>JANHMN010000006.1:88638385-88690565 GCA_030674055.1 Rhabdomys pumilio
ATCTATCTATCTATCTATCTATCTATCTATCTATCTATCTATCTATCTATTATTGCCAGGCATGTTTTGTTTTATCCTAGGTCTCTGGGTCATCCAGCCTGTGGTTCCTGGTCTTCCAGGCAGTGATGGCACTGGGATCCCTCACATGGCATGGGTCTCAAGATGAACCAGTCATTGGTTGGCCACTCCCATAATTTCTGTGCAACTTTTACCTCAGCATATCTAGCTGGCAGGACAAAATTTAGGTTGGAGGTTTTACAATTGAGTTATTTCATCATCTTTATTGGCTTTTTCAACTGTATTTTTCTCTCGATCTTAAGGTCTTCTGTACAAATTACATTTATGTATTTTAAACTTATAAATATCTATATTTAAATTACTAACACTTCAAGAACAGCAATCTTACAATACACACTTCTATTCCTGTACTTTAAGTATCTTTACTTGTGATTTTACTATTGGATGCTATCAATTCCTCATTGTTTTGTACAACAGTACTGCATCTTTTAAGGAAAAAAAAAAAAAAGTTACCTACCCAAGCAGTTGCCAATTTGGTGCTTTGCATGGCTGTTTTTTTTATTGGACTTCAAACATGAACACATTCTAATAAAAATATTTCTTATATTTTAAGCTTTGCTTTAGACTGCATTTAAGTTCTCAGAAACAGTTTGATATCTTTGCCTCTTCTAGGCTGTTTCTCAAAACTAAATCAGACTTGATCAAAACTAGATTATACCTGAAGTAATATCGCTAAACTATAGAGGTTATTCTACTCTATGCTCTGTCTCCCCATTCCCATTCAATTATGACATTTTACACTCTAACAAATAAAAAAATGTTACTGCTAACTCTCTGAAGTAGGTTAATCTTTAGCAAAGAAAGCCTCCTCTTACATATGCTGAAAGATGGCTCCCTGTAGATTTCTGTGCAGCAAACTCTCCTTTAGAAATGGCCTTGTGGTCTAGATCTTTCTATACTCAAAACTGGTTTTCTTTGAGGTGATTAAGCAATGGGCTTTTCCTGTATTCCTCACCTTGAACCACAGCATGGGTGTACTCAAGCAGTAGGACAGGCCTTAGGGAAGAGGCATCATCACACCTGTGCTGGTTTTCAGCCATCACTGAACTTTGTTCTATGATTCTGACTCTCCTTTCCTCGAAATCAGGACATATGTCACCTGGTGGTGATTTTGAGGCAAGAGGGTAATGCAGTCATTCTCTCTTGTCTACAGGCATAATTCTTGAACAATTTCTCATGCAAAAGGAAGCCAACTCAGCTAAATTAAGAGTACCAAAAACACAGGAAAGAGCCACACTCTTCTCAAGAACAGACTGAGGCTCAACTACAGAAAACAGTAACATATGCCCAACTTAATTTTAGAATCACTAGAGAGTATGGACTGATACATTTCTCCTGCCCATCTTTATTCCTCTTCAATGACTGTGCCTACTAAACTAACATACGCTTCTCTCATTGCTGTAGGTTTAATGGGGTATCTACTGGGAAGAGTGCAGATAATTTGTCTCTTAAGAATACAGGCCTTCAGATTGGACAGAAAAATATCTCAATTACTCTTTACATTCATCTCACTTTAGAAGAGACCCTGAACTATAGAAGCCTAAAGCCTCACTACAATAGGGCTTTCTTAGGAGAATTTGAATATGTGTGTGTGTGTGTGTGTGTGTGTGTGTGTGTGTGTGTGTGTGTTAGAGAGAGAGAGAGAGAGAAATATAAACTTGTAGGCAAAGAATAAATTGCAACAATTTAAAAATAGCCACACATTTTTTTTTTTTTTTTTTTTTTTTTTTTTTTGCTCATTTCTCATATCAAAGGCAAGATTATGACTTCAGACAAGGTCTCTAGGCAGTCCTGGCTCTCCTGGAACTAAGTAGAGCAAACTGACCTTGAATTCAAGGAAAACTGTCTGCCTGCCTTCTAATTGCTAGGATTAAAGGCTTCCACTACCAGCTCATTCCTATAACTGTTCTTAAATTTAAGTAGGTTATAAGTCAAGTTTGACAAGCATAATACAGAAATGTCACTTTGCATCAGCATCTGGGTCCTGCTGGCTCTCCGCACTTCTTGGAGCTTTCATTTGGAATAGTTGCTCCGTGGGAGTTTTAAGGAATAGATGAAATTCAACTATCTTGAAACTATCATATAAAGAGAAAATGATGCCAGAAGATGCCCAGCTGTTCCCCTACCCAGACATTGGACATGTATGTGACAAACCTACACAGAATATTCCAGAGCCAATATTTGCAGTATATAGAACTGAAGTCCTCAACAAACAATTTCAATCCGTCTCCAGATATTTAAGCCACTTTAACCAAGGACCAAAACATCATAAAGTAAAGTCAAATCAACAAAAGCCCCAGCCAATCCCTAAAGCTGTTGTCTGTATGTGGGATATATACTTCTAGCTGGGCTGCCTTGTCTGGCCTCAGTGTGAGAGGAGATACCTAGCCTTACAGAGACTTGAAGTGTCAGGGTGGGGGTATGCCCAGGGGAAACCCCACCCGTGCAGAGGAGAAAGGGACTGGAGGATGAGGAAAGGACTATGGGAGGGGGTAACCGGGAGGGGGGCAGTGAGAATATAAAGTGAATAGGTTAAAAAAATTCATTTAATTAAAAAAAAAAATTTACTATTACAAATCATGGAGGTTTTGAGAAATTGACCGTGCATCAAGAAGTAACGGGAGCCAGGGCAAAAGCAGTTTAGATGGGACATAAGTGCTACAGATTCAGTAAAATTTGAGGCAGTAGTATTTATATTTTTTGAACTATTAACATAAACTCTATGACCAAATGTTTTAACTCACTGATTATAAAAGTGAATGTAAGACTTGGGGCACAGTTAATAGTTGAAAAGACCATAATAGCCATCACACCTGTTTACTATATATACACATATACACATTTACACATTTGGATGTAATTTACAAGTACTGAAGCTTCAACACATTTGTGAAATTTGAAAATAAAAAAGAACAGCTGCCTTTTTAACATACAAATAACATACATGTTAACAGTGACAAGCTGACATCAATAAACATGTAGTGAGTTACTCTAGAGCACACTTCACACCGATTCTAGGCAGGAACAAAGCATCATAGTTTGTTTTTTTAAGCATGTTAAAAAAGACTTACTACAATTCATATTTTATAAATCCAAAGTTTTCTCAAGATCAGATGTTGAGAACAATAAAACTTAAGTACCTTTAATCCAGTAGGAACAAGGGAACATCCCCTGGATACTTATGCTATTTAACATCTGAGACAAGCTTACAATCTCAATACAGTGATTTGGCTCCAGACTTTAGATTTACATGAACTACAAACAAGTGAAAATTGTATTATTTAGAACAATTATTTTTATGATTATCAAAATTCAGACTATTTCAAGGTCCAGAAAAAAAACAGCTTATATTTATTTTCATTATCATTTAATTTTTTAATTCCTTTCTTTAACTAAGATAATACATAGTACTATATGCTACTAGTAAAAAAGAATCTCTTCCATAAAACTATGAAAATAAACTTTAATTAGTACTGAATACATTCAGTCTTGTTTTAAAAGCACAAAAGAACGAGGTGGCAGACTATAACTGGAAGCAGACACACTTTCCCCTGCAGCCTTGCTAGACCTCTGAAAATAAATTCCTCTCTAGAGTAACTGAGTAATTTGGTACATCCAGAAGTAGACACTTGCTCTTACTCCACAGTCACCCAAACCAAGTATCCAGGAGCCATGAGGAAGAAAACAAGTTGACCTAACATGGGTGTCAGCGACTAGAGTGGCCAGATGCTGCTGCTGCTTGCCCTAGAGCCCACGACACAGTTGTCTGTAGATATAAGAGACATAAACTGAATGGGATCAGCATAGAAAATGACATAACATACACTTAAGGGCTTTTACTTTTGGTGACATCATATGGTTTCCACCACTGAGCAAACTGCAGCGCTTTCTTCCTCTGGTCCTCAAAGCTTTCTCGGATCCCCTTCCTCCAGAGCCTGGGTTCTAGATCCAGCATACCACCAATGACTTCCTTTTAAAGAGTAAGAAAGATATGAATATATATATATATATATTGAACAATGCAATAAAAGTAGACCTACTCATTTATCCTGCTATTAAATATAGTATTAAGTAGTTCTTTGTGACAATGTACAAATATTTCTTATTAGTTTCAAACAAAATAAACCTGATTTCCAATCTCAGCTGCAAACTCTGTGAATCTTTGTGGTGTCTCCTGGTAAGCAATTTGTCAACTTGGTTGTTAATTAGTATCTCTATAAAATTAGTAGCAAAATGGAGGGAGAAAGTGAAACTTATTTCTGTGGTCATAAAGATAACTAATATGTCAATGGCAAGCTCATAAGAGACCGTGGTGAGAACCAGAGTAATAAAGTGTCGTCCATACAGTGGGAAAGAAAGGGGAACTAGCAAAGCAGATCATTAAGGCATTTAAAACCAACCAGCCGATAAACAACTGTATAAATTTATCCTAATGGATAAATCAGAAAAGGGCACCACCTGTCATTAAGAATGTACTCTGTGAATGTCCTCAGGAGAAACTGGACAAATTCAGATTTAGTGCAGGAGGTTCCTGGCATCAATCCATCTAAACAGCAGAGTCTGAGAAAGGGTAGTTTATATGTCTGTGAGAAACCATCTCTAGACCACTGTATACGCAAGATGGGTTTTCATTCCCTTATTTGAAGAGTCCATTTCTTAAATCTCCTCTTGTTGTCTGAGCCACTCACTGACTGGGCAACAGGTCAAAGAAGGATCTAAGTATTTCCTAAAAAGCATGCTCTGAAGCATAGGGAACCAACCATTCAATCTCAAATATGTATCATATAAACAACAAGACATGAGTAATATTTAAAGAGGAGGCAATTCTCCCAATAAAATTTTAAAAACCAAACAATGGGTTAGTGATATCCTTTTCTCTGAAGCAAAAATTTAAAACTATGAATCAAAAACTAAAAACAGTTGGAAATCTCCAGTGAATAACAGGATTTTTCATAGATGTGGACAAAAAAAGTTGTGTTTTGTTTTGGTTGGTTGGTTGGTTGGTTGGTTGGTTGGTTGGTTGGTTGGTTGGTTGGTTGGTTATCTCTGCAGAAAAAAAAACCCCAATAGCCAAAAAACATTCTGCAGACTTCTTAAACAAGGGCTGGGGATACAACTTCCTAGAGTGGTACAGTGTGTACCTGACATGCATGGAGCTATGGGTCTGATCTGCAAGACTATGTAAGAATAGGCCTGGTGGTGCACTCCTGGACACTCAGCACTCAGGACGTGAAGGCAGGATGACCAGGAGCTTAAAAACATCCTCAGCTGTGTGGTGAGTTCAAGACAAGGCTGAGCTATGTTAGAATTTATAGGCAGTAATTCAAAGATGCATATAACTTTGGAATCTGGTTACTCACTAAGGACGTCAGCACAGTAAATTCTGGATCTAAACCCTCGGAGCTGTGCTTCCTCTCAGCATATTCTATTCACTGTGAAGGTGATCTCTTGCAGACGACAGTGGGATAGAGGGGAAAGTAGGGTGGGCAGTAGTGAACTCTCAGCAAAGTTTACCGAGGCTCCTCTCTCTAGAGGCCCAGGCACAAAGAAGTAGGGCCTGAACTAGGCCCAGATTCATTTTGCCAGTTTCAAATGGTAAATTAATTTCATTCTAGTGCCTGACATAAATTTATAGATACTTAGTAAGAACTCTTTTAATTTAAGGAATTAGAATTTTAGGAATTACTCTTAGGAAGGCATTTTGTTTGTTTGTTTGTTTGTTTGTTTGGGTTTTGTTTTGTTTTGTTTTTTGTTTTTCCTCCCTGAAAGAAACTAATGGCAATCAAATGACTGGGACTTTCATATATATCCAGAACCTAACTGTGTGAAAAGACTCATTTTTTTTCTAGATTGTAACTTAACTATAAATGAGGAGCTGAAACTATTTTCTGCACTAGCCATAACTTGCGGTATCTACTTCTCTCACTCAACACATAACCCTAGGCAAGTTACACAACACTGCCGCAGTTTAGATTTTTCCAATCTTTACAACAAATATTTATGACAAAATCTAGACAACAGAGTTATTGTGAATACTAGATGACTGCTTAGGACAATAGACAGGCATATTGTAAGCCCTTAATAAATGTTAACTATTGTCATCATTTTTTCAGGACAAAGCTGCCTGACTCCAAAGAAAAATATTACAGTTACTGAGCATACTGTCAAAACTATTTGGTTACACAATCATGTCTCTGACTCTATCGTAAATATTCTGTATTCTGGTATATTTTTATTGTTACTTCCTAATTCACCCCTCCCCCAACTTATATAGAGAAGAACTTATCAATTACTTGTATCAAACTTTTAATTTTCTTTCACAAGGGAAGTATTAACACTCCAAGGCTTTATCAAATTTGTGAGTATACCTTTCCAAAGTAATGAGGAAATTTGTGCTGATCTTCAATGATGTGGGCAAATCCTCCCTGAAGGCCAAAGTCGACAGCGAAGTAAGGCAAGCCTCTGGGCACCTAAGTAAACAAACAGCTCACGTGAAATGAGAGAACTATGCTTCACTTCCTGCTCTGAGTCTCTGCCATGAGAGAAGTAATCATATGTCAGAATCATGAACATGACAAAATCCAGTGACCTAATTTTCCAAAGAAAAGGATTCATTCTGATAGCCTTTCATCCAGCCAGACCTTCATCAAGTCTATTATTCACAATCAAAGCAAATACTTTCCTGTTCGTGGAGACAATAGGAAAAAGGTATTCAAATATTTTATACAGCTAAGGGATATTTTTTCTATGATTACAGAAGCTTTTTCTATATTTTACTTAGGAAGAAAAAGCTTGATTACATATTTGTGGCTGTGTTTACAGGTTCATAAAATCTTCACTATTATAAAACTTATCAATATAAATAAGTTTATCTAACTGGTAAAATAAACAAGATTTAGCTTACCCAGCTAATTTTACAATCTAGTATCCTTTTCTCCCCACCTCCCCATTTCTACACACACACACACACATAAATGCACACACATAAACACACACACACATACACACACACACACATACACACACACACATACACACACACACACACACACACACACACACACACACACACACACACAGAGACATGGGAGGGGAGAAGTTAATCTCCATACTGATTGAAAAAAGTGTAATTTTTACTTTATTATTACACAGATTTTGTATCTTTGTAAGTTTTTCTTCTAAGTTCCCAGTTTTATCATTAGGAATGACTCAGGTTGGTCAACAGACAGTAAGTCTGCTCTCTAACAGCACCACGTGATCGGCCGGACTCATTTGCCACTGACCCACTCCTACCTATACATATTTGGTTTTGAGCATTTACGAAGGCACAACTTTGGAGTATTCAGTACTGTGTGAATCATTATAAATCAAATAAAATTTGAGCCAATACAAAGCATAAAAAAAAAAATCAGTCTAAAAGATAGTATAAACCTTAAAATGTCACTTTATGTGCTTACTCTCTTGTCCTCTTGCTCCCTTCCCCTCTCCCCTCCCCATTCCCTTCCCTCTCTCTGCATGTGGTCATGACTGGCCTCCCCTCCCCTCCCCTCTCTTCCCCTCCCCTCCCTTCCCTTCCCTTCCCCCTGAATATATGAAAGCCCTGAATATTCTATCTTTCATGGCAAGAGGGACATTAAATGTGTGAACAAGCTAAGAGTCTTGAAATAGTGATACATTTATTCACATGAGATAAATGTAATCATGAGAATACTTGTAAGAACGTAGTAGGCCTGAGTTATAAACACTTTCATGTATGTGATTCTTGCTTTGAAGGCAGAGGAAGGTCACGAGTCATATATGCAGATAGTTTTCAGCAGTTGAGAAGATAACGGCATCCACTCTTAGCTAGAGCTGATGGCAGGGCCTATAGTCACAGTCACTTTGGAGGCTGAAGTAGGAAGGCTGCAAGTTCAAGGACTTGGCTACAGACAACTCAAGGCTGGCTTAGAAGAACAATGAACATGTACTTAGAAAGAAAAAAAAAAACTAAATAGTGCGTTGTCCCTATACTTTTTCAAATGTCCTTAATGTTATTTATCTCTCTTCCTTCCCTATCACCCTGTATTATGTTTCCTCTCTTCTTACCAGTTAAAAGTCATCCATTTGCCCCATTACCCATTTCATAGCACCTCTGCTCCTGCCATCCTCTTTTTCCGGGCTCCTTCGTACCTCACCCTCCCAGTGGTCCCTACTACTTTACTGGCTTCTTCAGATTCATTAGGTTGTCCATTAAAATCTAAAGTTTCAGAACCAAGACTGACAAGTACAAGAGACAAGCAATATATGTAGACGTGGAGGAACTGAACGAGACTTGAAACTGGAAAGCTCCTCGCTGAAGACTGGTTCTCACAGTACAGGAAGAGATTGTACAAGCTGCCAAAATGGAGGAGCAGCCCACACTTCTACCACGATGCAAAGCTCATGAACTCTCACCGGCAAGACGTTCCCAATGGTATAAGAGTGGCACTTGTATCTTGACAGCAATAAAAGCTAAGGTGTCTAATGGGACTTAGGACCAACTCAATAGTAGAAAATTCATGTCTGATTCTACAAACCTAGCCAACTACTCATGGCTAGAGAAGTCACAGACCTGAGAGCAGAACCTACTACTGTCATTGTCCTAACCCAATATGGTATCTGTGTTCTACATATTTTTGAGTACAGAAACATGTAACTACCACTTCTCATAAAGAAGTTTCTTTTTTGCAATAGACAGGAACCATCACAGAGATCCACAACTGGTCAAAATGCAGAAAATAAGGAAGGGTCTGAATCCCAACTGATACATCTACAATGCAAACCCTATACCTAAGGCTCAGGGAAAGTCACTGGAGAGGGAGCAAAACATTTTAAGGGCCAGAGGCTCAGGATACCTGGTGCCATATAGTGTCACTTGGGCACAACAAAGAAAATGCACCCAACGATCCTCAACTATAATACAAGTACCTGAACAAGAACAGCACAATGACAAGACCAATTGACAGGCAAACATAGATGGGGAATCCTGGCAGGCTCCAGCCAAGATAAAGAGCTACAAGTGGTCAGTAGACACCAAGATGCATCAAGAAGTTATCTGCTTTCTTTCCCATGTAATGCAAATTCAAAAAAGCCTCTGATAAAAAAGTCTATGAAGCCTTACTATTTCAAGGTTTTCCACCTTCAGAATCTTAAAGCTGAAGCAAGACTCTTGCTCTTATATGCAGCCACACCTATTTCTTGTTTTCTGTGAGCATCATAAGTCTTGGTTTTAGAAAAGCATGCATAAGCACTCAGATGGCCCAACAGTTGTACTTACAATGCCAAATATGGGAAAATGCCTTTCTTTTAAAATGTCTACCTGGAATGTATTTGACTGTCATTATAATTTCATGAAAGAATTTTTTTTGGTTTTTTTTTTTTTTTTTTTTTGGTTTTTCAAGACAGGGTTTCTCTGTATAGCCCTGGCTGTCCTGGAACTCACTCTGTAGACCAGGCTGGCCTTGAACTCAGAAATCCGCCTGCCTCTGCCTCCCAATGCTGGGATTAAAGGCGTGCACCACCACCATCCGGAGAATGAATTTTTTATTATGAAATTATGACAATTTAAAAAGGGACAAAAACTGTACATTAAATACTCTTTAAATGTGCTAATAGGAAGAGTAAAAAGAGTAAACAAGATACTTAGTACTGTTTTGGTTCCACCCACCCTCCCCAACCCCCACCTCTCACCCTCCCCCACATCCATTAAAACTCTGGCCTAGTTCTTTAGGGAAGGAACAGAAAACAGTTACAGACAATCTCTCTACCTCTGAGTTAACACTGTACCTTCACTGGTTCTATGAAATGTGCACCTATGATGTAGGCTGCTAGTATGACAGGAAATGCTAACTACCCACGTGTTCTGCATTACATGTCTGGCTTTCCAAAAGCAGAAATGAAGGAAAAATATTCCAGTGACATCTACTTGAACAGCAGTAACCAAACACTTTATTTAAATAGGCCCCATGCTGAAATGCTTTAGAGTTTGCATGTCATCTGATAAATAGACTATTGAACCCTTAGAAGCATGAGAAGCCTCCAGAAGCAAAACATGGGAGAGTATGTTTGTATTTAAAACAAACAAACAAATAAACAAACAAACCCTTGCATTTGGAAGACCAGTCTAGCATGCAGGCTGAATTGAGAGCCTGTGTTATAGTACGCTCCATGAAGCTCCATCTCTATTCTGATATACTCCACACAGACTATGCCTAAAAAGAGCTGGGAAACATCAGGCATGCAAGGAAGACTTACCGCATCAGTTCATTTTAAAAGAAAATTCAAAAGCAATCTATATGCCTATTAATTTTCTATTCAGTTTAAATTCAATTTCTACAAAAGAATAGTCAGTATGTAAGTATTTACTATATTGCATCAAAAAGTAAACCTGCAAGTCAAAACCTGACTATATACCCTTGAGCAAATCTCCAAAGAACGAGTAAATACATAATCTAACCCAACTGCTATGTTCTAAGAATACAGCAGGGAACTTTTATATAAAAAAAGTAAATCTGGGGCCATGGAAATGGCTCAGAGGGTCCTTGCCATTCAAGTGGAAAGAGCTGAGTTAGGATCCCAAGAACCCACTACAACTTGATATAGCCTTACAAACTCATAATCTCAGAATTCCTATGGCAAGACTGAATGCAAAGACAAGAACATCCCTGGAGGCTTGTGTTAGCTGGCCTAGTGTATACAGTAAAATATAAGATACCCTGTCAAAAACACAGTAGAAGGTAAGGACATGGACACACACACACACACACACACACACACACACACACTTTTCTTCTTAAATGGAGGGAGGAGAAAGGGAGAGGGGACAGAAAACTGGGGAGATGTCCCAAACTTGAAATAAAGCCCACACAAAATTGTTTCTTTCACTATAATACCAATGACAAAAATGCCCTTCTCCTGAGATGCTCTCAGGGCAGAGAATAGAGGCCACCACATCTGATTCAGGGATTAAAAGGGCAAGGTCTAAGGACTAGAAGATTAATGTATATAAATAAATAAGTATTTTATAAGGCAGCGAGAATGAAAATACTTTCCTCTTAACGCACACCTAAGTTATTTTACCTTTACTTACTCAGTCAAAAAGCCTAATTCTAAACCAAGAGGTAGACATTCACAAAGATTTAACACTACAATAATTTCTTATATTAGCAAAACTTAATACTCACAGACTTTCTAATATCTTTTGAAGACAAATCAATCAACTTCTTATTCATGGACCATTCTTCATCAGATTCCATTATGGCTTTCTACAAAACAACCATTTGAAAAATGAAAAAAAAAAAAAATCAATAGAGTAGCAAATAATCTAGAAACTGGTTTTTGTTTTGTTTCTTAGATGAATGCTAGGTACAGCGCATAGGATAGACTGCTGTTATGAATGGGTGAAAGCCTTAAGTAGAAGACCTAACACTAGAACTACTGACTTTTAATCAGGGAAAATATTCTTTTACTCATTCTTAACTCTACAGCGACCAGCTCAACTTCACATGACAAAACGTGGTCCTTGAAAAGATAAGCAATTTAAGATAGAGCATGCTCTGTGAATACATTTCAATCTTTTTGTAATCACAGAAGTCTACTCAAATAAATTCATTTAATTTTACTATTCTTCAACCAGACATCAAAAGATTGTATATTTGTGGCTACCAAGAACTATTTCAGACCCTTTAACAAGAAAGTAAACATATAAAGAAAAATTATTCTCAAAACTAAAGACTACTTTTAAAGGAAAAACAAAAATACATAGAAATGGAACTTTAAGACTTTCTAACCTAACTAGATAGGTACTAGTTATAAAATAATCTTATTTTCTTTTGGCTACCATTAATGAAGCACATTTTAAAGTGAAATTAACATTCAATTAAATCCAATTTAAATGTATTAAATAGGCTGTTATTTCCTATTTATGAATGCATGAATTTACTTTTATATAGTTATGACCTGAAAGTGCTTCATGGTAAAACAATGATTTAATTAAAAGAATAAAAATAATTTAAAAAGAAACTGTAAGTCACTATTTGATAGCTTATCTATACTTCTAAGCAAACCCCCTCAACAAAAAGTTTTTTTTTTTTTTTTGGTTTTTTTCAGACAGGGTTTCTCTGTGTAGACCTGGCTATTCTGGAACTCACTCTGTAGACCAGGCTGGCCTCGAACTCAGAAATCCTCCTGCCTCTGCCTCCCAAGTGCTGGGATCAAAATTTTTTATACAGAAATGTACTTGAACTATTTTATGCTTTACCTCACTTTTTAATATAAAATTTGGTATTGATACATAAAAAAATACATTCCTACAAATACATCCCGCCCCCCCAAAAAATAGAAGAAAAAAGAAGAATGTATGGAAAAACTGCTTAATAGTTACCTTAAAATAGATGGGAGCCATGTCACCCACTTCCTTTGGAAGAGGGATACACTCATAAACCATATGATGGTGTTTCTTAAAACCCATATTGGTCTCCAAAAAGATGCAATCCAATTCTTTATCTTCAAACATTTTTACCAACGATTTCCGAAACATCTAGAGGAAGAGGGAAAGAACGACAGGCACATATTCAAGAACTTTTTCACATTTTCACATGTTTTTATTCTAAATATTTCTGGTTAGATGGAATAATTAGAGATGATCAACTGCATTAAAGCACAAATTTTCTTCAAGCTCAACATAAAAACTGAATACTATACAACTTAGATCTTTATCATTTGCTGTTGTTCCGGAATGTTTCGATTAAACTGTCTGTACGTACATTCTCTACCAAACTTCTAAGACCCAAGGTTAAATCCGCTGTTACTAGTAAGCTTCCTTCATAAAAAGAAAATAACCGAAAAAGAGCTCCTGCATTTTCAAACAATATTTTAAGTCAAATCACTTTTGAAAATATATGTAATAAAATGATGCATAAACAGACGACTAGTCATCAGAGTATGATTAACTGGGAGTGTCACACACATTTGGAAGTAAAACCAGAACACTGCTTCTTCAGCCCGTGTGTAGATATCTCAGCACTCCACTCTCAGTCGTGTGGAATGTCTAGTGATATTCCTTTCACAAGAAGAACTTTAATGCCACTATTTGCATACAACAATACTTCCTCCCTCCCTCAGTTTTCCATAATACCTTCGGCTTCCGGAGTCTGCAAACAACAATGTGCCTGTTTTAGAAAACACTGTATCTGTGGATACAATTAGTGGCCTGCATTTCTCCTGCTACCTGAAATGTTACATTCACGTGCTCACTATCGAGTGGACTGAACAAATGCTTTAGCCACCTTCAAGTGTTTCACCACATATCTTAATTTCTCACAGAAATGTGTAACATACACACAAGATTCTTGACATTAAACACTTTTTACACTGTATTTTATTCTGTTAAATCAGTTTTTCAAAAATTTTTAAGTGCATCTCAGAAAAGTCCTGCAATAATCCTAAATATCAAATTTCCATACTTTTTACTTTCTATTAAGAAACATTTTTTTCATATCAAAAATAATTTGTTTGTTGTTAGAGTTATGACAACATATTCAACTAATAAACTCTGGTAGTACCAACTTTACAAAGCACTGAAACAGAATGCATTTCATAAAATGCAGGCAAATATGTTCTCTTTTAGCATCTTCATCCACATTCTACAAAAGCTAGCATATACTGTCATCTCTTCTGAAGTCTTAAAATTTCACATTTTATAACCTGGGTCCTCTGTAACCTTCACTCAGCTGAGAGCACTTAAGAAAATAAGAATTTGCTTTCCTTATTAATCATTGTGAGGCCTTGAAATAAGTCAGAAACTACTTAGCCTATGATGTGCCTTTCAATCTCTTAAAGAATCAGCCATCAAACTGTATAACTGACTCATATAATAGAGTTCAAAGCCAGGGCACACTATGAAGAGAACAGAGAAGGAACAGAAGCTGGAATAACAGCACAATCACAATAGCAGTGAAGGCCAAAGGACAAAGAGCAACTGCTGCCTGTAAGCTGCCTTCACAGATTTTCATTCTCGGAAACTTTCTTATTGGATACGATTTAATAAGAATGACTCTCTCAAGCTGAAAAAAGCATTAATTAGAACCCCAATTGACTTTGTCAGTTCACTTAGTTAACAAAAGATTTCAAAAAAGGAGTATGTGAGGAAAATAACAGCAGTGAGAGATGAAACATGATAATCTATAGACACCTACAAACTGTCAAGGAAAGATATCAAATCTGTCTGAATTTATCATAATAATTTGCGAAACCTCTCACGAGCACTACAACGAGCCCTGCAGTGCTGACCTGAATCTCCTCCCAGATATCTTCATCTAACACAGTGGCTGCTTGATGATGTTGCAGAGGGACGATGAGGCAGTGTCCTTCAGTAAGAGACCGGAAATTGGGTAAACATAAATAAACCTAGGAGCAAATTCCAATGGTGATGTGTTATTTGGTCATTTGTAACAGATGAGACTACAGTACTGAAAGCATGGGACTTACTAGGGCAGTCTGCTTTGTAAAACCTATTTTTTTTTATTAATTATTCCACTTATTTACATCTCAAATGATAACCCACTTCCTGGTTACCCATCCACCAACCCCCATCCCATGATAACCCACTTCCTGGTTACCCCTCCACCAACCCCCATCCCACATATCTTATTACTCTCAAAGATACTTTTTTACATTTAAAACATCACGGAAATGGCTTCTACAAAACTGGTAATTTAGAATATAAGTCTCAGTTTTCACTGATACACATTACAGACTAAGACTTCCCAAATAAAAATAAGAACAAATGTCACTTGACCTTTTATTGAGGGAACTATATACATACAAACACTGAAAACAATAAAGGTCCAGATCTAAGTTACCCTGAGCTAATCTTTAGTCTCCTTAATCGGCAAGTACTACCCTCCGCTGTGTGCAACAACCCTGGGGCCAGTAGGTAAATCTTTCAGGATGTACAACTGAGCACTAACTGCCACAAACCAAAGGCTACAAAGCCTCAGAATGATGAAATTTCCTAGCTCTTCTATAACTTGCCTACCTTTTCACTAATATATACAAAAGGGTCTTGATGTGATTTTTATTTTACTTATTTTGTTACTCTAAAAGTATTAGAAAACTGTTATCACATTGGAAAATGAAACTTGGATGACCTATATTGGTGTCCTGTGGTCATTCATACTGGACTTTAGAATAAACCATCTCTTATTCCTTTGTAAGGAGAGCTGGGGTTTTTTTTTTTGTTTGTTTTTTGTTTTTTTTCAACAATATAAATTCTGTGTTACCAGCCATACGATTTCTCTTACTATGGGACACAAGTGAGTTAACCCAGCTAAGGGAAAGCAAACAAGCCCAGGACTGCTTTATCAATCTGGCTAAAAAGTTTATTCACATATATGATTAACTACAACCTGAAGTTATTTTTCTATTATATACAAGGAGGTATTCATAAGTATATGAATGTTGAGAAATATAATAATAAGTGTTAGCATTTCTTTTAGTCTCTGCCCCACAGTTACCTGTCAACAGCCAGGTATGCCAGGCTCACTATAAAAGGGGTTGTATGCCCCCTCCTCGATCTCTTTCTTATTCTCTATTTTCTGCCCCTTCTCTCCTTGACCCCTTTCTCCCTCTCTCCCCTCTCCCTTCCCAACTCCCCTTCCCATACTCTAAATAATTCTGCTTCATACTACATCTGTCGCATGGCTGGTGCCCCAGGGGAAGAGATGCCACTCTAGCTTTCTTCTTTTTCTTTCTCTTCCGTGCCAAGACCTCTTATTCACTGGAACCTCAGAGAAGACTTCTAAAAACCTTTTCAAAATATGAGCCCTCTGTCGTTTTACCCTCACTTTATGACAATGCTTCTGAATGGAGTGGCTGTCCTGCTTGTTCTGTTATGTTTCGACAGAAGACAAATTTCAGAAGTATAACTGCCTTGCCTAGGTAGATGCCAACATTCAAATTCCAGTAGTGCCCTCCAAAAAAATCTTTAAATGAATTTTAAAAATCGACCTGATTCTTTACTTTCCCATGACAATGAGAATTTGGTGACTACCCCATCCACAAACTAATTTACACAATGTGAGAAATAGTGACCAAAACATATTTATGGAAATAAATGACAGATATTCTAAGAAGATAAGATCCTTGGAATACCATGGTTAGCTAAGGTTATCTCTGTATTCACGAAGCTGAAACTGGGGAATGACCCAACTAACAAGTCAAAGGAACTTCAATAAAGTGTTCAAACCGTGCCACAGTCTATGAGAAATCAAATACATGTTATGAAGAATTAAGTAAAGAAATGGAAGCTGCTTTGGACTGAGGTTCTAAGGGGAGATTTTAGTGCTGAAATCAATTCTACCACTAGGTCATAAAGTTTGACAACAGCAGAGCCAGAATTTGATTCTTAACAACAGAATCACACAAAACACGGGTTGAGACATTGAAACACCAATACTTGGTATACAAAAATCCTAAGAACTATGTGGTCACTTAGAGAACAAAATATTTAAAAATTAGAATAAGTAAAAATCTTCAAAGCTTTTATAAAAATCTGAGGAAAGAGCATATCTGCTTAAACTAACTGACATTTACCTCGTCTGTATTTTATTTCTTACCTTCACACCGATTGCAACAATAAGGTGCTTGGGGAACTGAGAGCTGTCAAAACAGTACAGACACTTTGCCATTTGTGCAGCAAGCCTCTGGTGCTCACCAATTGCTCTTCTCCTCTGGCTCTCTTCCTTCTTACCAAGATGCTCTTTCTCAGCTGCTTTGGAGACAAACATGTCATCCAGAGTATAATAGTCTCCGTCTGACTTTCCCATAAACTGAAAAATCAAAATAATAATAGTAAGAGATAAAAGGTGGTAGTTAATACTTTGCTGAATAATGACATCTTAGAGTTCTATCTGTAAATACTATGATGCAACCTATAATTTTTAAATGGTTAAAATTAAACTTGAGCTCAAAATAAATAAATAAATAAATAAAAACCAATTCATTTATCATTGCTGAGGCCACCCTCAACTTCATCACAGCGAAAATCTCTGAATCTTTAATAAGTATAAACTCATGTCATTCAGTTATTTTTCTAGTATTATAATATAGAAATTATTATTAGGTTTACTTAAGCTGAAAGGAAACCAAAATGCAGGTTAAGATATTTGAAAACACAGCACATACAATATATAAAAAAAGTAAAGATTTTGTTCTATTTGATCTCTACTCTGACAG
This sequence comes from Rhabdomys pumilio, assembly GCA_030674055.1. NCBI lineage: Eukaryota > Metazoa > Chordata > Mammalia > Rodentia > Muridae > Rhabdomys > Rhabdomys pumilio. The sequence goes on from JANHMN010000006.1 coordinate 88,655,717, forward strand.
TCTTTCCAACATATGGACAAACACAAATTTTATGACCCTGCTTAAAATCCTTATCTCTATACTGTATAAAAGCCAAATACAAACTCTGCTTTAGCCTAGGAAGTGATACAAATGGTTGGTATGAAGGTAAAGACTCATAATTCAAAGTGACCAGTCTCATAACCTAGCATCAATGAGCTGAACACATCTGGCCGCACCTACTCACTCTCTATGTGCTACAAAGCAAGTGTTCTCATTCCACGGCACTGTCGCCTCCCAGCTTGCACATACTCTCTGACCCATTCTTTCCATGCTGCTATTCTTCTCATTCTTCAGCTATACTTCTAGATTTACTCGTCACTCCCAGGAAGAAATTTCCTCAATTACATGTGACCCTCCAGAGTATTACCATCAGTCTCATAGAGACTGCACTGTGTTCAGTGTTCATGGGCTTGTGTCTCCTTTTCTACTACATTATCTTCTCCTCAATCTTCTACCCTCAGATACTTTACAAAATCATCACATATAAAACAAATATAAGATACTTGTATCTTAGCAAACTTTTACAACAATTTAAAGACAGATTAGCTCTACTTAAGTAAAAGGATATTTCTAATCAAAGATCATGATAAAGAATGGTCATGCTTTAATTCTAGCACATTGAAGGCAGAAGCTAGTAGATCTCTTTGGGCTCAAGGTCAACCTGATCAAAATAGTGAGTTTCAAACCAGCAAGGGCTACATATTGAGGCCGTGCCTCTAAAAAAACTCTTTTCAGGAAACTTTGTAAGTCAGGGGAAGACTTTCAAAAGCCTACAATTTAAATAGCTGATATCCAGGAAGTAATAAACTATGGCTCACATGTTATACAGGCCCGGCCATTTCTTCACTACCACCCCTTCCCCCAACTTACTGAAATTTGTATTACTGAAATATAGTCACACACTTATTCACAGGCTGCGTATGGTTGCCTTTGTGCTATAACAAGAAAACTGAATATAAAACAGAAAGAGAATGGTACTTCTCATCTGGTCCTTTATAGAAACATTTGGTGAATCCTGTCCTTTGCAGACTCTTCATGAAAACATCTAGTACTATTAGTAGTAATATAAGGATAATAATAGGATAACACTGTTTTAAAGAATACAGTAATTCAGCTGTTTAGTTCACAAAATTTGAATAGTAAAGAGATTATGAGTAGTATTTATAGGAATGGTTATAATATATGCCAATTTTTTTTTACTTTTATACACATTTATTATACCAAATTTTTACCAGATCTAATTTTAACTGTTAAAAGTACAAAACAAGTTATCACTATGCTGAGGCTACTTATTAAGCAGAATGAACTGAAAGCCTGCATGCCAAATCAACAATTTCATAGCAACCTGTCTCTATTAGTTTTGTCACAAACTGGAGCCATTGCTCTGCCCACTTTAAAAAACACCTGTGTCTTTTTATGAGAACTTGCCTACCTTTAGTGTTCACCCAACACACTCATAAGTAAAAAACGAATACAAGGAAAAAGGGTTGGCAGAGTCTCTCCATCTTTGTTAGTTGGAACATCTTACAAAATAACATCTCCATTAACGCAAGGAACAAGAATGAAGCAATACTGTGCCAACACACTAACAGAATGCTCCTACAAATTCAAGTATATGACTTAAAGCAGCCAACATGTGGAGAAGACCAGGTTGAGTGTTTTCATTGCACAAAAATTTCCCCTGGTGTGTAGCTTTAATAAATCCTATCAGAACTGGCTTATTTCTGCTTAAAATTATTAGGAAATACACAAATCACATAAAAACAAAAAAACAAAAAAACAAAAAAACAAAAAAACAACTCCAGGAGGAGACAAATGGAAACACTGTATATCCTAGGAAGCTTTCTCATAAATAAATAAATAAATAACTAAATAAATAAATAAATAAATAAATAAATAAATAACAATAACAGGCTAGGCTGACAACTTAACAAATAATACATTTCCAATCATTAAATTCTGGCACCCATGCAAGCATGATCCCACACACCTACATTCTCAGCCATTGGGGTACTATATCAAGAAGCTGATACATTTGAAGCTTACCTGGGCAACACAGTACAATCCTATCTAGCTGCTCCAAACCAAGCACACCAGAGTAAATACTGAAAAACTGGGAATCAGATTTGTGTCTTTCTCAGCCATCATCAGAGATGGGAACTAACAGAGAAACCCACAATTGGACAGCGTCCTGAGAGTGAGAGAGACCTTAGACCACTCAGTTCTAAATAGGGTGTCTTCACCAAATTTCTTCCTTCAAGACTCCAGAAGCTTTGCAGAAGACAGAGTAAGAAGAGATAGTAAGAGCCAGTGGGGATGGAAGACACTTTGTGTCTTCCAAACACAACAGGCTTGACACACATACAAACTCACACTCAGCTAGCATTCACATGTCTAAACAGATCCAAAGCACTTGGGATTCCAGCAGAGTGGAGTGGACATAAGTCCTCAACCTTAATCCAGAAGTTACCTTCAAGTGTTAACTGCTAGCTTGGAAAAATTAGTTTTCCCCAACGGAGTCTTACTGGGCATAGAAACCACACTTAAAGGAGGCTTCATGCCGAATAGCAGATAGCCATCACCAAACAACCTCAATCGTACTTTTGGAGATTTTTTTTTTAATCTCATGATGCTTTTCTTAGGTACAATTGGTTTCAATTGTTCGTGAATGCGCTACTTAGCATTACTGGTCTTTTGCTTGTATATTGTGGATTCTAATTTTGTACTTTTACGTGTGTTCTTCTTGTGCTTCTTCTCTGTTCGTTTTTTTTTAAAACCCCTATTTGTTTTTTAATTTGTTTGTTTTCTAGAGAGAAGGAGAGAAAACATGGAGTTGGATGGGAAGGTAGTGAAGATTTGGGAGATGAGGGAGGAGATTAACTATTATCAGAATCTATTGTATGGAAGAATTTTTTTCACTGAAAATACTGGGAAAAAATGTCACACAATATTTGCCCTAATATTTTCCATGTAATAATTTACCATGTAAAAAAGCTCAATTTAATGAAATAAACTAAGATTAGAGACTATCAGATCTCTTTAACATCTGCATCCCTGTCAGACTGATGAATTATTTTCTCAACATGCTGAGACCCTCTTACCTTAGATGCCATTTTCATGAAAAGTCTGTTTTGATCGATGTCTGTTCCCATTTTCTCATTCTTGACTAAGTCACTGAGACTCAAGTGATCATCATCAGGAAAGTATCGGATCCTTTCTTTATCCTCATGGGTTGGAACCTACAGCAAAGTGAACATGATGAAGTCTCTGCACATGCTTCGAATGGATTATCCACACACCTGATAATATACAAAATCCCACCACATGTCACAATTGTTCCTTCCATGTTAAAGAAGGGCCATTAAGTGTGAAGACGTTAGTACTTCTTGCCCTTTCCTTTCCTGTCTTCCTTCCCAGAACAACGTATCACACTAGCTGACTGGCGAGTTTCATGAAAGATTATAACCGTCCTTTCTCCTCTCTCTTTTGCTTTTCTTCTAGTTAAAATTTATTCCCACTGTGGAAGGAAGACTGCCAGTATCCAAGCAGGAAATAGTATATAAAAAGCAGAGGTGAAGGTTCACTGCTAAGGACCTAGTGTTTGTATCCCTCCCTCAACTCATACAGTACACAGTCTCAAAATAATGGCAGCAGGAGTCAAGACTTTGGAGAGGTAATCAAGTTATAAGGTGGAAGCATCATGAATAAGATGAGAATAAAATGAGAAAGCGATCACTACAAACCAAGATGTTGACCCCACCAGTGCCCTGATTTGGACTTCCCAGCCTCCAATAAGAATGTATTTCTGTTGGCCAGGTCACCAATCTGACTTGTTGTTCTGATAGCCAGACCGACAAAATCTTTACTTATGGCTGTCTACTCTAACACTGCTCTTAGCTCTTCACTAACCAGAATGTCCTTTGCTACGATTTCCCTGGCTGCATATATTAAACATCTATCTGGCCTACGGTAAAATGTAAATTCCAGCCCTGAATGACTGTGTCTCTAACTTTAGTCACTTACTTAGACTGCTCAGCAGTATGCAACTCAAAACGGCATATGTCTGTGCTTGTGGATTTCTAGTCAGATCTGCTGTTTTATACAGTCAAGCTTTCATTGTTCTTCACATCTCTCCAGCTTCCCCAGTCCTCCCTCTACATTAGCAGTATCAATCTCATTTCTGTTTATTAAATTAACTAGTATCTACATTAGGATAGGCACTCAACAAACAATATTTGACATAAAATTTCCAACAAATAATTATTTGTATATTCTGTTGTCATCTACAAATCTTCCAATAAAAAACAAAAACCTAGCTTAAGGGAAGTGAATTAAATGTGTTGTTTTCATCACCTTTCCAAATGCTCGGAAAGTGCTAAAAACTAACTGCCAAAGCTGAAAGATAGGAAAGAAAATGAGGTGCTTCCGAGTTCACAGCACCCATGTAATTAAGACATTATTGTGTATGAACACTCTATTTTCAGACCTCAAGAGTGTCTACAAGGATAACACATCTAAGAGGTCAAGCTTTTCTACACACAACGTGGTAAACATAAGAAAGAAACTGAATACAAAATCAAAGAAATTTACACCAAAATTAAAATTGTGGTGAGCCTTCTGTGTGCAGTCACTGGGAAAGGCACAGCTGAATTGTTTGGCATTTGTAAAAGGTAAAAACATACAAATAAGAATAAAAGTGATTATTTCTTATTTTCCAAAGTTTTCATTTCAAAAGTCTAATACAAAAGAGAAAAACATACGCATCAGTAAATAAAAGCATATGCTACATACTCTCTGTCTCTTCCTTCTTTCTGCTTTCAAATCCACGGTCTCACCAGAGCTGCTCACAGGCCACATTCTTCCAGACTCATCTGTTCGAGTAAGGATTACTTCTTGTTCATCTTCATGCTATGGAAAGGTTTAGTTAAAGTTTGAAAAACTCAAACAATGGTAAATTTCTACACTTAACAACAACAAATTACAGAAAAGATTCTCGTTTTCATACAGAATTATGGGTCATTTTGAGTCTTTTGGATTTAAGTCTTTTATGTCTACTGGATTTTCATCATCCACTCTAAAGTGAGCGTAACAAAAGACAAGAAGGGGAGAGACCAAAAGTTCATGTTAGTATTTTAGTAATTTAACTATAGAGACAACCTTGAAATATTTCTGTTACTATTTTTAATTGAGCATACTGGGTGTTGAAACTAAGGCCTCACATACAATAAATACTAAGTAAGCTATAGCCAACCCTCTTATTTACTGTAAGGAAAAAAAAAGATTCTGGGATACAGTCTTACTAAATTGTCCAGAGTGGCCTTGAACTAACTGGTAGGAATCAGGTAGGAGAGAGACTGTTTTCTTTAACACACTTTCCACTCATTAGTCACTGAGAGTTTCACCATGTTCAAATGAGTATATGGAAAACATAAATTAGAACTGGTGTGCTGTTTTCTTTTTCTTCATTGTTATTTTCCAGAGAGGGCACAGGGTGGAGGGAGTGGACCTGAAAGGACTGGAAAGTGTGGTCAGGGTGGATGATGTGGAGTTCCCAAATAATCGTTATGCTGGGAAAAAAGATGATCAAGTACCAATAGTGTGTTGTACTTGTATGAGAATACCCATCTCTGATACAGTGGACAGCAGAAGTAATAGGTGTTTCGTAAGCTTATGACTGTAACAAGGCAACCAACTGTCAAAGCAGTCTTCTCAAAGTAGCTAGTGCAATATGATATTAAGGTTTCCTTAACACTCTTCAAATATCTTTCATGTGTCTGGCTCGTCATAAGCTATTATATTTCACATAATTTAAAGACATTATCTTTCCTAAAAAGAAAATGTAGCCAAATGTATCATAACACAATATAAACCTAAAATGGCATAACATAAAAGTTTTTGATAATGAACGTGAATGTCACGTTCAATCAATAAGAGCATTAGGTGATAGAGTCATTAAAAATCATTGAAAAGAAGCCAATCAAATTATTTATGTTTCAATCTCAAGTCAGAACTCAATATAAAAAATAAATTGCAGTTACATTTAACAGCTCCAATGTTGAAGAAATAAAATACACGCTTATTACTGTTTTTATAGAAATTTATTTTTCTCTAAATATTTAATCAAGATTGAATACTGCCACTACTTCTCACCCTTAATTTTTTTTTTTGTGATGTTATATTTTAAACCTTTTGACCTGTCCCTATGCTAGAAAATACAAAGATGGAAAAACATAATAATGTAGCTTCTAACTTTATTATACTGTGAAAGTTGCTCTCTATTCTAATACTAAAGACTTTCAAATTATTAATTATATAATCACATTCCTTGATTTGAAAGTATTGTACTGTGTTTATCACATTCTGTAGCCTGCGATTCTTTTTAGTTCTCTGTGCGTGTATGCATGCAAGGGGAGATCAGAAGATGACCTGGGATGTGGCTGACATCCTGTTTTGCTTTGTTTGTTATTTTTACACTGGATTTCTTTCTTAGTGGCCCAGCATCTACCAAGTAGGTTAGGCTGGCTAGGTAATAAGCTGCAGAGACCCGCTGTCTCCACTGCCTCAGGACTACGGTTGTCATGTTTTATCACATGAATTCCAGGGATCCAACTCAAGTACTTTATTGACTGAACCATCTCCCAAGTTCTTGAAATTGTTTTATGCCTTTCTTTCTTTAACTAAGTAACTCAATCAGCAACTATTTTCAGCAACTGTACTTCTAAGAAATAAAGTCCTGACCTCAAGGCTATGGTTTCACTGAGGCATGACTCCCATTAAGAATTATGAATATACAAAAAGCTAGATTCACTTTCTGTTACATCTTAGAGATATCTGCTATATGCTGGTAATTCCAAGATTTACTGATTTCCCAGAAATCCAACCTCACTGCCACCAATACTGCCCCACAGTCTACCATTAAACATAAACCTAATTGTTCTAGTCTTTAATCTAGAGAGTACATTATCACAGACCAGGGTGCTCAAAATGACCAGTTGTTACTAATTGCATGTTACTAATACAATAAAAGATCAAGAAACTACACATTAGATCTCTGAAGCCAGCAAACAGCAATTTTATATTAATTCCATCTAAATTAAAAATTGAGACATTCTCTATATTCTTGTGTTTTTTTCACATACATGAATATTTTGACTACATACATGTGCAACACATGTGTGCCTAGTCCCTGAGGAGGCTAGAAAAGGGTACCAGACTCCATGGAACTAGAGTTACAAATATTTATGAATTACCATGTGAATGATAGAAATCAAACCTACAGTAATATCACAGTCATCTTTCCAGCCCCATTTCCTATAGTCTTTATTTCATATCCCATAATTAATGAGTCACATTTTATGACACTATCAGTCCAAGATGAAGAGAAGAAACATGCACACGCACATTTGATCCATCTATAAACAACCTTAATCCTGCATGGCTGACTAGAAGCACTATGGTAAACAGCAGAAAGTCTCGCCGACCTTCCACTTCTGACCTGTACTTCTTTTCTAGTTCTTCATAGTTCCGGAAAATTTACTGTATATTTTAGTTCTATTACACAAGAAAAGCTACCTTCTTGTTCAACAAAGAAACCAAGAAAATGTAATCACAGCCAACAGTTAGTTCTGAAATAATTTTAAGTTTTAAGTTAATTTTTAAGATATTTAAGCAACTTACTATCAGCTATCATCCTTGCAGCCATCTTGAGCCATATACCCTGACAAGAGACTTGTTTACAACAGCCTACGATAGCTGAGCACACTCTGATAACATCTTGTTTTATATACCCAGGTTTTTCCCTTGGGTGTGTGAGACTTAAAGGTGTGAGACTTAAAGGTGTGGCTTAAGGTGTGACTTAAGAAGTGAGATTTATAAAAGGCAAGAGGCAGACAGAAGAAAAGACTTGCGATTAAGGGCTTAGATTAGCAACTTGGAACTGGGAAAGAGACTAGCAATTTATCACTTGGGACTAGGAACTAGGACTTAGGACTTGAGACTTGTGACATGGGATTTGGGAAAGAGAGAAGAGAGGCAAGAGGAGAGAGAGAAACACACAAGAATAAATGGGACTGAATCACATTCTGTCTGGACTCCATTCTTTGCATCCATCCTCACTCTCTCTCTTGCTGAACCCCAACCCACAGACCGGAGCAGCAGTACAAACTGGGACAATTTAGCCCCCAAGCTTGGGCAGTGCGGGCTCTAATAATTTTGGCCCCCAAGCTTTTGGCAGTGCGGGTTCCAACATTTGGCAGAGCGGTCCCCCACACATTAGATTACTTGAGATGTCTTGCCTTAGCTACCTTTTCTCAGGCAAAGTCAAGGTAAATATTTTAAGTGTACATAAGACCTGGGACATTGGCAAACAAAAAGAGTCCTCAATAAATTCTTGATAAATGAAATTAACATATGAGGACCTCAAATACAGTGATATGCTCTCAAAAACAAACAAAACTCCCTCACTTCATCCCCTTGGGTGTCTTTATCACCACTTTGTCTGCTTTCATTTCTATAGTGCCGCTAGTAAATACTAGCCAAAGCCAACTCACTTTATGCATCTATAACAGAGAGGTCCATTCGACAAAGAAACAAGCCTGGCATGATGGCACATGCTTTTAATCCCAGTGCATGGGAGGCAGAGGCAGGTGGATCTCTGTGAGTTCAAAATCAGCCTGCTCTCCATAGTGTGTTCCAGAACAACCAGTGCTATATAATAAAGAGACTTCATCTTAAAACACTAAAAAGGAAAACAGGCAAACCATTATTAACATCCACGTTACTATTTTTGCTGCAAAGACAGCAAACACACTTTCTGCTACAAACAGAAAGCATTTATAAAAGCTTTTCATTTCCTAAGAATGCCAGAGTTTTAAATTATTCCCAACAATCACAGTTCAATCTGGATAGCTTTCAGTTTTACAAACACTGAAATGGAATGTTTCATTATAAATATTTTGTGTAGATATTTGTATAAATAAAACTCAAAGTGTCTTGTCTTATCCATTCAGATCTGTAAAACAGCCTTACGGGTCGCAAAATTTGTGCGTTCTTAGTTAAAAGAAGAAAAAAAAATACTTTTCATTAAGTCAACTAGGTAATATAGCCAGTGTTAAACATTACCTACCGGTATGTAAAATAGCTATGGGAAAGCAAATACTATTCTCTCATAAATATATTATCAATACTATTGTAAGAAAAAACAAGTATTTGCCAGAAAAAAAAAAGCACCTCCAAATCTAATAGTTTGTTTCCAGTCAACTAACAGGTGACTTAAAACTCTCACTCTTTCTGGAACAGGATATATTATACATCATCAATTTAGATTTTTATTGTCCCTTCATCCCTACTCAAATGAAAGTTCTAGGCAGGTACGTGTTTTTGTTTCATGCAATACTAAGTAAATGAACAAACCATAGATAGAATATTTGCCTTGTATAAGATTAATATCTAATTCAAGTCTCTTAATTTTCTGTACAAAAAAAATTTAAAGACATTGACCTGCAGAATCTAGAATAAAAGCAGACTTCACTGGCCCTAGGATGAAGCTCCCATAAAGGAATGGTCGTGAAATTTACAGACATCTAGTGTTAAACTAAGTAATAATATATATAATCTCATAAACTTTTATTACTTACCTCTACCCTTGATCGTTTTGCTGGTATCTGTGTAATGGCTTCTTTACATTTATTTGCCTCTTTAAGTTGGGCTTTAAGTTGTTCAGCTAATTCCTTCAAAAGAAAAAATGATAGTAAGCTGTGGTTTTAAATTTTTCATTACAGAATATTTCAAAGATATAAAACAGAGAATAGCTTAACAAAAAGCCCTACAGTCAACAGCTAACTTCAATCAATTCACATTAAATTTTAATGAGCATACCTCAGATAAAAATTGCTAAATGAGAGCATTTGTTTATGGTTTTAAGGTGAATAGTTTCAAGAGAGAGGCACAAAAATGGAAGAAATACACTAGAAATATATTAAGAATCACAGTTTTGTAATTTCTTAGGTATTACAAATTGCTAATACAGAAAACTTCAGTTATTTGTCATAGGAAGAAATCACAAGACAAAAAATGTATTTTCTTCATTTCTGATAAGAAATTTACATTAAAAACTTTAAATATATTTCACTATTCTAAGAACTCTGTATATTTATGTAAAACACACAAGAAATGATAGATTTATGTGACAAAAAAGAACATGCTAATCTGCCATGCTTCCATGAAAAATAGATGAGTTTTTTTTTTAATGCAAGTTAACCTACTTTATGTGACCACTCCACTATTTTCATTGATTCCTCTGTGCTTTCAAATATTAAACTTCAGGTCTTTTCTACTATAATTATAGTTATCTTTCTTACTAATTTTTAGGCCGAGCTGAATTTCATTGGTTTGCAAAATTGTGTTCGAAGTAAAACAGGGACTACACAGTCTATAACAACATGAGAAAAGGCCAATCTTCTTTAGTTGCTGCTTATACTATGAAAGAAAACTGTTCTGATAGTATACAGAATAAAAAATTTAAAAAGCATTTACCTTTACATTTAAAATAAACCCATGCTTATGACAGTAAGTGGATTTACTATACTGGAACATAGAAAGATTCCTAGCTTTGATACTCTGCCACATCAAAATTAACACAAATTAGTACAATGGGCATATTACCATGAATATATGGGTGAGTGAGTAGTTCCTACCAAGTCACTGTTTCTCTCTCATCTTAGACAAACTGGTCTTCCACATAAACATTATTTAGGTTTTTTTCAAAACATTTTTAATTTACTGGTGTGATGCATCAGAACATGTGTGTGAAGAGACCAGAGGACAACTTACAGTAATAAGTTCTCTTCCTTCCACTATGTGGGCTGCATAATCCTCAGGTCATCAGCCTTGGTGACAAACTCCTTTACCTACTTGAGCCATCACACCAGCCCCAAGATTTTAGGTTAAGTTTCATGTTTAGAAATTGATAAGCTCAATGGTTAAAAGCATTTGATGCTCTCACAGAGGAAGAGTTTAATTCCCAGCATATACTACAGAAGGCTCACAACTATCTACACTTCCACAAACCTTGGGGATCCAATACATTTTTCTGACCTCTGTGGGCATCCCAATGTACATGAACATACCTAGACACAGATATTAATAAAAATTTTTAAAGAATATTAAATTTTTGCAAAAAGAAAATAAGCATTCCTAATAAATTAAAATGGAAATGAAACAAAGACACCTTTAACTCTTGCAACTATGTCCAAAAATAGAATAGTGCTTTAAAATAAAACTTTTTTAATAAATGTCACAAATCTAATAAAGGGAAGATAATACACATATATTTCTCTAGTAGAGAAATTCTTAAGAATTTCTCTAAGAAATGAAGAAACAGTAATTATCTTCAAAGCATGCCACAGCTAATGACTGATGCTTCTAAACAATCTGTGGGAGTTAACAATTTCACTCTTCTCCAAGTACAAACCCACAGGGCTCTTACCATATTCCCCATCATTTCTGCCTTGATAATCTTGGCCCCCAACTTGTTCTTCTCATCAAGACTTAAGATACAGGTGGACTCTGGCTCTGGACTACAGGTGAAACAGGACAAGGAAGAGCATACGTCATAAAGCAACCTCATGGATTAGCTTAACTTACCTCAACAAAACACTCAGCACTAATAGGAGGTCACAGTAGGTTACACATAAAAATTAAGGTCAGCATTCTAGGGTGAACTACACTTCAAGATTCTGTTAAGTAAAAAATTATCAATATAATACAGTTACAATTTAACTGAAAAGAGACCCAATAACTGTAAAATAAATAATATACAAATTATTTTATATTTATGTATTATTATGTTAATGTTTTATACATTAATATTATTATAAACTAGTATTTAAAATTGTATTTTTGAATATTCAGCCAGTGTACTGGGGCACACCTGTAATCTCCACACAGGAGACCAAATTTGGAAGCTGTCATGACATAGAGGCCAGCTTGAGCTACATGGTGAATTTGAGGCCAAGCTGGGCTACACTGAGAGACTTTGTTGTAGAAATACATAAACAGAATCTATATACACTCTAAGAAAAAAATAAAACAAAAGCACTAATATCAAACTATAATTTTTTACATGTTGAGAAATTCTCTATTCCATGACAAGTTATTGATCATCTTACAACTATAATCTTGAGTATATTTAGTTGCATTCAACAAATAAAAGCAACAGTTGCTTGTTCTCATGTAAAGTTGGCCTATGATTAATTAGAAACAAAAGTAATTTAATATTGAGACCATGTGCCAAACTCAGAAATTGATATCATGTGCCAATTTCAGAAAAGCCCCACGTAAGAGAAAAATTCAGCTAAAATCAGATAACACAGCTTAACTACCTTAAGAGTCAAGGCTACAAAACACAGGGAAGGTAAACCTTGCAAGAGCCTAAAGGCGTCCAAAGCAAAGCATAGTAACAGTCCCACAAGTCCAAAGTTCCTGGTAAAGGGTGCTAAAGAAAAGAAAGCTATACGATGAGCGTGTCCCTCAAGGCTGCCCTGGAATGTTCCTCAAAAAAATACCTACAGTCAGAGAAACAACTTTACCAGCTGGTTAAAGAAATGTTCTGAGGAATTCTGGTAATATTGTCTGGTCCCATTAGCCATAAAACATAATTGCATAAATAAGAAAATATTGGGTAAAATGCTTAGGAAATAATACCCCATACAATAAAATGATGCTCAGAACGCAAAATTAAGAACCAAAAATTAAGTACCAAATGGTTTCCCATTTACATTTTAAAACAAAAAGCAAAAATAAATATATGATACATTTGAATGAAAAGGTTCCTATGAAACTGATCAATTCATATAACGATGCATATCAATAAACAGTGGGGGGAGATGCAGCATTCATCGAGTAAATATCATAATATCTAGCACCTAAGTATCAGATATGCAAGGAAGTAGAAAAGTTATTAAGAGAAAACTTATCAAAATCAAAAGCCATCAGAATTGACAGATATAAAAAAGTCATATTCAGTTACTAGTATAAATGTATCCCATCTGTTTCATAAAGAACTAATAAAGATATTAAAAAGATATGTTAGCCAGGCTTGGTGGTTTACATCTGTACACAGGACAATAGGAGGATAGAGCATTCAAGGCCAGCATGGCCTCTGTCAATGCAAGACCTTATCTCAAAACTATGCATTTTAGCATTTCTAAACACTACAGGAGGTAAACAGGAAATTAGCAAGAATGTGGAAGATGAAGAACTGAGCTGCTGATGACGTACAGAACATACCACTCAACATCTATGACAGACACATTAGTTCAGTAAGAATAAAACTGTTCTCCAAAATAGACCACACTCTGAGCCATAAAGTTGGTTTTCATAGGAAGTCTAAGAAGCCAGGTTGTCCGAAAAATGTTTTCTGATCAAAAAAATTAAACTAGAGATCAATAACAAGCACTGCTAGATAGCTTTCAACTACCTGGACCTTCACCAGCCAGCATCAAGCAAAAAGAGAAAGGAAAGTGGAAGGCATTCCGAACTGCGTAAAAATGTAAATGCAATATATCTCAATTTGTAGAGATCTTCTAGGGTTTGACCTTGGAGAAAGCAGAAAATTCATTTACTTATTTGGAAACAACAGATATCAGGTTACAGCTTTAAGCAGCAGAAAAGTAAAAAATCAAATCAACAGTAATCAGAATATAAGAAATAATTAAAAAGTAGGAAAAAACAATCAAATCATAGAAGACCTCAATAAAACCAAAGTTGCTTTTTGAATGCATCAATAAAGCAGGTAACGAAAACAAAAACATGGACTATCAACGAGGAAACAAGAGTTCTAAGCATTAACCATAAAGACACTCAGAATGCACACAAGCAACCTGAGGAGATGCTCAGCAGTGATCTGTAGTTACTAAGAGATACAGCGTAGCTGTGGGCTATAGCTACTCACCAGGTTAAAAAGCCTGCCCACGGCCAAGTGTTTCAGCATAAATAGGGGAAATGATGGTTCCATATTCTATTGGTAGTAACATAAAATGGCATGCCAATTCTAGGAAACAGTCTCACATTTACTTAATATTTAGAGTGGAAGCACTGTATGATCCAGTAATTCATTTCTTAGGAATTATGCAATAGAAAAGAACTATTGCATATGAAATACAAAAGAAAAGCATATGTACATGAGTGCATATTAAAGTTTTGCTGGTAATGATCCCAAACAGGAAATTATATAAATGTCTACCTACAGGGAATGAAGAAGCAGACTGTGGCTTACCCATCAATCAAAAGGAATGAACTATTAATGTGCATAACAACCTGAGTGACGCTAAAGACAGTTATGTTCAGTGGGAAAAGCCAGCCTCCCAGCAAAATTACACAATGTATTTCCCTCTTACATAAAATGTCTGTGGTGAAAGAAAGCAGAAGTATCTGAAAATGGTAGTTAGGGATGTGGAGGGAGAGGACAGGAGGGGAATATTATAAACATTTACTAGGAAACTTACAGAGATTGTGTTTTACAAGATACACATAAGCATATTCCAAAATTTACACTTCATACGGCTTTTAAATTTTCAAAATAAGAGGAACAATAAAAGGAGATAACATTTGAAATGTAAATGAAGTAAATATCCAATAAATGAAAAAAAGGAAGGCAAAATATATCTTCTCTCAAAAAAAAACAAAAACACAAACATAAAACCCCTGAACTGAGACAATAACACAAACTTCCTCTATCCTCTCTAATGCCTCCCACAATCTCTAGTCACAGTCTCCTTTTTCCCCACTTTAAGACAGGATTTCTCTGTGTAGCCCTGATTGCCCTGGAACTCACTCTGCAAATCAGACTGGCCTTGAACTCACAGAGATCTGCCTGCCTCTATTTCCTGAGTGCTGGGATTAAAGGCATGAGCTACCACTGCTGGTTCACATCCTCATTGTTTAAATGGTGCATCCGAGGGATGTCTTGAAGCTATGCCCCTTACACCTCCCATTGCCAGGTGATTCAACAAAGTATGGGCTTGGTGCTCAGCGTGCCATAGAATGGAAGACAGGTAAATGGCCCACTCCTCTGAGTCTGGTCACTGACACCCATGATAGCCCCAAGACAAAAGGAAGAGGAGTGCAAGGAGGAAGAGTGTTTGAGTCCTGATACCTACAAGAAGAAAACTAAGGTTTCTGTATCACCCAAAGGAGGCAAGCCACTTGAGGGAAGGACAGCACATTGCCAAGAAGCAAAGAAGACAACCACGTGATAGGGACAAGAGATCTGCAGTCCACCATGCCGGAAGGGTATGGCATGGCTCCATCCAACTTAGACATGTCTGCCATCAACAACAAAAGCATGTTCAGGAAGGTTCCCCTGCTAGATAGGACAATGTCAAAGAAAGTCCACTTCAAATTCTTTACCACTCCTCAAAGAAAGGGAAGCCTTTCACAAGAGTCAGGGTCTGCAGGAAACCATGACCATGGAGTCACAGGTTCTCATGCTGAGCCTGCTGTCTGTGAAGATGGAAGACAACCTGGCTCTACTGGAGACGGCTAAGGACTTGGCAGACACACACTATGAAAAAAGAAGGGTGCAGAGGCAAGTGCTGAGACCTGTGGTGACAGCTGCTGCTCTGTCAGAAACATCAGTAGGGGGCCACCATCCTCAATGCCCAGATGGAGGTAGTGGGCCCTTTTCAGGCCATGGCAGAGGTCTTCAAGGAGCAACACAAGACAATGGCCACAGCCTTGGACACTATTCGAAATAAGCTGTTTGTGCAGGTCATCACATTCGGAGAAAGTGGTAGAAACTCCTAGATGATCTTTACGCATCCCTGAGGACTGACTACACTGCAGCTCTTGGGTAAGCTGGGCATCTGGCCTCCCGGATGCCAGTGCACAGATGCCTTGCCTGCTGGAGGAGCTGAAGGACTTAATCACCAAGCAGGATCTAGAGTTTCGAGAATGGTAAGCCAGGAGCTAGAACTTTCCTCCCAGGCCAGTAATAAAGTAGTCTTGATAAATCAGGAAGTCTTAGAAGAAGCCCAGGGTGTTCCACCTGCACCTAGTGGTACTTCAGTCAAGACACCGTCAGGGACCACAATCTCCTCCTAGGATGAAATGAATGATGGCACAGGCCTGCCCTTGACCACCTTGCTGGAGGTAACCTTCTTGTCATTTTGTGTTCATTTTCTCTCCATTTATATATTCCTCATGCCTTGTTTACAAGGACTGAAGAAAGTTCAGGATTCTGAAACTTTCGTGCATTCTCACTTTTGACCTCAGCACTTCTGTTTTGTGATTTCGGTTTAGGAGACAGGATCTCTTTGCAGAGTCTTGGCTGTCGTGAAACTAAGTGACCGCCAGGCCCCAGGCCCCAATCTCTGCCCTTGGTGCTTTAAAGCAGCCTTAATAAATTCTGATTGATGTGTGTTTAAAAAAAAAAAACAAACAAACTCAAACTCTCAGTTAATAAAAATGGACTTTCACAGTAACTTTACAAGAGAATTATTGGCTCAGGATCTCCCATTTTCCCAGATCTGGGATTTGCACACATACACAACACTGTTGGGTACGAAAATCAAGTTCAATCCTCATGCTTTCTCAGCAAGCAGACCAAACACACACACAGCCCTCTCCTCAGCCCCACGGTAGTACTTCTGCTTCTATCTCCTGCACAGCTCTTCTGCCTGACACTGTATACAGAACCGGGTTTTAGACTACTAACACCTGGCACATAGCTACTCTGTTACAACAAAAGTATCCTGAGTGAAGTTGCAGAAGGCCTGCTAACTCTCATCTTGGATGCATCTTAGTTCTTGACTTCACCTACCACTTTGATGAAAAACATCCCTCTTCCCTCATGTCTCAGACCTAAGCTAAAATTCAATCAAGAGAAGGTACAAAAGAAACAGTGAAGTCAACCTAAAGCCTAGAGTTTGCAACATAATTACAGAGAACAATCTTTCCCCAGCTTCTCTGACCATCTGTAACACTGAGCAGACACTGAGAGAAACACATAATATCTCCCACTGTCCTATATAGACAAAAGAAGTCTAATTGTGTTTGATTTTCCTACATTACAGGCATATTTCTGCAGTTTTCATTATAATTAATTTCTAAAAAGAAAATTCACATTTTCCCATCAAAATGTGTGTTCTCTACACACGCACGTGGGCGCACAAACACAAACACACACACACACACACACATGCATACACACACACTGAAATTCTCAGGAGGAAATAATTAAAGGATCCAGTCCACTAATATTGTAACATATATTTCAATTTTCCTTTTCCTGCTGGTAGTGTTTACTATCTCTGTAATTATTCTTTCCTCACCACATACTCTCCCATTGTCACACATGCCTAAGGATCTTACTCAAGACAGTTAAGACCTGGAATCCTTTCCATGCCCTTCTGAGCTATAATACCAAAATAGCAAGATGACATTCAGAGATTATTAATAGTATATCAAATTAGTTTTTGATTAAATTCATAAACTCTAAGGACATAGTACGTAGAGGAATTTTAATCCAGCAGCACGGCTACTCCAGCTGGAATCCAGTCATGCCTTTGCTCCATATCTTTAATCTCAAGCAATGCAGACAAGGTTAGTTTACAGAAGAGAGCACCCATGTTTGAAAGTGATATCTAATTGAGGAGCAGACAAAGTGACAAATCAGAGAAAGGTTTGACAGAAGAAAACTATACATATATAAATTTTATCCCTAAAAATAATCAGCTTAAAGCTCTAACGCATATGGGCCACTAGTAGATGATGCTTTCCTGTAAGATAATCACAGGTTAGAAAAGAATGACGTAGAAATGATAAAGATGATCGGATGAGAGAAAGTGAAACAATGACTGGAAGAGGAAAGCTGCCAATGATGCAAGTAAAGAGAAAGAAGACGCAACTACACGAAGTACTATTGACTACACTTACCTCAAAGAAACACATTCCATGAAAAGTTGTTTTTAAAAAATGTATGTATCTGGTAAAGATTTAACAGGCTACAGACTTGCCAGATAAAATACCTAGATCTAGTCAAATTCCCTGTTAGCAACAAGGCTTTTTGTAAATTTGTTTGTTTAAATCATAAATATGTCCAATTGCTTCAAAGAAATTACAGTATTTTAATTTACTGAATCAAGTAGCCCTAGTGATATAATGAGACTTACAACCTCAATCCCTCAGTTTTCATACCTGCAAAGGGCAGGGCTCACACAATGATCTCTCCAAGTTCTAAAATCAGACTGATAATTTCTTATAGTTCTAAAGTCCATTCGTTTTCAAATTTCTGAGAATCCTGGCATTTAACAATCCAACATATCTTACAGTAATGTCCACACAAATGAACAGCTTCCAGCAGCCTTTCACTGATTCTTTCTGGCATTCTTAAAGGCTCTACCTTGCTCTCTTACCACTACTTGATCACTCAGAAATATTTTTCTTCCAAATATATGGAGATGATTCCTAAATTTTTCTTTATACCTTCAGACAATCAGGGAGTTCATAAAAAGCCTCAAACTTCTAATATCATATTATCTAATCTGGAAAAAAAAATCAGATCACAGGGACTCTAGTATATCCCTGTATCATAATATAACTACAAGAAACCTACAATTTCAGAAGCCATAATAGAAATGAAGCAATTTAACAGCCAGACAGAATACTAACAATGTACGGAAGCACAGCACACAAGGCACATGTACATTCACAGAAAACAGGACCAACACACTGTGCCGAAATGTTAAGCCAATATTAATGATATCAGTAATTAATGGCATCATCCCATTGGCAACTGGAGACTAGAAATGATCTACCACCTAAGGCACCCAGAATAAAGCCCAGGTAGTTTGACTTCTAACCCTTGTTATGGTTTTTCAATCAATTATTAACAGAATTCCCCCTTCAGCTGCATATGACAAGAAGTCGGAGGACAACCTTTAGTGTTCTGCCTTTCAGGTTGTTTCAAACAGGATCTCTCATTTTTGCTACTATATACAATGACTTTTTATAATCCCTGTCATGATTAGTCAGTCATCATAACAAAATTTCCACTTGAGTTTCTTTTTCTTTTTTTTTTTTTTTAAATTTTTTTTTTCCACTTGAGTTTCTAAAGTCTATCTGGCCCCTGAGCTTCTGAGGGAATTTTCCTGTTTCTACCTCCCATCTTTCTGCTAGAGCACTGGGGCTGCAAATGCACACTACTATGCCAGCTAGCTGAGCTGTCCCCCCAGACCTTTAACCTATTTTAATGATCATTTAAAGTGGACATTTGTCCTTACTTTTTGGACACACTTTTTCTACCTCAAACACGGCCACCCCTAATGACAAAATCAAGGCTTGATCCCATCCCACTCAAGAACCTATGTGAGAACATATATACATAAAATACCCAGCAGCTGTCAACGTTGTGTCCTGCAGATGTCCTTTTCCCGGAGGATCACCTCTCACGCTCTCAGCCTGTAACTGCTCCCTTCTATCTCCTGCAGAGTACTGACTGGCACTGCAGCTCCAGGTTTCCAATGGCTTTTGATCTGAAGCCTTCCTGTTTTCTTCTCGCCCACCAGATCGACTCCATGATGTTGAACTTTCTTCACTGCTCTCTGTGGGTTTTTGAAAATCACAATGCAAAGAGGCCTGAGGCGCTAATGAAGAATATGAAGCAGATGATTCAAAATTTCTCCTCTTGTGATATGGCAGGTCATCTTCATCAGAGGGTCTTAAGAATTTAGATCTCAAATTTCCAGAAGATTCTTCGCTTTTTCTTAGGGCAGATTCCCTTCTACAGGTTCCTAGAGTCCCAGATCTCTTCCCTGTGTCAGGACCACGAAACTTACAGTTGCTGCTGTTTGCAGGCTCCATTTCCAAGTGTCTGTCCTCTGACGGATTTTTACATTTCACTAAGTCTGACGTGCCACTTGCTTGACTACTCTGTGCTCTATCTGAATATGCAGGCTTCCTCCACCGCTCCCGTCCATAGTCTTCTCTTTTGTGTGCAATTTTTTCAGCTTCTTTTAATTTTGACTGAAATATTTCCATTGACTATAAGGGAGAATAATATAACTACAATTAAGAAGAGTTCAGTGTCGTGTCATCCACATGCCACTGTGTCATGATACACTGTTAAATGCTAGACTAAAAATCCCCAACCAAAATACAGAACCCTAAAATCACAATACACTGCTTTCCAACACAACACTTTAAAAAATATAAGTAGATAAAGAAAAATAATTAAATCAAGTAAAAAGATTTCAAAAAGAGAGGCATTAAAAACAAATGACCTATATAAGAGTGTCACACAGACACAATAACTACAACCTTTAAAAAGTCTTAATTCATACTGGTAACTTACGATTCCAGAGGGTATATTCTGATGCTAAAACTATAGATCTTTGTCAATAGAGGAAAAAAAAAAATCCACTGTTTAAAACTAAGGGGTTCCCAATGGAGAAGTTAGAGAAAAGGCTGAAGGAGCTGAAAGGGTTTGTGGCCCCATGAGGAAAGCAACAATACCAACCAACCAGAGCTCCCTAGGGTCTAAACCACCAGCCTGGGAGCACATGGGGAGGGACCCATGGCTCTAGCTGTATATGTAGGGAAGGATGGCCTTGTCAGGCATAGGTGGGAGAGGAAGTCCTTGGTTCCATAAAGGCTGGACACCAAGTATGGGGAATTCAAGGTAGGAGTGGGGGGGATAGGAGAGGGAACATCCTCACAGAAGCAGGAGAAGGGGGGATGCGATAAGGAGTTCCTGGGTGGGGGGCAGGAGGAGGAATGGAGTAAGGGGATAAAATCTGAAATGTAAATATAATATCCAATTAAAAAAAAAAACCCTAAGAAAGACTAATAAATGGAGGTAGGGGGAATTCAGTTATAATGAATGAAATAAACTCTTAAAAATCAAATTGACCAAGAAATTCTCTATAGTTTAGTCAACAGATGCATGTTTTTGATTTTTTAAAAAAAGATACATACATGGCATTTGATACATGTTAGTACTTCTAGATATAAAGATGGGAGAAAAACATGGAAAAAAAAAAAAAGGATTCCATTCAACCGATTTTCTTAAACAGAAGGGCTCATTTAATAGCCTTTAGGGTAGGAGTAGAAAAAAAAAAAAAGACTTGCAGATTAAGATACATAATTAGAGTCAAAATAAAAATCCTTGCAAAAACTGGACAGGGAAAGGAGTATGCGACTGAGAGTGTATTTGTAGACAAGATATGCAGGTATAACATTACCTGAAACAAAAGACATTAAACTGGCTTTAAAATATATGCTGAAGTACAGTCACACTGTCAAAATGCTAAAATATATGAAACTCTCCAGTCTACCAAGATGTCAACAATGCTTATCCCTAAAGGCATACTACAGAGACGCCACTGTATTATTTACATTTCCTTTCAATGAGGAAAATGCTACTTTTACACTAAACATATGCATATTTACATTTTACACACTTGGGTTTTACATTCATTATGTTAATCTTAAGATACTGTAGACTAGGCTGGCAAGATGGCTCAACAGCTAACCACACTTGTCCCAAAGCCTGCTGACCTGAGTTTAATTCCTGGGATACACATGGTAGAAGACAACATGAGGGAAGGACAAAACTGACGCCCATGAATTGTGCCCTTAAACTGTCCCCTTAAATGTTTCATGGCTCCAAAGACCCTTAGTTTTCCAAGTAACTATGAAAGTAATATATATCGCCTTAAAACATAAATACTTACCCCGTATTTTTCAGCTACAACATCTTCAAATTTTCTGTTTTCTTTTTGAGCTTGTTCCTTCATTCTTTGACAAGACTTTCTTAGCCAGCTTAATCCGCCATCCGCTACTCCTGTAGCTAAATTTCAATAATAAGCATTAGTTATATTAGGTGGTTACTATACAATTAATATTTACTGTTTTTTATCACTTTAAAGTATAAAATTAAATACTTTCCTTGAATATTTAAAAGTTATAACCACAATCAATATTCACCATATATTTACATGACTACTTTTGCAAGCTACAAAAGCTTGTCATGATGAAAAGGAAGAGAAACAAAACTAACTGTAAGTAAATACCATTTAAGAGAACAAGCATAAAATTATACAGCACAAGAAAGGTATGAAGAAAATCAAAGAAGTGAAAGGTTATTTGTTATTTAGTGAGACAGAGTTTTACTATGCAACCCTGCACTCTGCACTCATGTGTACCAGGCTGGCCTTGAACTCAGAGGTATGCCTGCCTCTGCCTCCTAAGTCCTAGTATTAAACAGATGTACCACCATGTTCAGCTTAAGTATTATTTTTAACTGGAAGGTCATGGAAAATTTCATATAGTGAGCTCAAGACAATGAGTCAGATTTATTTTAAAATATATAGAATTGACACTCCCAGAAATATGGAATAAATGTGCACAGAGGAGAAAGATGTCTGAGAAGCAACACAAAGTATAAATAAGGAAGTTATGGAAGACAATGTCATTAAAATAAACTTTAGTTGTGATTAGCAACTATGAACATTTGAATGCCTTTAATGAACACACACTCTCTCACATGTGTCTCATTTTAATCCATACATAGAAATTTAATTGATTACTTAATATGTTGTTCCTGATTTTCTTGCCCCAATGAGGACTGCTTTCAGATCCCTCCAGCTCTAGAGCCAAGAAACACATACAAGCTCCTAATGACACGCACAAGAGTCTTCATAACAAAGCAGCCTATATAATATCTCAAACATGGAAATGTCCATGACCAGAGAGGGATCTTAAATGGGATCACCATTTAAGACCTGCTCTTAAATGGAATAATTTACAGTAAAGGGAATAAATGAGCTGTAGCTTTTCACAACACTATGGAGGAATTTGAAATGCAGACAAAAGAATCAAAGGGTATCACTTTGGTAATGAGAAATAGGGCTCGTTACCCTCCAGTGGCAGAATTACTAGACGGGGACAAGACCAGATCCCGGCTTCTTCAACTGTGTGCTGATTTCCTATGACATTCTATGACCATCTCCACTGTGCTCTGACTTTTCAATACATGTCAGTCAGACTGTTGATGGCTCAGGGTCAAGAACTTGTGCTGCTCTAAGAGATGAGCCAAGAGTTCAGTTCCCACACCCACATCAGCTGGCTCACTAGGTCTACAACTCTAACGCCAGATCTGACCTACAGAGGCACCTTCCCATAAGACCCACACTCCCATAACATCCCAACTCCACATATTCACATAACTAAAAATAACTTTGAATTTTTTTTAAGTTTAAAGACAAAACTAATAGCAAAACAGACTTGTAAATTATATTCATATTAATTGTATTGTTTTATTCAAATTTCAACATTTACTAAGCAATCTCTTCTAATATAATGTGGCCTTTCTTTACAGATAATAAACACTTTGTGACTCAAGCTCAGATCTCTAGTGATGGCACTCTTCATTCAAAAGGTTTATTTTATTTCTGTTTCTTTTCCTTTTTTAAAAAAAAATAATATATATATATATATATATATATATATATATATATATATATAATTACATAAGCACTCAAGGAACTTAGCCCAGATGTTCAGTCAGCATGGTGATGAGTGAAGATCTCACAGCAATTAATGTCTTTACTAATGCCCATAAAAGCATGTATGAGATTAATAAAAGAACAACTGAGCCTCATCAAAATGCCCTCAACTGCCACTAAGGTATTAGTAGCCCCAGAAGAAACATAGGAAAACAAAAATAATCTGTTTGCCCTATGGTGTGTGTGAAGGAAACCTTACAGAAATAAAAATCCAACCAATTCAATATCAACTTAAATCCTGACTTTAGGGATCAAATATTGTAAAGCAAACAGAACAATTCGCAGCAGCATCCTCAGATTCAACTAACACGTTTTTAAGGAATATTTACCACTCATGAAAATTGTTAAAACACAGTATGACCAAAAACCATGAATAAGCATGGTTTTTGTGCCAAAAAAAAAAAGATGTCATTATTACAATAAATTCAGTGGTATAACACACTTAATATATAACTATATCCCAAACCTGTTTTTTTTTTTTTGTAAGTCTAAAATTACATTTTAATTTCATGGTTTTAACAAGTTACACTGTAGTAAACAAAACACAACCAAATGAACATCAGAAATTTCTCCTATTTCTTTCAGAAGACAAATTAGTACAGAAATACCAAAAAAGAAAAAAATGAGCATCCGAAATCCTAGACTGCAGTCTCCTGCTACTACTAAATAGTTTTAACATCAAAAAGCAACTCACTTCTTTCTTTGAACTGTTGTGTTTTCCTGTTAAGTAAAGCAGCTAATTAAAGGCACCTTTAAGGTTCTTTAAATTCAAAGAATCTAACAGAAAATCCAAGAAAGAAGAGGAGGAAGAATCAATGAGTGTTCACTAAAAAAGCCCATAAACCAATGTCAACTAAGAACCTGATAACCAAAAAATCAAGCAGTCTTCTCAAGGACCTGCAATAATAAACACTTCCCTGGGAAGCCAGGTTTCAAACAAAATCTAAAATAACTTTGTACAGCCTACAAAATAAGTAATTAATGTAATAAGTAAGCCTACACTTTCTTCTGCTCTTAGTATTCTGAGAAGAAAGCTAAGGTTAATAAAGTAATTACTAAAAATATGGTATACTAATTGTTAACAAAACTGTCATTACAACCTTTTCAACATATTTCACCACAGAGTAAGTATTAGACATTATCAATATGGAGGGGTTGCTAAGCTCTAGACACAGTCCTGGACGCTGTCTTCACTCTTCACGATAACTTGTAAAGCAGACACTGTCAGTAGTCCCTCTCCCATCTCATTAGGCTGGGCTCTCAAAGGTCAGAACACTTTCACCATGTCACAAAACTAGTAAATGGAAATGCCAAAATTCAAATTCCAAGAAGACTTGACTCCAAAATCGAAGTCTTTCACACCACTGTGCCCTCTCTGGCACTTAATGCTAACATGCCATTACACTCCGGTGTAGTAGCATGCTCTATCCAAACTGATCATATGTCTGCACATGTAGGAAAATATACAGTAGATTTTATAAAACTTAATTTTAACTCTGGAACCTGAGCCCGTAACATACAGGGGTTTTGTCATTTTCCTTCTAATTAAATGCATGGGAAACTGTAGGGAATGCATGAAATGACATGAAATGGAAAAGTGTTTCCTCCTAGATCCTTCAATTATTCTGTTTCTTCTGCCTGCTAAGACAGTAGTTAAGGCAGAACTCCCATGCCTTTTATACTCGGGTCCTTCAGAACCTATTGAATACCAAATCCACAGGTTAAGTGTCAATTCCAGGTTCTCCTGAAACATGACCTCACTTGACTCTCTGACACTGGAGTGACTTATAAGTGTCAGACTCATAAGGTCAGGCTGAGTTGACTCATTGTTCCCTACTTGTTAACTTTCTAGAAAACTGTATTTCAAAGAGAGCTGTACATAACTAACATTACTGGTATTCACTTAATCTAGTAAAGACATTTCTGCCCATGCTAAAAGCAAAACCTGTAGTTTCTAATAACGTCAGAAAATTACTAAGAATCGTAAAGATGTCTATGAGATGGATTCATCTCATAGGTGAGCTTCAAGCTCAGATACAGTAAAAAATCTTAAGAAGCAGTCAAATAGAAATGAATTATAAATAAAAAAATCAAGAAAATATCTTACTGATACATAACCATGAAAGAAATATTAAAGAAAGAGAACATCTTTATTTATAATATTTTACTCTTCTTCAACTGTATTTAAATGTATCACTGAACTGGCAACACAACATCCTGAGCACTATGTACTTTTTGTTAACTGTGACGTGTGCCTAGTGATACCCAAGCATTTTGTTCTCATCTCCCGGAAAACAGTAGCACTCTGCTAAGAGCAACACAAATTTTATGAATGCTGACAAGTGATAAATTTCTAAAAGCAATAAAATTGCATCTTTAATGTTTATGCATTATTTTCATAAGTTTTAAACTAAATATATTTTTATATTTTACTGTAGAATTCATCAAATCAAATGTATCATAAAGTTCTACATAATTATGTTTGTCTTAACCTGTTTAAAATAGAAATTTGCAAATGATGGCAATATGGACTTAATCATCTTGCTGCCAAATACATAAACTTTCCAAACACTAATTACTTAAATAAGAATTTAAAAGACTGCATAAATTTTATAAATATCTTATTATATATAAATTCAAGTCATTCTATCAGGAATTCTGAAATACAAGAATTTGTATTTTTTAAGTGTATATTAACTGTACAAATTAATGGGGTTTATTATGACATTTTCAGACATGTATACAACATATTTTAATCTTATTTATCCCTCTTATTACTAGAAACTCAGAAATGCCTACAAGTCTACAAACAATATAAAAATACCTTTAGTAACAGGAGGTGTACAGTCTTCTGATGGGAGACCTGTCCCCCCATCCTTCCAGTACGGATTCAATTCTCTCTCCAGCAGTTTGGTCTATAACAAAACATTGTGAAAAGTTAGAGTGTAAAAGTCAACCCAGAATGGAAATGATTACTAAACTTGAAGTGGCTAACTGTCAGATATGCAAGCCTAGACAAACCCTTTACAATTCTTAAGACATGGGATGTAACTTGCAGGTAACAATGTCTAACTCATGTTCATATGTTTTTATTGAACACCTCCCAGGTCTCACGATCTCCAAGTCTAACTCAGGAAACTATTTTATAAAACTTAGACAAGACATCCTAAAACTCACATCCTCTGATGCTCCATATGGCCAGCAGCTTGATTACAAACTAAGATAATTTACAATTAGATTGGGGGAAAAAAGACACAAAGAACAATACTTACTACACAATCACTTGGCTGTATTTTCCACTTGCTAATCTATATTACTTTCAAAGTATATTATAAGGACAATCTACAAAGCCACAGGTACAATACTTCTATACTTTGCGGGTTCCCATTTTTACATCTTTGATTTAAATCCAATCTGTTTTGGTCTCTAAGGATTTCCCACTGTTTTCTTGCCGTTAAAGAGAAACAATAACATCAACACACTTGTTTCATGCTTCCTATAGAGTTCTATGCGCCTTGAAAGCATTCTTAGAGCTAATTTGTAAACACACAGAAGGCTCAGTTGATTGTTCAACTGTAATTCCTGCCACTCATATAACACACAATTGTTCAACTACATTCACCCAAATGTACACTTCTAGTATATGTCTTATGAAAACTATATTTTATGTGCCTGTGTCCAGGTGTGAACATGTGAACATGTGTGCAGGTGCTTGCCCAGGCTAGGATTGGCTCTGCTGAAGTTGGGTTACAGGTAGCCATAAACCACACACACTGGTTCTGAATTGAATCTGGGTCCTCTGAAAGAGCTGTGATGCTATTAACCACTAAGCCATCTCTAGAGCCTAAATCTAGTATACACTTTTATACAAATTACATACTAATTTTTACTTTATGCATATTTTATATGTATGATCTGCCTGCATGCATGCCTGAGTGTCATATGTGTGTAGCTCCCACAGAGGCCAAAGGAAGACATCGAAACCCTTGGTACTGGAGTTACAGATGGCTGCCAGTTGCCATGTGCTGAAAGCCCAATTTGGGTCCTCTCGAAAGAACAGCTAGTATTCTTGACTGCTGAACCATCTCTTAAGCCCTTGTATACTATTAAACAGTTTCCTACAAGAAATTTATTTTTAAAAATTTGTTTCACAGTTCTTAGTTCTGTGTTGTCAAACACCACTAAAAAAAACTATTTTACAAATAAATTGGCATTACAAATAAGGCATTTATGTAAATAAATTACATAAAACAACTTATTAGTTT
Organism: Rhabdomys pumilio; assembly: GCA_030674055.1. Lineage (NCBI taxonomy): Eukaryota > Metazoa > Chordata > Mammalia > Rodentia > Muridae > Rhabdomys > Rhabdomys pumilio. The sequence goes on from JANHMN010000006.1 coordinate 88,683,567, forward strand.
ATTTAAGTAAATTCAAAAATTAAAACATTGGAACTGTTTTCTTACCTGCTCTAACGCTTGGGTTTTCTCCCGTTCTATTTGTCTTTGAGTTTCCTTGTCAGCTTTGAGTGATGATGAGGACACAGTTTTAATGGACATAAAATCAACAGTCATCCACTCTTCACGCTGTTTAAAGAAAGAAGCCAGTTCAATCATCACTTAAGAGCGTCATAAGATCAGAGACTGCAGGTACCAGCCAGGAGCAAACACTGCATGGCTGGCTACTCACAAGTTTCTCTTTTTTGCTGCACCTTAGTCTCTCCCTTGTAAAGGTATGAAAAAGTACTCACCTTCCAAGCTTGTAAAACAAGGAGTAAACAAAATAACAAGTATAAAAAGCAGCCAACATAGATTCTAGTGCACACAATCAAACATTCACCTTTCCTCCTTCATCTGTGGCTAAGTGGGTAAATTACATTCTTTCTTAAGTATATGAACCAGAACTCAAAATGTATTTACTATTCAATTACAAGCCCTGATAAGCCAGTTATGACATAAGGGGAAGAGAAGTAGACACACATAGGAGGTTCAGACAGAAGAATAGTGTTAGGGAAATCCCTCAAAAGAGGAAAATGCCAACAACCATAGCTGGGAGAACTCTGAATGGCTGCAGCAAAGATGAGACACATCTTCCGTAGCAGAAGGCCAGTCTGAGCATCAGCAATTAGCATTCTGTGGAGAAGGTTCATGACCTACTGCTCAAGTCTAACTCCTCTCCTGAAGAGGCGGTAATCATCAGTCTCACACACATCTGTTCGTGGAAGCCGCCATTTGTCTCTGAAATCAGGTGGGTGCTCACCTGAAAAGCGTGGCTGTCACATTCTTCTTCTGTCCTTTTGTCTTTCACTTTCCAGGTCTTTTCTTTGCCAGGTATCTGGGAGGGAGCAGCCTCAACCCACTCGTCTTCAGAGCTCTAACAACATTTAGCATATATGTGACATTCACAAATTTGCATACTCATATAAACAAGACCTACAAAATGCCCTCTAGTGTACAGTTGGGAAACTCGGAGGCTAATGGAATCATATGAGCAAATACCAAAGCAAACCCAGTGAGAAAAAAATATTGCATGTGTCTCTGTGCATGTCATGTGTGTGGTGCTTGTGAGTGGTGAATGTGTACGTGTGTGAGAATGCACATGCCCATAAACATGTATTTAGAGGCCAGTGGAGGACTCTAGGTCACTCTGCTCTACTATTCCTCACTTTAGTCCCTTGTAAAAGTCTCTAACTGAACCTGGGCGTGGCAGCCAGCAAGCTCCAGAACGCCTGCTTTCACAGTTCTTGGGTTATAGTCTGTGCAGCCGTGCCCAGCTTTTTATATGGGTGCAAGTGGTTGAGGCTCAGGCTCTCATGCATATTGTATAGCGCTCTCCCAACAGAGGCAAGTACCTGGACAAAACTGATGTTCTACTAGTCAATCAAAGTCCTCCTTTTTTTCTAAATATGTTTTTAAGATTTGTGTTTGTGTATGTGTGTATGTGTGTGTGTGGTGTGGTGTTTATGTGTGTGTATGTGTGTGTGCATGCTTGTGTGTAAAACACATTGTTTAGATATCCTGGAGCTGGAGCTTTGGTTGGCTGCTGTGAGCAATCCAATTTAGGAGCTAAAAACAACTGGGCCTCAGTCCTCTGAAAGAGCAGCAAATGCTCATAACTACTGAGCTATTTCTTTAGCCCTTTAAGATACAAGTATGTTTAAAAAAACATACAAGTATGTGTGTCAAGTGACACAATCCACATGTAAAACGTATTTATGCTCTGCCATATCAACTGTGAACTGTTTCTCAAGGCAAAGTAGATGCTACTGATTCATTTATTCATGTCTTAATTTGAATTTAAATGCTAGAACTTATTTATACTCACATACTTTTTTAAACAAATAATCATTATATATGTATTTCTAGCTTAACTCAAGTTTATATTGTCAAAGCAATTTAATGCTTCCATCAAACTTCTTGATGTCATGCACTAAAATGGAAATTTATAGACTGAAATTATTAGTACTTTCTTTAGAAGACTATGAATTTGCTAAAATAAAGTAAAATAATAAAGACATTTGAGTTCTAGTGGGTCCTGTCACAGGAGTTCTACAGTGAAGGTTTTTCTGTCTTACCATATCCTGACCAACCAACTGAATTCATTAGTTTGAGCCCCTTGGCACCCCATCACCAAAATTCCAACCCAGACAAAAGCAATAACCACCTGCAACTTCATGACGCTAATGAAGCCAGAATTAACCTTACTGCTCCTTAGTTGGATTAAGTAGTAAGTTCTATTACCACAGAAGCCACAATCACTTTTGCCTACTTTGTACCTGTCTTAGGGTTTTACTGCAGTGAACAGACATTATGACCAAGGCAATTCTTATAAGGACAACATTTACTTGGGGCTGGCTTACAGGTTCAGAGGTTCAGTCCATTACCATCAAGGCATGAACATGGCAGCATCCAGGCAGGCATGGTAAAAGAAGAGCTGAGAGTTCTACATCTTCATTTGAAGGCTGCTAGAAGAGCACTCACTTCTAGGCAGCTAGGATGAGGGTCTTAAAGCTCACATCCACTGTGACACCTACTCTAACAGTGGCCACACCTTCGAATAGTGCCACTCCCTAGGCAGAGCATACACAAAACATAACATTCCACTCCCTGGCCCCAAAAAAACAACACATGAGTCTATGGGGGCCATACCTAAACATAGCATAATGCAAAATACATTAAGTGCAACTTCTAAAGTACGCATAGTCTATAGCAGTCTCAACAATGTTAAAAGTCTAAAGTTCAGTCTCTTCTAACATCCATCCAGTCAACTGTAATCACCAAAGCAAGACAGGAAACCTGCTGAGCAAACCCCAACCTCTGCATCTCCATGGCTGATGTCAAAGTAGTCTTCAGATCTACAATTCCTTCTTTATCTTTGTTGACTGCAACAAACTTCTTTCTCCCAGGCTGGTTCCACTCCCTGTAAGCAGCTTTCCTCAGCAAATATCTCAAGGCATCTCAAACATCTTGGGGTCTCCAACGCAACTTTAGTGTTACAGCTTCTTGTTACAATGGTCTGGGCTCCTCCAAAGGGTTGGCATCACTTCTCCAGTCTGCCCTCTGTAGCACTCTCAGCTCAAGTTGATGCCATTCCACTGCTGCTGCTGTTCTTGGGGATCATCCCATGGTACTGGCATCTCCAATACACTGGGGTCTTCTGCTGCAACCAGGCTTCACCAATAGTCTGTCATAGGCTCTTTACATGGTGCCACGCCTCAATTCCTTTGCATGACCCCTTCAGTCCTGAGCTGTCAACTACACCTGGGCTACACCTTCACCAATGGCCTTCTATGGCCTCTCACAGTGCCAATCCTCAGCTTTTTTTCATGACCCCTTCATGCCTTCAAAACCACAACCGCCTGGGTGATTTACATATTACCAAGCACAGCTGCAGCACAAGGTACAAACTTGGCTATCTCTGGAAAACAGCGTCTTTGTGCTCTCAGAAAAAACACTTCCCAGATTTCAACTCAATGATGCTGGTCTCTTAATCACTGCTAATTTCTTAGATCCAGGTAACCAGCATCAATTGTCTATTATTCACTCTAAAGCGAGATCAACATGAGCGAAGCTGCTGAGTTCTGCTGCTTGGCGGAGCTGGAACACGGCCCCTTGTCCTATTACATTATCACTAGCTTCCTGTTTTCCAACAGCTTCACTGCCTAAGTTTGGCTGTCCTGGCTCTTGCTCTGTAGATTGACCTTGAACAAACCATAACAGTACCTCTGTTATCTCTCTTCTACCAGTTAACATTTCCTATGCTCTAAACAAGTTTTCTCATCTCTTACCTTAGTAAAAATAAACCACTTTGGCTTCCTACTTATTCCCCACAATTTCCTGGCAACAGTACTTACAGTTGTGCTTGGCCTAACCTTCTATCAACTCCTCCTGCTGCAGGCAAGTCCTACAAGCGTCTGGTCTTATTCCTGCCTCCTCACTCACCTGATTTGCTCCAAAGAAAGAACCTGGAGGCCTAGAGATTCATATGTTGAAGCATTCATATCCAAACCTCCTTTTTTTTTGGAAGGGGCAGCATTTCCTGGCCTTATGTATCCCTGTAGCAGCAATTCATCTTCCTACTCCAATATTACTAAAAAAGTAATCTCTCAAACATTTCTCTAAACTCTTAATTATCATACACACTAATCTAGCAACAACTCTTCAAAATTCATCAAACTCAGGCAAGTATTCCAGTTTTATCTCCAGAACCTCAATTCTGTTGATGACTCATGTTCAAGATTTTCAAAATATTCTCCAGTCTCACCCTCAATGTTTATTCTGCATTTCCTTCGTGTAGTTTCCCCTCTTTGCTCCATTTTCAAACACTCATGCTGTCTGGCAGTTTCCTTTTCTCATTATTGCATGTTTTGTGCTCTAAACACTCCTGGGGACCATTACTTTCACCTTTATGGTTTTGAGTACCTTTCTTCCCCACCCCTCCTCCCCACCGTCCAACTAAAGCTTCAGTGAGTTAATTACCATCTTGAATATTATGCTAAACTCAAAAACACAGAATCCCATTATCTTCCACAAAGCCTGTTTCTTCTGCTGAATTTCTAAATTGAGTTACCTGGCACCATCAAATCAGAAATCAGAGGGTCATCTTACCCAGCCAGTCAAGCTGATATTTAATTCCAAAACACTAGTCAAATGTACCATGCAGCAAGCACAACATCACTGCCCTGGAGCCCACCTGAACCCAAGCCTCCAGCTCCAGTCCTGGCCCTAACGGACGGCTTCCGAGGTACACATCGACCAAATTCATTTTAAACTAAGTTATTCTGCAGGAACTGCAAGTCAAATCAAATGGACTAATGTAAACTAAGAAGAACTGAAGAGGCACTGTCAGGGTCCACCTTTCTATGGAAAAACAGAATTCAAAAACAACAAACAAAGCACAAAAAATAAAACAAAGAGAATGGTTTTTGTTGTTTTCTCCTCCTCCTCTTCCTCTTCTTCCTCTTCCTCTTCCTCCTTCTACAGGAGTCTTAAAAATCAGATCTCAGTGTCACCTTCACAACTGAATAACCAAATAAAGCTCTAGGAGTTCCACCCTTCCTGCCCCTCTTCCTTTCCCAGTCTCTATCCACCAACCATTTGGAGTGCTTCATGGAAATCTGACCACGGTATCTATCTTGCTTGGCTTCCTGTCACTAAGACTTCAGAATCTCCTTCCTTCCTGCTGTCAGAACCCAGTTTTGTTTGGAGAAGTAATCAACCCTAAACCCTAGGCCACCACAGTCTACACAAAACCCCTTTCTTCTTGAAAATAAGTATAAAAGATATGGTCTGCTTTCATTTATTCTGAGTCCCCACTGACTAGAACTGGTACCCAATACTCTCTTCTTTTTGGCCCAAAAGATAAACAAATAAACAAATTCTATTTTGAAGACTTGGATACTAATGTCTATGACGAAAACAGAAGTACAAGAGAAAAGACCCCAGTGTTTCAAAACTCTTTTCCCTCATATCTGTAACACAGTTCCTTGATGCTTCGCTTTATCATTTTTTAGCCATTTGATTACAAGTGATTTCCTCTCCCTCCCATGCAGCTCTTCATTGTGGACATGCACCTTTCAGTTTCCCTGAGCATTTTATAACCATCACGTCTCCACCAACAGTGATGACTAAATGATATCCCATTTTCTGGAACCAACTATCTACATAGCCACTACTCCCCAGGGAATTCCAAGTGTGTGTCTTTCTAAAAGTAGTAATACTTTAAGGTCTCTTTAATGCCCCATCAAATCCTACACACTTGTCCCTGAAGTCACGCTCCCCCAGCCTCCGAGTGCAGTCCTGGTACCCACTTACTGAGGAGCTGTCAGTCGACTCACTCTGTTTCTGACATTTCTGTTTCTTCCTCTTCTTTTTCTTCTCTTTCTTTACTTTTTTTGAATGCTTATCCTTTTTCTTCTTTTTCTTCTCAGAATGTTCCTAATAAGATTGAACAAGTACAAAGGGAATTTAATCTTACCTAATTTTAACAGGAAGACACTTTGAACAAGAAAAACCCATGTTCCAAGAGATTTTACATTTTTCATGAAAAGAAATGAAAATTATGACACTACATTAGAGAAATGTAAAACTCTCCAAGAAACCTTAATATACTTTCTATAAGATAAGCAAGACTAATCAGTGAAGTAGCTCAAATTTCTTATAAGAAAAATATATGAAGAAAGTTCTGGTTACATTATTTGTATGTGACCAATATTATCAATATTATATATTACAGATATATACATACAACCAGTTATTAATACATATTAAGCATTTATAAATTCTTAAAAAACAGATTTTTAATATTCTCAATTTAATATCCACAAAAAAAAAATCGAGTGGACAATGGGCACATAACCTCAACTAAATCTTGCTATAAAGTGTATACACAGATCAAAATATCATAGTGTATTCTATAAATGTAAATTAACATTTGTTAATTAAAAAAACAACCTGCACCAGTGTGAGGCACATGCTAGAAGGCAAGCTGCTGAAATTTGTAAAAATAGAAAAACAAGGCTTGATGAGGGAAAAAGACATAAATTGTAAAACATTGTCCTTTCAGATCTAGAAGCTTCCTAAAAATAGACCACAGATTGATAACTAAATCTGGTAAGCCAACACAAATAACAAAAGCTTTTCATATCATGGTGAACTTCCCTGGTCAAGACAGACATTTTATTAACAGAAGAGATAAACTTCAATAATAGCAACTACCTCATAGTAAAGATATAACTGACAACTTGAGTTCAATCCCTATAACCACAAGGTAGGAAAGAACTTAGGGAAGTTATCCTCTGACCTTAACATACATATATAACACCACACGTACAGACACACAGACACATAGACAGACAGACAGACAGACAGACAGACACACACACACACACACACACACACACACACACACACACACACACA
>JANHMN010000006.1:88690575-88705505 GCA_030674055.1 Rhabdomys pumilio
ACACACACACACACACACACACACACACACACACACACACACACACAGAAGAAATGTAAAGAAAAAAATTGTTCCTATTATTAACTTGAATAGTATTTTGGGTTGTTTTGTTTTGTTTTGTTTTGTTTTGTTTTGTTTTGCTTTTTAAGACATAAGCCATGCCTTTAATCCCAGCACTTGGAAGGTAAAGGCAGGCAGATCTCTGTGTGTTTAGACACTGCCTCCTCTACGTAACAAGTTCCAGACCAGTCAGGACTACATAGATACCCTTCTTCAAACTACCAAAACCAACAGAATAAGTCATATCATCACATCTCAGCGAGTCTGTTCCTGGTCACCTGTGAGAACTGCTCAATTCGATCGTTCACATCAGGCAGCATCCATGTGTCCTCACCGCGAAGTTCCTTAAGTTCTTTTCTCCTTTGTTCTTTTTCAAAATGATGTTTGGCCTACAACAAAAGAATACAGAAGACAAACTGACAACTGACACATCTACTTTTCAAGTACAAAGACAAAAACTGGTGGCACTTTCATATAAAGATTCCTAAGTCAGTGATTGGTCTATTGTTACCAAAAAATTTGCTTCTACTACTGTAGAAACCATTTGAAAAAAATTAAAATAAAATAATTAAAGGGCAGAGAGTCAGTGACCAAATTAACAAAATCAGAAATGAAAAGGGAGACATACCAACAGAAACTAAAGAAATTCATAAAATCATGAGAGTCTACTACAAAAGCCTATACTCAACAAAACTGAAAAATCTAAATGAAATGGATGATTTTCTAGACAGATACAAGTCCCAAAGTGAAATCAGGACCAGATAAACTATCTAAACAGTCCCATAACTCCTAAGGAAATATAAGCAGTCATTAAGTCTCTCAAACAAAAAAACAAAAACAAAAACAAACAAACAAACAAACAAAAAAACAAAAAACAAAAAAAAACCAGGGCCAGGGCCAGATTGTTTTAGTGCAGAATTCTATCAGATCTTCAAGAAGTCCTAATACCAATACTACTCAAACTCTTCCACAAAACAGAAACAGAAAGACTACTACCTAATTCATTTTATGAAGCCACAGTTACTCTGACACCTAAGCCACACAAAAACCCAATAAAGAAAACTTCAAATCAATTTTGCTTATATTGATACAAAAATACTAAATAAAATTCTTGCAAACAAAATCTAAGAACACATCAAATGATCATTCACCACAATCAAGTAGACTTCATTCCAAGGATTCAGGGATAATTCAATATACAAAAATCTATCAACATAATTCACTATATAGGTAAACTCAAAGGGAAAAAAAAAATCACATGATCATCTTATTAGATGCTTAAAAAGCATTTGACAAAATACAACACCCCTTCATGTTAAAAGTCTTTGAAAGAACAAGAATTCAAGACAGATAATATAATAAAAGCAACATACAACAAACCAACAGTCAAAATCAAATTAAGTGGAGAAAAACTTGTAGCAATCCCACTAAAATCAGAGACAATACACAAATGTCCATTCTCTCCCTATTTATTCAATAGAGTACTTGAAGTTCTAGCTAGAGCAATTAGACAACAAAAGGAGGCCAAAGGGATACAAATTGGAAAGGAAAAAAAAATCAAGGTTTCATTATTTGCAGATGATAGGATAATATACATAAGCGACCCCAAAAATTCTGCTAAAGAACTCCTTTTTTTTTTTTTTTTTTTTGGTTTTTCGAGACAGGGTTTCTCTGTATAGCCCTGGCTGTCCTGGAACTCACTCGGTAGACCAGGCTGGCCTTGAACTCAAGAAATCTGCCTGCCTCTGCCTCCCAAGCGCTGGGATTAAAGGCGTGTGCCACCACCACCCGGCTGAGAGCTCCTACACCTGATAAACAACTTCAGCAAAGTGGCCTGATATAAAATTAACTCAAACACATCAGTAGTCTTTTTCTAGACAACAAACAAATGGTCTGGGAAAGAAATTAAGGAAACAACACCCTTCACAATGGTCACAAATAATATAAAGTATCTTTGTGTAACTCTAACCAAACAAGTGAAAGATCTGTATGACAAGAACTTCAAGTGTCTGAAGAAAGAAATCAAAGATCTCAGAAGATGGAAAGATCTCCCATGTCAATGAATCAGTAGGATTAATATAGTAAAAATGGCCATCTCACCAAAAGCAATCTACAGATTTAATGCAATCCCCATCAAAATTTCAACTCAATTCCTCAAAGACATGGAAAGAGCAAGTCTCAATTTCATATAGGAAAATAAAAAACCCAGGATAGCGAAAACTATTCTCAACAATAAAGAACTTCTAAGGAAATCACCATCCCTGATCTCAAGCTGTATTACAGATCAATAGTGATAAAAACCATATGGTATTAGTATAAAAACAGGCAGGTAGATCAATGGAACAGAATTGAAGACACAGAAATAAACCCACACACTTATGGTCACTTGATCTTTGACAAAGAAGCTAAAATCATACAGTGGTAAAAAGACAGCATTTTCAACAAATGGTACTGGTCTAACTGGCAGTGTGCATGTAGAAGAATGCAAATTGATCCACTCCTCTCCTTATACAAAGCTCAAGTCCAAGTGGATCAAGGACCTCCACTCAAAACCAGATACACTGAATCTAACAGAAGAGAAAGTGGGAAAGAGCCTTCAACACATCAGCACAGGGGAAATTTTCTTAAACAAAACACCAATGGCTCAGGCTCTAAGATCAACAATTGACAAATGGGACCTCATGAAACTCAAGAGCTTCTGTAACAAAAAGAAACTGTTAACAGGACAAAACAGCAACCTACAGATTGGGAAAAGATCTTTACCAATCCATATCCAATAGGGGGCTGATATCCAAAATATACAAAGAACTCAAGAAGTTAGACTCCAGAAAACCAAGTAACCCAATTAAAAACTGGGGTAAAAAGCTAAACAAAAAATTATTTTTAAAGATTCATTTATTTATTTTATATCTGGTGTAGCTCTCTTCAGACACACCAGAAGAGGGCATCAGATCCCATTACAGATGGTTGTGGGCCACCATGTGGTTGCTGGGAATTAAACTCAAGACCTTTGGAAGAGCAGACAGTGCTCTTAACCGCTGAATCATCTTTCTAGCCCAAACAATGAATTTTTAACTAAGGAAGCTCAAATGGCTGAAAAGCACCTAAAGAAATGTTCAACTTCCTTAGGCATCAGGAAAATGCAAACCAAAATGACCCTGAGATTCCACCTTACACCAATCAGCATGACTAAGATAAAAAACACAGGTAACAGCAGATGCTGGAGAGGACGTGGAGAAAGAGGAACACTCCTCCATTGCTGGTGGGACTGAAAGCTGGTACAACTACTTTGAAAATTAATCTGGTGGTTCCTCAGAAAATTGGACATAGCACTACCTGAGGACCCAGCTATGCCACTCCTGGGCTTATACCCAAAAGATGTTCCACCATATAACAAGAACACACATTCCACTATGTTCATAACAGCTTTATTCATAATAGCCAGAAGCTGGAAAGAACCTTGATGTCCTTCAACAGAGGAATGGATACAGAAAATGTGGTACATTTACACAATGGAATACTACCCAGCTATTAAAATGACAACTTCATGAATTTTGTAGGCAAATGGATGGAACTAGAAAATATAATCCTTAGTGAGGTAACCCAGACCCCAAAGGACATATATGGTATGTACTCACTCATAAGTGGACACTAGCCCAAATTCTCAGAATACCCACAATACAACCCACGGACCATATGAAACTTAATAAAAAGAAAGGGTATAGGGTGAATGCTTCAAACCCACTTAGAAGGGGAACTAAATAATTACAGGAGGCAGAGGGAGGGAGGGTCCTAGGGGGAAAGGGGAGGGGAAGGATAAAAGGGAGGTGCAGAGGCAGGACCAGGTATGAGAAGAGACAGGAGAGAAGTCCATAGGCCCAGGAGAATAGAAATAAGTAGCAGTGGAGGTAGAGAACTTGGGGACCTACTAGAAAGCCCCCAACACCATATTTAAGGAATTCAAGAGGCTCCCAGGACCCAATAGGGATAACATTAGCCAAAATACCCAACAGCAAGGAGATAGAACCTGAAGAGACCACCTCCAGTAGATAGACACGGCCCCCATTGGAAGGATGGGGCTAACCCCCCCCCCAATCTAAACATTTTTAACCCAGAATTGTCCCTATCTAAAGGAAATGCAAGGACAAAAATGGAGCAGAGGCTAAAGGAAAAGCCATCCAGAGAGACCTCCCCACTGTGAGATCCATTCCAACCGCAGACACCAAACCCCCAACACTATTGCTGATGCTAACATGTGCTTGCAGACAGGAGTCTGGTATGGTTGTCCAAGAGGCTCTGCCAGCTCCTGACTGATAGATGCAGATACTCACAGCTAACTAATGGACTGAGCCTGGGGACCCCAGTGGAAAAGTTAGGGATAAAGAAGCTGAAGGGGATTGCAACCACATAGGAAGAATAACAGTATCAATTAACCAGACCCCTCAGAGCTCCCAGGGACTAAACCACCAACCAAAGAGTACACAGTGGCCAGTCGATGGCTCCCACTACATATGTAGCAGAGGCCTGCCTCATCTGGCATCAGTGAGAGGGGAAGCGCTTGGTCTTGTGGAGGCTTAATGCCCCAGAGAAGGGGGATGCTAGAGGAGTGAGAGAGGAGTGGATGGGAGGGAGGGGAAGCACCCTCTTAGAGGCAAAGGGGAGGGGAACGGGTGGGAAGTTCGTGGAGGAGAGACTGGGAAGGGGGATAACATTTGAAATGCAAACAAATAAAACGATTAATTAAAAAAAAAAAAAAAAAGCTATCAATAGCTTTCCTTTGGGACTACCATCTTCAGTAAATTCGGTTACAAATCGCACACAGTATCCAGTCCAGGTCCAGCCTATGTCCTCTTTCCTCCCTGTCTCATATACAACTTGGAATCACTTAACCTTCATCATCCCTGCGGCTAGTTGTTTATAGACTTTTGCAAAAGTTATAAAGCTGACTTTTTTCCATGCCTTCCAAATAGACAATATCTGTACCCCAATACAATTGACTCAGAAAAATTATCCTCTTAAAAAGAAAGAACCATATGGGTAACTTGTGGTCAGCAATAGTAATACAATGTAAGAAGTTTCTTCTGCTTTCTCATCCATCTCTCAAATCCCAAAACTGACTCTCTGGTCCTTATCAAACTGTATGTAGATCTGTATAACATTCTTCACAGCTTACAAAGAGTTTCTTCCAAAAACTGCTTGAAATGTCAGACAGTCATATTGAGCATTCATTATACCTATTTTGAAATCAGCTAATAAGCTTTATGTTTTATCTGACCGAGACTAATTGTTCACCCATTCTCTTAAAACGTGACTGAAGCCATTACCCATTCTTCCCATTTCTTTTCTACTCTTTCTATGCATTTAAACTTATTTAAAATTCTTTTTTCATAAAACAAAAACCCTAAAACATCATCAAGGAACATTCTGGTGTTCAACGACAAATTCATCTTTTTCACTGTCACAATCAGGAATAACTTGTCAGATAATTCAATAGTTCTTCCGTTTTTATAAATACCATACATTTCAATGTTAATGAGAACTCTGTTTCCCAAATCTGGCGGGGTTGGGGGGAGAGCACATATTCTGAGTTTCTTATGCTAGACAGTGTTTCCATCAGTAAAGGCTGATCTAAGCCTGGAGCTGAAAGGAAAAGCGTGAAGGAATCACCAATGTATTCAAATGTGTCCTACTTCCAATAAGCTGGAGCAATGAGTCATGCTTCGACTAGTAAGAAAAGTCCTCAGGTGTGACACTGAACACAGAAACTGAGCAATCCAGGCGGCGGAAATGTCGAGAATAAGTGACTTTAAAGCTAAGGAGACTGGAAGGAAACCAATCAATGTCTCTGCAGAGAGAAATAGCAAATGGAGCCGGTCAGAGCATTTAGGAGACAACTGCACTGGGAAAAGAGACCAAAATCGGACAAGGTGAGATATCGAAGTGACGAGAGGACTGGGTAGACTGCCTCCCAGGATTTTCAAGTCCTACAACTTTAAATAACATTCCGAGACCCTAAGATTTAAAAAAACAAAAGCACTTCAAGAACTAAAGATAGATATTCTGGGAAAGCGCTTACCTAGTATGCAGAAACCCTCAGTACAACCCCAGTTTAAAAAAGGAAGAAAGAAAATTCTCCAAAGCAGGAGTACCTGACGTAACACCTCGGCCCTGGCAATACGGGTCTGTTCTTTCCGTTCTTCGATACTGCTAGCACTTTCAAATCTTAAACCGAACGCCGCCATAGTTGTCGCTGTCGTAAAGCAAGGAAGTCGTCAGGAAACTTCGGTTTACGACTGTCGTAATTTAGAAAACAAATCCGGATTTCAAAATAGTAGTGGAAGGGGCGTTACTATGCCAACAGAGCAAGCGCAGGTCTGAATGTTTCTCTTGTGAAAGGTTCCGCGGAAACTTGATAGCCTACTGGAGAGTTGACCTTTCAGACGTACTGGATTCGCTAAGCGCTGAGTTAGTGTCAGCCTGCGTTATTATGCACTCTGCGCTATATTAACTCATTTCTCACTAGGATTCTTAAAAACATCCCAGTAAGCTAGAAGTTACGTCTAGACCTCCCCCTTCTTGCCTGACTTCCTGGGATGGTGCGCCAGCCTGAAGTGAACCTGATCAGAAAGTCAGAACATGGGAGGAAAGATTGCTCTTAAGATTCAGTATTTTTCTTTGATGTGTGTCTTGAAATAAATTTAAAACTCGGGTACAGAGACAATTCAGTGATTTAGAGTGCTAACTGTTCTTGCAAATGACCTCAGGCCGGATCCAGGAACTCACAGGGCTCATCAAAACCATCTCTACCACCATTTCCAGGAGACCCGTCTCCCTCTTCTGGCCTCCACAGGCACTGCAACTACATGATGCATTTACATAAAAAGGAGACATAACACATAAAAATTTTTTTTTCAATATTTGGAGGTTGAGACTTGGTGTTGCACAAGCCTGGGTGCAGGAAGTGTCCTCATCGCCCAGAAGAAAGATGCCTTGGTTGTGAGATTCTCTCTCATAAAACAGTGACCTCGGTTGTATTTATTGCATCTTGCATAATTAAGTCTCTGTATCAAAAGAGCTGTGCTTCATTTGAGTGACCCACTAGGATGGTAATAGGAAAATTGAAATAAGCCATTTCTCTCTCCTTTTGCCCGTGTCAACTCAGCAGAATTTAAAATGACAAACTTCAATGGTTACAAACCCTTTCCCTCCCCCCAAAAGCTAGTCTTTTATTTAATTCTTTGTGTTTGGGAGGCAGCTAAAGCAAGGGTAACCAGCCAATTCAGAGTTGACAGAAGGACTGTGCTACCTGCCCACTCCATAACCAAAGGCACTCGAACGAAGCACCTTGCCAAGGAATATTGCTAGCCACTCTGATGGTTGTCGAAAACCTTGCTTCTCAGAAGGAAGAGCTTTGAAAATTCATTTTATTGTTTAGAAGGAATACTCATGAGCCCTTGTACTGAAAAGAGTCACAGGAAATGAAAACGTCAAGAAACTAAAAACCAGATTTTGAAACTTTCTTATCTTCTCATCCCAAGATACAAAGGAGATGAGAGGCCAGCTGATGTTGTTATAGCTAAGGTAGAGTGGCCAACCATACCCTGGCTAATAGTGAGGAACCATTCATTCTACAGGGCCTGCTCTGCTCCATCTGTGTAAAGAAAAATACAGGTAAGGCCTAAGCCCTGCTAGACATTGAAATGTCCTCTGTGAGGACAGTCTAGGCTCAGACATGCTGAAATGTGGCCTTCTAGTGAGTCTAGAGATGTGTCCTGCATATCAGCTTTTCACTGTGCTTTCACTTCCTCTTCTGTTTGAACTTTCCTACCTTCACTCTCTCTTTCATCCTCCTATTATTTTCCTCCTGCTCCCTTCCTTTCATTGTTGGGCTTCAGTCATAAGAGCCTCCTTCCAGCTTTCATTCCCATCTAAGGCCTTTGTTTGTCATTCATATCCCAGGTCAAACAAACATCCCTTTCCCCAATCCAAAATCTAATGTTTCCATCTTCCCATTACTGCCCAGATATAATCAAATCAAGATTTAGTGCTATCATAGCTCTCTATCTCTAGTTGAAGTTTTCCCGAGTGCCCGTTTGCTTGCTTGTCCTCTGGATAATCTCCTGGCTATCTACCACGTGTGAGTTCAAGAACCTGGGCGAATCATTAAATACATAGGAAAAATGATTCATCTGTTCATAATTTTTAAAACAGTCCTTTTCATATTCATAGTCATACTTGCAAGAACTAAAAAGTTTATCATGTAGAATCTGTACTTTTAAAAATTGGTTGGGGATGAAGAGATGGCTCAGTAAAAGTACTCCTCGTGTGGAGGTCCCACTTTGGGTTTCTGCCACCTACATGACAGGCCACAGTCATTTGCAACTCCAGTTCCAGTGGATCAGATGCACTCTTCTGGGCTCTGTGGGTACTGCTTGCATATGGTGTACTTACATAGAGTCAAAACATTCATACACATGAAAGAAAAATCAGTTAATCAAAATGTTTTTTTAATAGATTCATAATCCTTTCCAAATTAGACAACCTCCTTGAAAATAATTATTCCTATAAAATGACATTATGGAGAGATTAGGTTAAATGTTATCATCATGTGTAAGGCAATTGTCAATATCAATCAAGATTATCCACAAAACTGCCCATAAAAAAAGGCATATGGGTGTGTGAAAACAATCATACACCGTAATATGCATAAATTAACATGTAATGTAAATAGGACATGCAATTTCACCAGAGAGAGAGAGAAAGAGAGAGAGACAGACAGACAGACAGACACTTTCTTTGAGGCTGAAACATACCTATGAGAATGACCTAGGTCATCCTAATTATATGTCCTAGTTCACACAAGACAATCTAATTTATATCTGTTTCCCTGGTGATTATTAACTGTCCCTTATTTAGCTTTAGAAAGGATCACTGTTTAAATCATTAATCATATAATCACTCTAGTGTTAATCCTATTTCAAATCCTCTTCAACATACAGTTGGCTGCCTTTAAGTGTAGGACAAGAGCCAAGAAAGACTGAGTCTTTTCTGACAATGTGCTGTAGCCAGTAACAGATTTGAGAATCTGTTCCCAGCCACTGAATCTGTGATAATTTCAGAAATTTTAGTGAAGCATTAAGTGCACAGGTTCAAAAGCAAGATTTGCCAGATTAACTAATTCTGCCATTTATTTAGTCATGCCACTTTAAATTATCGGCTTCATTTAGGTTCTTAACTGTAATGTGGTTAACAACACTGTATGTTCCAACTTCTGTGAGAATAGAATGAGCCAAAGTCTGTGGGGCTTCCAAACTATATGCTAAGTTTAAGTCAAGGACAACAATTATCAGACATTAGTATTATTTCCAAGTCAATGACCTGATTGACTGTCCTAGTCACCTTTCTCAAATCAAAATAGCCTAAAATCATCTTAGGGGAAAGCCTTGATTGAGAGATTGTCTAGATCAGTTTGACCTGTGGGCATGAGTTGGGAAGAGCTACACTGGCTGTTGTTTGATGTAGGAAAGACCAGTCCACTTTGGGTGTCACCATTCTTTTTCCAGGTGGTCTCAAACTACGTAACAAGTATGAGCAAGCGAGCCATGAAGCAAACAAGCAACATTCCTTCATGTTTTCTGCTTTAAGTTCCTGCCCTGACTTTCTTCAATGATGGACTATGACCTGGAAGTGTAAAGCAGATGAATCCTCCTCTCAGTTGCTTTTGGTCATGGTCTTTGTCACAGCACTAGAAAGAAACTAGAACACCATGCTAAACTACCTTTTTACTCTCCAATCTTTATGGCATAAGAGCTTCATTGCATTTCTGTTACAAATCATGTAGGAAACAAGAAAAGTATTTATCAGTGGGTTCTTCAGGGTTGGAACACATCACTGATGCTCTCTGGTGGAGCACCAAAGTAGTTTGTATTCAGATGCTATCTTCTCTACTAATCACACATTGTGAGAAACACTCTAGGTAATGACACCCTACATAGATATTGTAAGGAAAACTCCAAAGAGCCATTTTATCCAAAAAGTGGTAATTTAAACATAATTAATAATTAAGAAAAAAGAGAGGGGAACATATTTTTTGGCCAATAGAGATCATAGCTCTTGAGGCCAAGAACATTTTCTCTCTAATGGTTACAGTTAATTCTTTAAAGTTACGTCTGTTGTTGTTGTTGTTGTTGTTGTTGTTGTTGTTGTTGTTGTTGTTTTTAACAGCAATTGGTTGACCAGAAGTCTGCTGTGTCAGTGCAAAGCTCTGCCTTCTCGGATGAAACAAGTGCGCTATCTTTCTATTTCTCATCCAGTAAGCAACAGCATCACTTGTAGCATTTCTCACTTCAGATGGGCTTTGAAGGAACTCATTTGTTGATGTTTCACACCTTTTTTCCCCTAAGGCTAGACTGACATTTTGTTGACAAGTGCAATATTCTAAGGCTACCTGAAAGACAGAATTCTATACCTACGTTAGAAAAGAACCACTTGCTTTCACATGAAAAATCTTAGGTTCTAAAAATAAGATTCAATTTTACAATTCGGAAGGCCTAAGATCTGAAGATTTTTGTGTTCCTACAGTAGAATCTGCCAATTAGCATAAATTTTTGTCCATAGGCAAAGTAGATTGACACGTCTTGACTTTCATGTCTGAACTTTATGTAGCCAAGAAACTATGTCATCATGTTTCTTTGGGTCTTATTTTCCTTAACAGATTTTCCTGGTTCAAATTAGAAAAACCTCTCAGATTGACACATTAGTTCAGAAACTGAAACATTTTTCCACAAAATATTTTAAATGTTGTAGATCAAGTTGTCTTAACGGCGGATGCACAGCCTTGCTGGTTCATGCCAGCTCCTGGATGGTGCTGAGTGGAGAAATGTAAGAAGAGCTGCTGATACTATGGTCTAGTTCCCTAATTGGTTCTTGCGATAAAGAAGTCCAAGAATCAATTGCTGGGCAGAAGGGACAAGTGGGACTTCCAGGTCCCAAGAGGAAAATGGATACAGAGAAAGAGAGACGCGCCTTTCTAAGAACGAGAAGAAAGCAGAAGTCATGTAAGATCTTGGGGTAGCTAGGGTCTGCAGCCTCTACTACAGGGAGGGGCCAAGGAGGTTGGTGGAGGCTAGCTGATACAAGCCACTAAGTTTAGGGCAGGAGGAGAAATGGAGATAATAATTGGTTGAGGGCATTCCTTTCCAGGCAGGAGATTCTGTGCCCAGTAATTGTGCCTAGCTGGCAAGTTTTAAAATAATACAGCTATCTGTGTGTCCTTTATCCGCAGATTCTAGGGTCTCGGAAGTAGGCTGGTAACGCAATCCCTCCCGGAACTAAGGTAGGTAGAGAGAGAGAGAGAGGCCAGGTTGGGGCTGGCTGCAGCTGATCCTGGAGCCAAGCTTAAGCAAAGGTGGTTAGAAAAGGAAGCCCAGTTGGAACTGTTTGTGATCAATCCCAGAGCTAAGCCAGGTGGGACAAAAGGGAGCTGGGAGGGGCTGGTAGTGCGCCCACAGTCCCTAGAAAAGTGTATTTATTAGACTCCACAAATTAAGCTGCAGTTTATTTTCCTGTAAGACAGCGTTTCCGTCTGTCTCTCGCTGGTCTTGAGTTATATAGGAGAGTGAGGGTGTTCTTCAACTTTTGATCCTCTGTCTAGTCTCTACTCTCAAATGCTAGAATTACGGAAGTGTACCATCGTGCCTGTCCCCCTTTTTTTCTGTGCTGGGTGTAGAACTATGTCATGCTAGGCAAGCACTCTGTCAAGTGAGTTTTCCCAGCCCTGGAAAATATTCGTTCTTCTACGAAGGTGCTGATGTCTGTACATATGAAATATTTTCACGGAAGTTGTAAATGTGCCTAAGATTTAAAAATTGTGTCGAATGCATTATGAAATGGTCAATAAGTCAACTGGAAAAAAATTACATCTAGGTAATTTTTATGTTTGTATATTGATAAAATTGTGGTCAGTTTTCAACTTTCTAAACAAAAGAGGAATGGACTCAGCAAATCTAAGAGTGATGATAGTTCATTGACACTTGCTATGAGCACATTTCTCATTCTGTGTCTTAAAGTAAAATATATGGATTACCATTTCTGTTATAAATGAAGATGGATAAATTAGTTGGAAAACCTCACAAATATTCATGTATTTCGTGTGATTAATCATGGAGGTAATCACATTGTCTTTCAATGTCAATTTTGTAAATTAAAAAAATTTATGCTCTGAAAAGATTTTTTTCTTAATGCTACTTGGGTTATTACTGTCACTAAACTACTACTTGCTAGACGTTAGCATTAGGTGTCCGACCGCAGCACAGACCACTCCAAACCACACGGTTCCAGGGTGCGGGGGAGGGGGGGCTATTTAGGAGATAGGGCAAATGTGGGGGGAAAAGATGGAAGAAGATGGAAGAAGAGAGAGGAAGAAGGGAAGTAGAGGCCAGCGATGACCACGTGGAGAGAGAGGAAGAGAAGGGGGGGAGGGGACAGAGAAGCTAGAGGCAAGAGAGTAAGATGGTAAGAGAGTCAGAGATTAAGATAGAGAGGAGGGGGCAAGCAGCCCCTTTTATAGTGGACCAGGCCTACCTGGCTGTTGCTAGGTAACTGTGGGGAGGAGCATACCTAGCTGTTGCCAGGTAACTGTGGAGGTGGCGTTTAGACAGAATACTAACACTACTTAACTCCATCTAATATTTTATAACTGCTGCTTCTTGTCTACAATAAACCAATTTTATGAAAGATGTAATTTACTGTGTGAAGAATAGAAGAACATTCTATAGAAAATCAAGTCAGTCAATAAACTGTCCTATTGTTATAGCCTCAAAACAAATGTTGGCAGAAAACACATAATCAATGTACCTAATTTATTAGGTAGAAAGATCTATGATGATGGAAGAGTGTTGCAAAAAGAATTGTTTTGTAAATCTTCAAGAAGTTGTAATTAAAAGTTTTTCCTTTTTCTTGATTGTTTTTCCTCCTGGTCACTTATATCTTAGCAGGTAACCAGTCATAGCTTAAAAGTCTAATTGTTGATAAATAATTAAGACAGACAAACATATTAATATCTACTGTTTACCACCATTTTATTCTAAATGCAAGTGACTATATATACTGCCTCGCTTGAAGTTTTTGACAAGAGACAAAATGCTGTCATTTGTAAACTTTCTTGTCTAAAAGGCCGGCTGTTGGGTATCTCCATTCCAGTTATGTATCTTAGAACGGAGGAGAGAACTATACAATGGATTGGTGAATTCACGACACCTACTGTAAGATGGAACTGAGCTAAACTCCACTGTTGATCTACCCTTCTCAGTGTCTCCATTAGAGATGGTGACATTTTGAGTTTCTTAAAATGACTCCCAATTAAAAGCCAGTGTCTAGTTATGCCCAAATGTCTGATTATGTCTCTTTCTCTAATCCAGTTACCCTGCTTGAAAGCCACAGTCTTTTCCCAGAATTATGAGACAAAGATTAAGAGGGTAGGTTTTAGGCAGAGTAGTGGGCTCCTTCTTCAAAGAAACCCAGCCTTGACTTCATTCAAAGAGTCTTGGGTCTGCTTTAACTCTGGGAACTAGGTCACTTGTTATTGGTGATTAAAGTTGAACACTCGTTTTTTTTTCTTGGTTCTTTTTTTAATCAATTATTTTATTTACATCCCAAATGTTGCCCCTCTCCTGTTTCCCCCTCCCAGAGGTCTTCACTCCATGCCCTCTCTCCATCACCTCTGAGAGGGTCCCCACCATGGGTATCCCCCTTCTCTGGGGCATCAGGTCTCTACAGGATTAGGCACATCCTCTCCCACTGGGGCCAGGCAAGTCCTCTGTTACATATGTGCTGGGGCCTCGGAAATGCCCATGTATGCTCTTTGGTTGGTGGCTTAATCTCTGGGAGCTCTCAGGAGCCCACATTATTTGACACTGTTGTTCTTCCTATGGGGCTGTCATCCCCTTCAGTTACTTCAGTCTTTCCTTTAACTCTTTCATAGGGGTCCCCACCCTCAGTCCAATGCTTGGCTCTAAGTATTTCCATGTGTCTCAGTCAGCTGCTGGTAGAGTCTCTCAGAAGACAGCCATTATAGGCTCCTGCAAGCACAGCATAGCATCAGTAATAGATAGTGTCAGGGTTTGTTGCCCGCCTGTGGGATGGATCCCAAGTTGGGCCAGTCACTGGTCAGCCATTCTTTCAGTCTCTACTCCATTTTTATCTCTGCATTTCTTTTAGACAGGAACAATTCTGAGTCAAAAATTTTGAGGGTAGGTTGGTGCCCCCGTTTGTCCACTGGGGCCCTGTCTAACTACTGGAAGTGGACTGTTCAGGATCCATCTCTCCAGTACTGGGAATTTTGCCTAAGGTCACCCACTTTGAGTCTTGGAAGTCGCTCACACTCCAGGACTCTGGGACTTGCTAGAGATTCTCCACCACCACTCACCCCCAGCAGCTGCATATTTCCATTCATTCTTCTGGAATTCTCTTCTGTCTCCCTTTCCCCTCCTTCCCCTAACTCCCTCTGACTCAGGTCCCTTCCTCTTTTCCTCTGCCGCCCATCATTATTCTGTTTCCCCTTCTAAGTGAGATTTAAATACCCGCACTTTGGCCTTCCCTCTTGTTTAACTTCTCATGGCTTGTGGGGTGTATCACAGATATTCTGTACTTTTTGGCTAACATCTACTTGTCAGTGAGAACATACCATGTATGTCCATTTGGGTCTTGGTCAACTCACTCAGAATATTTTCTAGTTTCATCCATTTGCCTGCAAAATTCATGATGGATCACATTGTCTTTACCTATTCTTCTGTTGAAGCACATCTGGATTATTTCCGGTTTCTGACTATTACCAATGAGTTGTAATGTGCTTGTTTCACTATTACCAATGA
>JANHMN010000006.1:88705515-88770450 GCA_030674055.1 Rhabdomys pumilio
ACTATTACCAATGAATTGTAATGTGCTTGTTTCACTATTACCAATGAGTTGTAATGTGCTTGTTTCCCTTGTCTCAGTAAAACCTTCACTTGCTTTTTTTTTTTCAGCATGAAGATGAGATCTGTGGTCTGGAATGATAGCTTATATTTTTCCTTTTTTCTCCACAATGATTTTTTTTTCTTGTGAAGGTTTCTGGAACGTATAAATAGAACTACATCACATCAGGTGAGGCAGCAAGAGAGCTTCGAGAAACCTTTCTTTTTTCTTCAGAGGTCATTTGAATGTTATGCTCAGCATGTCTGTTTCTTCTTAGGTAAGCAACTTCATTTATTTTGTTGTTTGTTTGTTTGTTTGTTTGTTTACTGAAAATAAAGCACCAGTTGCTCATTGTCCTGCTGCCTACATGATTTGGAATCCCTGAGTGTATGTGTCTGTCTCAGTGTAATGGTTGCTAAATGAATTTGCAATCACAATTGTACTGTGTTCTGCGTTCTGTTTACTCCTATTTCAAGCACGGACTGCTCAGCAGTCAGTAGCACCTCTGACCTTTCAGCAACTACTGTGGTTGTCTGCAGATGCATCATATGCAAGATTTGCTTGGGGTGGCACAACTAAAGACCTATGGCTGTATCGCCATAGAGGAGAAAAATGGATAAATCAAAAGTGTATTCGGACTGAAGAATGGCAGCCCTGGGAAAATAGACTGTAGAAACCACAGAGACATTTTGGATCCCTTGTATTCCCTACACCATACCAATTGTGAAGATTTGCATATGCTCCATCCAGGGAGTGGCACTATTAGAAAGGTGTGGCCTTGTTGAAGTGGGTGTGGCCTTGTTGGAGTAGGTGTGTCACTGTGGGTGTGGGCTATCAGGCCCACAGGTAGTCAGTCTACCACCAGCAGCCTTCAGATGAAGAGGTAGAACTCTCAGTTCGTCCTGTACCGTGCCTTCCTGGATGGTGCTGTGCTTCCTGCTTTGATAATAATGGACTGAACCTCTGAACCTGTAACCTAGCCTCAATTAAATGTTGTCCTTTATAAGAGTTGCCTTGGTCATGGTGTCACTTCATAGCAGTAAAACCCTAACTAAGACACCAATTAATCAAAAACTCTTGGTTATCTACTTCCAAATCCATAACCCAAAGCATACTGTTCTCCTGTGTCCAATGCTAACATATTCATTATCACAAACCAATACTCACTTCTCATTTGGATTATATTAAAAGCTTCCTGAAGGTCCCGTTTATCCCTTTACTGCCTAATCTTCACAGAGAAGTCAGATGTTCCTTTCAAAATGGAACTAAAAATGTCACTTGTTCCAAAGAGCTTGCAATCTCAAAATGGTAACCAACAAAATTTTGGCATATCCTAAATTGTCTCTGACCTTGCCTCCACTGGAACCATTCCTCAGTATCTGGGGTGCAGTGGGGATGGTGGAAGTGGTTCAATGACGTCTAGAAGAAATCAAATCTAAAGATACTCAGGTTCATTATATATAAAGTAAAATTTGAATAAAACTATCACACATCCTCCTGTATACTTTAATGAACTTCAGCTTACTTGTAAACACAATATAAATATGCTATGTATGTAGTAGTTACACTGTTTCATTCATGTAGTAGATGGGTTCTCTACTACATAGAGTAACATAACCAACAGAATATATTTATTACAAAATGGGTATTTGTTAGAGTGGTATACACGACAGAGGCTGAGTAGTTTAACAATGGTCATCTGCCTACTGGAAAGGGAGAATCCATTAGTTGCTCGGTCCATCAAGCTGTTACAGGAGTCCCTGAAGAATGACAAATTCAGGTCACATGTAAAGCAAAAGAAGCTGTCAGAGGAGAATGGTAACAGCAGTAACAGAAAGGGGAAGGCATATACGTGAAACTGTTTTTTCCTCATACCTCTTTACATCTGGGCTGCCTAGAGGAAGGTGTCAATGAGTGCCCTACTCTTAACCCCAATAGGTACTAATTAACAAACATGTCCAGAAGTCTGTGTCAGTGATTCTAAATCGCTTCAAGGTAGCAATCAAGAACAATTATCTTGGCTGCAGGAAGCACAGTAAGAGAATGATTTCCTATTGTTTTTGGTCTCCAGTCGGTGGAATCCATGAACACATGGCTGAGTCTCACTCTTTTTGTTACATACACACACCTCCTCCTTGCAGTTCTTCACTTTGGCCTTTTACCTTAGCATTTTTACACTAGATTTTCTCTCAATCTGAAATTCTGTTTCCACATGTAAGTACATAACTAACTCTCCAACCTCAGTCACATCTTCACTTAAAACTCTTGTTCTTACAGAGAACTCTCTACACCTTTTTAGAAGCTGAAACCCACCAGCCTGCTCACTCTCTTCTTAGCTTCTGGACCTGGTCTACATCTTTTTTCTCTATGGGAAAAATATGTCACTTCTGATTATAATGTATGTTTCTCGATTATGCTTATTCTTTCTTTTTTTTTTTTTTTTTTCCGAGACAGGGTTTCTCTGTATAGTCCTGGCTGTCCTGGAACTCACTTTGTAGACGAGGCTGGCCTCGAACTCAGAAATCCGCCTGCCTCTGTCTCCCAAGTGCTGGGATTAAAGGCGTGCGCCACCACCGCCCGGCGATTATGCTTATTCTTACTGCTCTTTCTACAACTCACCACTGAACACGATACACCACTTTCTCCACCAAAAATTATGCCTGACATGCAAATGGAAGATCAGTAAATTAACAAAGAATCATAGAGATGTATTAATGAATGTCAATACCAAATTGACTACAAACACAAATACATGAGGGAAGGTAAAACTACATTGCTTCCAGGTGTATAGTTAGGGCAGGAGATGAGGATGGAGCAAGCTGGCATTTATCGTCCTTTGTGTAAAAAGTACAGTGTTTGAAATAGTTGTGTTCTCTCATGTGATCCATTGAATGAAACTGCAATTGAGTATTATAATTTTTCTCTTTCATATATGTATTTGCCAAGTCCTAACAGCTACTAAGTAATGGAGTTTAGTTTTAAAAACATCTGACTTGAAAATATTATCTTAAAAACATGTATATTAGGCACTTTTTGTTGCAGTGAGAAAATACTATAAAAAAAGCAATTTATAGAAGGAGTTTATTTTGTCCCACTGTTGCACAGGAAGGAAGAGGCCATCACGGCACCAGATTTCTATAGTAGGAAGCAGAACAGTCACATCTCATCCACAGACAGGAAGTAGGAAGTGGGAAAAGGTCAGAAATCCTTAACGTCCTCCACAATACTTCCTCCAGCAAGGCTCTCAGTGTAACTGTTCCATAACCTCCCTAAATAGCACCACCAACCTGGGACCAAGGAGTCAAATACACAAACCTGTGGTGAGACATTTCTTCTTCAGACCACAGTACGTAACAAGACACACTGACTTCAGGTCAGACATAGCTATGAAGGTGTGTAGGAAGTCAGGTTCTAAAGACTCAAAGGAGGCTCACAGCTGCCACTAGATTATGACAACTTATATTTTAAAAACTTCAGTTAAAATTCTTCAAGTACGTAAAACATAAATCACATTGCTATAGTCTCATTATTGTTTCTTAACCTTTTATTTCACAGGGTATCCAAAAATAAGAGTTTGAATATGGTATGAAGACAGCTAATATTTGTAATATTAGCTAATATTTCTAACTATTCCTCTCATCCAGGAGGCAATTTCATTAAAAAGCTGATATACAGTAAAAAAGTGAATTATGAGATACAATATAATACAATATCTTGATACTCTCTATTAAAACTTGAGATTCTTTCCTTTATTAGCTATAGAATTCCTCAGAATTATAGTCGTAACTATAAAAAAACCCTAATTGCCAGTTATAGTAAATATTTTTCTTGCCATATAACAATTTTTATGAAGAAATTAAAACATTATCTACTAAAGACCCTAGGAGAAGCCTAGCAAGGTTCTCAAAAGGTTCCTATTTAGTCTCAAGAAAACTCTAATCACAAAGGTATAGCTAGGCAGCCTGACAGAAGTAGAAATGAGTAGTAACAAAAACCCACATACACTTCTTAATTCTATGGGTAGAAAACACACAGTACGTTGTATTTAGGCCCTACAGGGTCAATGGACTTACTTCTTACTATACTTTTGACTGACACCCAAGGACGCCATTTCAAAGGAGAAGAAATGATGGAAATGACACAAGGAACAACTTTGCTTGACTACCTGTTTTTTTTGTTTGTTTTTGCTTGTTTGTTTGGTTGGTTGGTTTTTAGACAGGATTTCATTATGTAACCCTAGTCAGTTTTGAACTCTGAGACTCAGACTTCTGAACAGAAGAGACTCATGCCTGCCTTTGTCTAAATCCTATGCCTGCCTTTAACTTTATTTCTAAAATATTCTAGAATAGGAAATATTAAAATTAGCCCAATGAGTCAATATACAAAATCTCCTACGTTTTTCTTTTTATGATAAATCAATATGGCTAACTTGTTTAATTGGAAACTTAAATCCACAAGCACAATATTCAAACTTTGATTTAGGAACAACTAAACATCTTATATCTTTTTTTTTTTTTAAATGTATTTAGCTGGACATGGTGGCACATGCCTTTAATTCCAGCACTTGGCAGAAGCAGGCAGATTTCTGTGGGTGCAAGAACAACCTGTTCAATTTAGCTAGTTCCAGGACAATCAGTAAAGTGAAACCCTTTCTCTAAAAAAGGTATTTATTTAGTTGTATGAGTATTTGTGCACAGTGTGTGTGTGTGTGTGTGTGTGTGTGTGTGTGTGCGCGCGCGCGCGCGCGCGCGCACGCTTATGTACATATGCACAGGCATATATGGGTATATAGGTCCTGGGGACTGATACTCAGGGTATCAGAGTTGGCGGCAATTCCTGTACCAGTTAAGCCACCTCACTGTTCTACAGGTTCCTTTAATACATTGGTTCTCAACCTTCCTAATGCTGTGACCTTTTAATGTTGTAGTGACCCCAGACATAAATTTATTTTTGTTACTACATAACTATAATTTTGCTACCATTATGAATCATAATGTAAATATTTATTATTTCCAATGATCTTAAGGGTCGTTTGACCCCGAAAGCAGTCATAACCCACAGGTTGAGAACTGCTGCTTTAATATGTAACCAGCATCTGATTTCTTTCACATATATATAAAACTTCACTGAGGCCTGCTGTGGTGGTACATGTATAATCCCAGGACTGGAGAGGTGAAAGTAGGAGAATCAGGTATTCAACAAACACCATACTCTACTCTTACAAGACATATAAGAGGAACCTACATTTATGAAGTCAGATAATGGAAATAGACCAAATGTTTCCTAAGTATCTCTGTTTTCAGTTCTCCTTTGTTAACATTCCCCAAATTTCCTCATTATTTAAAAAGATAATTTAGTTTTCTTTTCAAAAACAGATTTTTGAAAAGGTATTTTTTTTTTCTTTTACACATGATATGTTCAGATAAATGATCAGACCTTTTGAAGAACAACACACCAATTCCCTTGATCGTAATAGCTCTGCAGAATGGTAACATCACCCACAGCCTGGCAGGAAGCTTCCAGTTCTCCATCACAGAAAACATGGTAATAACGATGAAACACAGGACTTGGGTCAGGACATCCTGCTAGGCCAGATGGTTCAACAGCTTTGTCTTTGCCAGGGTTTCCCTTGAGGTGCCAGGGAACCAGCACATCTTGGGAATGAAAACGGGTCCGATTTGTATGAATAGGAAGCTCAGAATTAGGAACTGTCCTTGACTTATACTCTTCTTCCTTGGTGTGATTACTGGAGTGGACAGACAATGCTGGGTCTTCACTGACTCCCTCAGACATTTGATTTACCACCAGTTCTTCCGTGGATGTGGCACTGTTTAGCTTATCTTTATCTCCTCGGCTAATTCTGTTTCCTTTAAGATACTTGGACTTCTGATTTTTATATTCTTGTTCCATTGCCCAGACATAAATAAGGGCCTGCCCACCAGGTCTCAGGAGACGGGCAAGTTCTTGGAGAGCTTCCACTCTGCGCTCCTAAACAAACAAACAAACAAACAAACAAACCAATTAAATGAAATGACTGTAAGTTATCAACCCAGAAGAGACAGAGAGAAGAAGTGGGAAAACCTAATTAAATGTAGCACTGTTTGCTGGTGCTCAAAACTGTACATAAAACACCTGGCTAAGCCCTGGTAAGCAAGTTTGCAGGCTGGACCTGAGTGAATTTTAATCCACAGTGAGAGGGAATAAAATACAAGCAGAAGACAGAAGATTCACTGGCCTAAGAACACCAGGCTCTTAGTAAAGAGAAGTTAAAGCAGTTGACATTCAGGGGTCAAAATCATAACGAAGGACTGTAAGGAGACACCCCAAAGACTACATGCAAGGTCCTGTAGAACCATCCTCCACTTCCCACACTGCATAAGCACTAGATGAAATTCCAGCAAACTCTGCAGAGGAGCAGCTGGGAAGTTAGAAAGCAAAGCAGAGGTTTCAGCAACCAAGCAATGGTGGGGAGACAGAAGATGACCTTAAGGTCTACAAGGTCTACCCAGATAGAGACAAAGCTTCTCTTGAGACCTTAGGGAGGGACTGAAATAAGGAACTATAAACTAACTCCAGTAAAAGAGAGAGAGCCCATCCTTAAAAAGTTAAAATGATCAGCTTACATGTACTACTTGGTCTTAATTTACTCTTCTGTGGAAGAGGACAGAAGAATTCACATCATTAAACAAAATGTCCAGAATTCAATAATAATAAATAATGATAATAATAATAAATAAATAAACAAAAGCAACAACAACAATAATAAAAGTATTCATGACTAAAGCTCCGAAATCAGAGGAAAAGACAGACTGTAAAACTAAACCCTCAAGCCAGGAGAAAGTGCCAGATGTCCACCTCGATCATTTTACATCTTGCTCCCTTTTGGCAAAGGGTCCCCTGAACCTAGACTATCAGGCAATAACTCCCCCAGGCCTATCTTTGTCACGCTCAGCACTGGGGTTAAAGGTGACGTTGAAGACCATGCCCGGCTTTCGTGTATGTGCTAGGACCTCTGGTCCTTATGCTTGCAGAAAAATGCTCTCAACTACTGAGTCACCTCTTTAGTTCCAAGAATATTTTGGTATATGTATAAAAGAAAAGGTGTTTACTGCAGAGAGAATGAGAGAGGGAGAGAGAGAGAGAGAGAGAGAGAGAGAGAGAGAGAGAGAGAGAGAGATGGATTTAATGAGATTCTCATTATCAGTGGAAAAATGAATACTTATTTAATCCTGGAGTACAATTTTTAAAGTTATTTGGATTCATTGTAACTATTACTTTCAAAAATATAAGCAAGGAAGCAAAGAAAATACTTGTTTGTTTTAGAAAGGTTTCTTGTCAAAGTCTGTTTTCAATTGCTTATGCACTCTCAGAAACTTTACCCTCAGTTTTTACAGGCAGAAAAGGAGATCTCTATTATTTTCATTAGATTCTTTCACACCACCAATGAACCACTGCACTGGCTGTGCAGATACTCTGCTCACTATTATCTTTTTTTATATAAAATATGTAAAATTAGGTATCACAACTTTCCAAACTTTCCAACACTGCAACTGTTTCAATATTTGAGAACTGAATTTGAATTCTGAGTAGGCTTGCTGATTATTCCATCACTCAGGTGTTTTAGTTTTTATATGTACTAAAACCAATATAACATATTTTAAATGTGAGTTATTATTGGTCTATTAAATTGTTTTTTAAAGCTGGGCAGTGGTGGCACACGTCTTTAATCCCAGTATTTGGGAGGCAAAGGCAAGCAGATTTCTGAGTTTGAGGCCAGCCTGGTCTACAGAGTGAGTTCCAGGACAGCCAGGGCTACACAGAGAAACCCTGTCTCAAAAAAACAAAAAAACAAAAAAAAAAAAAAAAGAAAGAAAAAAAAAGTTTTTAAGTTTCTAATATTTTTCAGTTGATTTACTACTTGCTACAGTTTCTATTAATTCAAATAAAAAACAAACGATGTACTACTTTAAAGTAAAACTGGATTTATATAATTATTTCAATTTTAATGGTTTGTAGTTATTGCCCACTATTTTCTGTATATGAGGCAAAGTTTAGCTAATCAAAATTAAATAGACGAACTGTTATGTCATAGAAAAAGCACAGTTATATTCAATGTAATTAAAAATTAAACACTGTATATTTTGGGCTACAGAGATAGCTTAGTGGGTGAACGGTCTTGCCAATGCCTGATGTCCTGAATCAATTCTCAGTACCTATATTGTGGAATGAGAGGGCTCAATCTCACAGTTGTTCTCTGACATACATACAATACTCTGTTGTAAATGCACAGTAACGTCAGTACACACACACACACACACACACACACACACACACACACCACACACACACGCATACACAGACAACATATAAATAAATGCAAGTTAAAAATTTTATATCTCATCATTTCAATGATTTTATGACTTATATTATAAATGAGTATATTAAAGCAACTATTAATATGTGTCTAATTATAAATAAAACAAGAAAAGACTTATTTTCCATTAAAAAAAACAGACTTTAACATAACTAGAACTAATATATCTGCAAAACTAGAAAAAATTGAAGAAAAATAAGTTCTAGAATCATCCAAAACAACACATGAATTTAACATTATATCTCATATTATTTCCAAAGAAAATTATTGAGCTAGAATTCAAGCCAGAATAAATTACCTAGAATGAAGCAGAGGTGAAAAGGGGCTATAAATATAGAAAATATCAATTTAGAATTCAAAATATATTCAAAATAATATTTTTTAAATAAGGAGAGTTCAATGACACAAATTGTAAGAGGATGTGCAGTCATTATAGCTATATTAAATAAAAATAGCAAAAAGAATTCTTAGCAAAAGAAAGCTAGTCTTTCAGAAACCCTTAAAAGTGCTTCAAAGAGGCACTCCAGACCTGAGGTTGTCCCACAGCACGAATTGTGTGCATGAATCCTGCCAGTAGAGAGCTAGTCTCCTGAGGATTGCTAACATGCCTAAGATCACAGGCTCACAGGGCCACAGAAGAGACAAGCTCCAGTCAGCGACAGCAAGAACAACTAACACCACAGAAAACCAGAGGTCGAGAGACAAGCACAAGAACCTAAGCAACAGAAATCAAGGCTGCTTGGCATCATCAGGACCCAGTTCTCCCACCACAGCAAGTCATGGATTCTCCAACACACAGGAAAAGCATGATCTGGTTTAAAGTCAAATCTCATGATGATGATACAGGACTTCAAGAAGGACATAAATAACTCCCTTAGAGAAATACAGGAGAACACAGGTAAATAGGCAGAAGTGTTTAAAGAGGAAACACAAAAATCCCTTAAGGAATTACAGGAAAACACAACCAAAAGGAACTGAACAAAACTATCCAGGATCTGAAACTGAAAAGAGAAACAATAAAGAAATCACAAAGGGAGACAACCCTGGAGATAGAAAATCTAGGAAAGAGATCAGGAATCATAGATGCAAACATCACCAACAGAAAACAAGAGATAGAAGAGAGAATCTCAGGTGCAGAAGACACCATAGAAAACATTGACACAACAGTCAATGAAAATGCAAAATGCAAAAAGCTGCTAACACAAAACATCCAGGAAATCCACAACAAAATGAGAAGACCAAACCTAAGGAAAATAGATACAGAAGAGAGCGAAGATTCCCAACTTAAAGGGCCAGTAAATATCTTCAACAAAATTATAGAAGAAAACTTCCCTAACTTAAAGAAAGAGAAGCCCATAAACATACAAGAGGCCTACAGAACTCCAAATCGATTGTATCAGAAAAGAAATTCCTCCCATAACATAATAGTCAAAACATCAAATGCACAAAACAAAGAAAAAAATACTAAAAGCAGTAAGGGAAAAAGGTAAAGTAACATGTAAAGGCAGACCTATAAGAATTACACCAGACTTATCACCAGAGACTATAAAAGCCAGAAGATCCTGGACTGATATACAGACCTTAAAAGAACACAAATGCCAGCCCAGGCTATTATACTCAGCAAAACTCTCAATTACCATAGATGGAGAAACCAAGATATTCCATGACAAAACCAAATTTAGACAATATCTTTCTACAAATTCAGGCCTACAAAGTATAGTAGATGGAAAACTCCAACACAAGGAAGGAAACTACACCCTAGTACAAGCAACAAAGTAATCTTTCAACAAACCCAAAAGAAGGTAGCCACACAAACATAATTCCACCTCTAACAACAGGAGGCAACAATCACTATTCCTTAATATCGCTTAAAACCAATGGACTCAATTCCCCAATATAAAGGCACAGACTAACAGACTGGACGTAAACAGGACCCAGCATTTTGCTGCATACAGGAAATACACCTCAATGACAAAGACACATACTACCTCAGAGTGAAGGGATGGAAAACAATCTTTCAAGCAAATGGCGGCAAGAAACAAGCTAGAGTAGCCATTCTAATATCAAATAAAATTGACTTTCAACCAAAAGTTACCAAAAAAGATAAGGAAGGACCGTTCATACTCATCAATATATATATATATATATATATATATATATATATATATATATATCAAAATGAACTCTCAATTCTGAACATCTATTCTCCAAATGCAAGGGCACCCACATATATAAAAGAAAGTTTACTAAAGCTCAAAGCACACATTACACCTCACACAATAATAGCAGGAGACTTCAACACCCCATTCTCAGCAATAGACAGATCACGGAAAGAGAAACTGAACAGAGACACAGTGAAACTATCGGAGGTTATGAACCAAATGGATTTAACAGATATATACAGAACATTTCATCCTAAAACAAGAGAATATACCTTCTTCTCAGCATGTCATGGTACCTTCTTCAAAACTGACCATATGATCAGTCACAAGACAGGCCTCAGCAGATAAAAGAAGATTGAAATAACCCCATGCATCCTATCAGATCATTACAGACTAAGGCATTTAGCTAGAAGAGACAAGCATAACAGCACAAAGTAGACCAATGTCATAGGTAGATACTGGCCACCTATTGTAAATATTAAAAATAACCAAAGACTGACTATCCAGGAAGCTAAGGGAGGAGGGAAAACTACATTAAAGTTATACAGCAAGCAATCAAAAAGAACTGTTATTGATATTTGTCACTGTGGTAAAATGTCCAAGAAAAACATTATAAATGAAGATTTATTTTGGTTCACAGACTTTCAGATTTCAGTCCATATCCTTTTAGCTTTTTGTTCCTAGGGCTACATTGGGCAGAACATCACAGAATGCAACAGCCTGGCAGAGCTGTTTATCCGATGGCAGCGAGTGCCAGAGGGAAAGAAAGGGCCAGGATAAGATCTGCTGTTCAAAGGCACTGTGCTGATGAGCTCCTTTTTTCACATCAGGCCCCGCCTCTTAATAGTGCATACCACATAGAATAGCCAATGTATTGGCTCACTGAGGGACTCAGTGCCCTCCTGACCCAATCATCTTCTAACAGAGCCACAAGCTTGGGGCCAAGCCTTCAGCACATGAGCCTGTTTTTATTTTTGGAGGATACTTCATATTCAAACCATAACAAAACTAGAAAAATAAAGAAAAGAAATCTAAGAAAGGAAAGGCTTATTTTCAAACACACACACACACACACACACACACACTTTTCCTGTCACTTTACTTACGAACTCGTACAGAGGGAAAAGCAACACTCACTGCAGTTGCAAAGTGGTGAATGACAGCAATAGAGATGCAAGCATCACAGGACCCGCTTCTGACAGGAACAGCCAGTGCATCGCAGACTAAGGCCTGGAACTCCCTCTCTCTACAAATGTCCACAAGGTTCTGGCTACGATCACACCCAATCTGTGATATTAAAAAAAAAAATTATAACATTTGGTTTATATATTGCAAGAGGTTTATTTCATTCTTAGACTAATCACACAAGGATCATATTCATAAGGAAACATTACAAGTATAACAGTCAAAACAAAGTCATGACTACAGTCAGAAAAAACAATTACCATCCCATCCCACGCCTAAAACTGGACGTCATACACAGTGGCACAAATCATTCATCCTAGCATGTAGGAGGCAGTGGCAGGCAAGGACAGCCAGTACTGCACAGTGAAACGCTGTTTATTTTTGTTGGTGGTGGGTTTTTTGTTTGGTAGGTTTTGGTTTGTTTGTTTGTTTACTGTTGTTAAAGATTATTTCTTTCAATTTTTTAAAACTATTGAATCCTTTTTCTGTTAAATACCTGATGTATGTGCTGTGGCCTCTGGGTAGGGCCTGTTGGATGAAGAGGGAGGCTTCTATACCACTCTAATAGTACGAGTGCCTATGTTTGCTGGCATACCACATGACACAAAACAGAGGATCCTGGCAAACAAGAGGAACGTCAGCTGGCGCCAAAACAGGGCGGGCAGTAGCTGCTTTCTCTGTCTTTAAGGAGGACCTCTCGGCTACTGGCAGCCTGGAACTTCCCCATAGTGCCATAGGGATGGTTGCCTACTTCAGAGCTCATGTTGATTTCCCATTAGTTCAGAGGTTATATAAAAAGGCTTGCTGCTGTGCAATACAGTAGATCTGTACCTTGATACTGGTTTCTGGAGTCTGTTTCCTAGGTGACTCTACTTCCCTCATCCCCTCCTTGATCCCGGATCCCACAACCTAGTCTTACAAAGAACAAAGTGTTGAACTAACAGTTTGTAAAAATTATGCTTGTTTAAACCTTTCTGTATAAGAAATCCATCCTAAGGGAATGGTACCATTGAAGGCAGCAAGCAAAGCAAAAATGTCCACTTCCCCAAGCAGGTAAAGCCTTGTGAGCCAGCCCCATAATCATCTCAATTCTGGGTAAAATTTGCAAGGGCTTCATTTTCAGTACAGCTTTGTTGTTTCTGTATAAACTTTCCCGTTTAGTAACATATATACAATCAATCAAATATTTATGTACTATGTATACCTATGTGTATGTACATGCACATCTATATACATATAACTGTGATGTGCACATGTAAACTATGAGCGACATAAAAGAGACCCAAGAAGTGGTAACCCACCACTTAATAATTATTCTCAGACATTTTTTCTTAACCCAATCCAATAAAGAGCAATCCTTTTCTCTCTGTAAAAACGTGTAATTAACATGGCAGATTTAATCCAACAATGGTGGCCAGTTTAAGCTCATATTTACTCATTTATAGTTTCATTATAATAAACCTGATTCTTAAGGGTCTTGCAGTTCTTCTGAAAATAAAAAATACAGATTTTTTCTTATTTAAAACAATTCTTTGTTAAGCTAAATCACAATGCCATCCTTGTTATATTTAATATGTGGATGCAGTTTCCAACTGGTATTAAATGATATCTATATTTGACCTTTAGAGCTGCTTTAATTTATGAAGTTGGATAAAGGTTCCCAACTAGCAATCTTTCCTTGGTATCATTCAATATAGGATGTTCCAATGGGCTACTAATGACAGAACCAGAATCACCCCTTACTCTCCTCTTTGTTCAAGTTCCATGCCTGGCTGACCACACTCATTTCATTTCATCTATATTCTATACAACTCAGCCAGTTAAGCCCAAACCCCAGTCAAATAATAGACACTAAGTTTGATGTTGGCTATATTTCCCTTCATTTGAATTCAGTTCAAAAATAATAAGAAGCCCAGTTGTGACTGACAGCTGAATCTTACTAAAAGCTAGGAGGAAAAAATCCAATCTGATGGAAAAACAAAACTTTACAGGTAGGACTCAAGTTTTCAGAAGAATGTTGCTAAGAATCACAAAGAAAATCAGAACAGCATCCATGCAAAATCAGGGGAAATATCCCTTTCCTCTGGCAAGATGCTTCTGACAGTTTGGACATAGCATTCCTTTTCATCAACAAGATGTGTCACACAAATCCCACTGATAGAGAAGTGGCCAAAGTCTTGTAGTCTTCCACACATCATAGGTAAATCATGGCTTTTTTTCCCCTTCCTTTTATAAATACCAAGAATAGTATCACATTTTAGAAGCTCTTCATAATTCTACATAATATCTACAACAGAGCAGAAAGATGGCCTATTTATAAGAAAAGCATGAACTCAAGAACACTTGCAAAGGTACATAGTTCATTGTGTTGGATGAATATCAAGGACATAAACCTTCATATTAGGTTTAAAAATACTTCCTTTAATCTTCGCTATTTGTGTACATGTCATGTGTGTACATGTGTTTGTGTTTGTGCTTCGGCATGTTGGCATGCATATGTGTGTAACAGCACATATGTGGAGATCAGAGGACAACCCGAGGTGTTAGTCTCTGCATTCCAACTTGCTTAATTCAAAGTCTCTTGCTTACTGCTATTTACACTGGGCTAGTTAGCCCACCACCTTCTAAGAATTCTCCTGTCTTCACCACCTATCTCATTGGAGGAGAGAGTGGATTACAGACACCTTCTGAAGATTTCAACTCAGGTCCCTTCCTTGGAGACTGGCACCTGTATGATGCACTGCACCATCACCCAACTGTAACTTCATAATTTTTAAGAATTTCTTCTTTTTTTTTGTTTTTTTTTGTTTTTTTTTTTTGTTTGTTTTTTTTTTTGTTTTTCGAGACAGGGTTTCCTCAGTGTAGCCCTGGCTGTCCTTGAACTCAGAAATTTGCCTCCCTCTGCCTCCCAAGTGCTGGGATTAAAGGTGTGTGCAAATACATAACTTTTAAAGCAAGAAAGTAATTGATACTTACCTTGGCAAGTAAGAAAGGAAAAAAAAAAATAGAAAGTAAGCACACCCTTCAGCATGCAGAGTGGACTGCAGAGAGGAACTCCCAAAATGTTTTAAATATCAAAACATCTCAGTGATAGCAGTGTGATAAAAACTCTCTTCTTACATAGCAGTGTAAGCTGGCACAACCATTTCAGTATCTTTAATTATCATGATAAAAATATTCACAACCTTTGCTTAATAAACACTCTTCTAAAATGTGTTTTACAGAGTAACACAAGGGTGCTGGAGAAAGGGTCAGATGTTAAGAGCACTGGTTGTTGTTACAACTGACCCAAGCTCAATGCCCAGCACCCAGGATGGCAGCCTAGGACTGTCTGTAGCTACTGTTTCAGAAGATCAACACCCTCAGATAGGCATATGCAGTCAAAATAGCAATGTACATAAAATAAATATGTAATTTTTTAAGTAACACAAAGTGTAGGAAAAAACTAGTCCTGCTAAGACCCTGTTTTGAATTTTTCCAGGCAGATTCTTTTTAAAAATATTTTGAGTTAGTCATATTACTATAGTAGAGATAATGAAATTTAATGGCAAAGAAAGTTAGTAATTTGTCCTGAATAGACTATGGATTTAAAAACCTGGTCTTTCTCATTCTACAAATCCATACTTTTCATTCTTGTCACAATGTCTTTTAATATACATGTTTATATACAGTGATATCTTCTTATGTGTTTTTATTATAGCATACATTCTCAAAACAAAATCTATCCTCCTAACAAAATTCTAAGTACACAATAGTCTCTCTATATGTGTGCAGCTTGTACATGCTGCTGGAGGTTAAACCCAGAACCCAGAACTCACACACACTAAAGCACTGTGTCACTGAGCTAAGTCCCCACTCCTGCAGAGCTATTTATAACAGCACTAAATGAAAAGCAACCATGAATATAAAAATGTCATCATATATAATTTAAAACCCAGAAACTTTTAAGAGATAGTTGGTATAAAAAATGAAGTGACATGCACTATCAAATTATATACACTATACTATAAAATATGTACAGAAAAAAAAAAACAAGTGAATAAACTCATTATAAACTTGTTAACAGGGTAACAGGAAAACAGGTAGGTGAATATCCTTCAACAATATTCTGAATAGGGGCTTTGTTTTTGTTAAAAAATTATACAAGATTTGGGCTGAAGAGATGGCTCAGAAATTAAGAACACTTGCTACTCTTGCAGAGGGCATTAGTTTGACTCCCCAGAACCCATATTTGATGGCTAATTATCTGTTACATAGCTCCAATTCATGGGGTCCAATGCCCCTTACAGGCACCTGATAACATCAACCTTGCACATGGTAAATATATATACACACAGCAAAAGATTCATATACATAAAATAAGTAAATACTTTTTCAAAAGCACACACACACACACACACACACACAAGATTTTTAAAACTATGAAAAATACATGGCTAGAGAGATGATTTAGTGGTTAAGAGCACATACTGAGAGAAAGTTCCGTTCCCAGCATCCCTATTAGATAGATGGCTCACAATCACCTGTAACTCCAGCTCCTGGGAATCCAATGGTCTCTTCTGACCTCCATGAGCACTGCATTCATATACACAAATCCACACGCAGACATGTGTACACGCATACACACATACACATACACATACACACATACACACACACACAAATTAATAATTTAAAGTAATAGCTAGTTTAAAAAAGAAAATATTCAATTGTAGAGAAATCATACTGGTGATATAGAAAGTGCAGAGAAACACATTAAAGAGTTAAAAAAAGACATACTAAAGTCTAGATTTGAAACATAGCTCCAGTATAGTATAATCTGTGGTTGGATATGGTGATTTGTCCAGCTGTGTTTATAAAAAAATTGTACTGTAGTTTTCACTTTTTGTTGTGTCTTTATATGGTTTTAGATCAGCATGATACTGCCTTATTGAGTGGATTTGGTAGGGAAAGAGAGAGTCTTCTTCAGGGAAGAGCCTTTCCAATAGGTTAGCCAATCTCAAGTTATTATCCCTAAACACACAGACACACACACACATATACACACACACACACACACACACACACACGTATATTTATGTAACAATAACAGTTAAAAAAAAGAGGTCATGAACTTGAAAGAGAATGAAACAAATATAGGAGGAATTGGAATCAGGAGAGGGAGGAATGAAATGATGTTAAATACAGAACTCATGTACGAACACTCCCCTCCCCATTTGTTTTTAAATTAAAACAAACAAACAAACAAAGAGTAGCACAATTACTTGCCATATATAACTCCTTGTTGATGCCAAGGTACTTTCCATTTCCACATCCAATGTCTGCCACTATGGAACCACTTGGCAAAGCTTTCAGGAACTCTACTATGCGTGGCCACGGGCTATGCCTCGTGCTGCTGAAGTGACTCGCAATCTCATCGTACACATGATGGACGTGCTTTTGCTCTAGCTCCAACGCTTCTTTACTGCTCTCCGGAAGGGACGGAGGTGGGGCCTTCCTCTGTCTGTCGCAGACTGAGGAGTAACCTATACGAGAAGAAAAAGCTCTGCATCTAGGGATGGCAACTCATACCCACAATCCCACCATTTGAGAGTTTAAGCAGCAAGACCAACAAGAATTTGAGGGCACTATGTATTATATATTGATATCCATGCGGCCTAGGCTTA
The DNA here is from genome assembly GCA_030674055.1 of Rhabdomys pumilio. Taxonomy (NCBI): domain Eukaryota; kingdom Metazoa; phylum Chordata; class Mammalia; order Rodentia; family Muridae; genus Rhabdomys; species Rhabdomys pumilio. The sequence continues at coordinate 88,722,939 of JANHMN010000006.1, forward strand.
CAGAGTGAAACCCCCATCTCAATCAATCAATCAATCAATCAACTCAATTAACCAATCAATCATAAACAAATTAATTCATTAAATAAGTAAAGTAATATAAACTTTTAACTTTTATGCAAAATTCTAGGGTATCAAATAAAAATCCATGTATGGTATGGGGTCTAAAGGTAGTTGATGGTTGCTGGGGGAAGGGGTGTCATTTTCTTTGGTAATATTGCCAATGATAAATAGTCCATGCTCCTGAAAATAATTCTACACCCACGCTCAAAGAAGTAATTCTAACTAAACTCAATGAGTCATAAAACAAAAAATGAAAAAAACCAAGTAAGGGGTGGGAAGACTTGGGGCAGAAGGCAGTCATGTGGAGAGGACTGACGGTGAGTAACAAGGGCCAAAATTAACTACACATGTCTGAAATTGTAAAAAAAAAAAAAAAAAAAAAAAAAAAAAAAAGAAAGACGAGGGGAAACAAAAAGAGGGAAAACTCTGTAAACTGAACAGAAAGCCCAATGGTTTTAGCATTTGACTTGCAATTAATAACTATCCCCAATAAAGAAATATTTGCATAAGAAATCTAGCTTGTCTCTCCAACCAGATTTTTAAGTAGCTTAAAGCTTTAAAGCTCTAGAAAGGGAGCTTTGCTTTACTTTTCTATACCTTTTAAAGGTGCCCGAAGTGTGAAATTCACCTAGTACTAAACATCTTTAAAGTATCACATTTTATAAACTTACTGACATCATTAGCAAAATAAGTAAACATTCATTTTTAGCCTTACAAATACAGCAGTTTTAAGGTTTTGTTAAACAGGATTGCCATCTTTAGATGTAACGTCTCTGTTTGTATACGCCATGTAGGAGTAGGGGTGCCTGCGGAGGCCAGAGTGTATGAGATCCTTTGACGGACAGTCCGATAATGTGGGTAGTGGAAACAAGCTACAGATGAACCAACTCTCCAGCCCTGAGATAAAAGATTTTTAATTTAAAATGTTTTAGGATTGCAGCTAAATGTAATAGCTACTGCTGCAGGCTACCCCAAATTGAAACACTTGTGATATGAAAAGTATTCTTTGATCTTTGTCATTGCAAATTACCATGTATAAAGTAAAAAAAAAACAAAACAAAAAAAAAATTCTATTCACTCCAAGAAATACATCTAGGGATCAACATACTTATGTAAACAAGTTAGAATAGCACCCTGTTTTGTTCAGTTCCTATTTCTGCACAAGTAATAATTTATTGCCTCACAACCCCAGCACTCTTAATCTGTCACTTTAAAAAAAAATGAAGCATTTTCTCGGCACTCAATAATGCTAAAGAAGGAAGCTCAGAGAAGGGCTGGGAGAGCCTGACCCAGAGCAGAATACAGGAGACGCCACTGGAAGCATTACGGAAAAGCGAAGCACCGCAGTCTGAAAGCACTTTCTTACTAGCTTTATTCAGCTGCCACACAGATGAAGCTAGAGACTTACTACAAGTGCAGGGCACCCGCCTCACTTTCCTAAAGGTAAACGAGGTCCGAAGTCCCCTCTTGCTCAAAGTCAAGTCCCCGATGTCACTGGTGATTATTCCACCTTTGAACTGCTCAGATGCTTGGACGGTATCAAATTTTCGAGGTGTAATTCTGAAGACAATAAATAATTTATTTGACATTATAGTGAGACCAATATCTTAAGAAACATAATAAATGATGGAATGATATCTTTCAACATCCCTGACACTACAAACTTCAATGTACTCGGGAAAGAATTTACATATAGCAGGTTGGAATCCTGTTTGTTTTCTCCAAAATAAACATCAAACGGTTTTTACCAAGTTTATTTCCTATGCTTTCATGCTTACTTCAATTTTTTCCCCTTTCACAAAAGATCTTAATTAACATCTCAATAGTTGGTATCCTGTTTGTTTTTCTCTCTATATCATTCTCTTCTCAGTCTCTGACTACCTCCCACTTTTCCCTTCATTTCTTTCTGAAGTGCACGAGCTTACACACACACACTTATACACACACATACCCACACACAATCGATAAGTAATGTCAGCAGCAATCTTTAAAAATAATGTTGAGATTTTTCTTTCTCCTAAAAATATTATAAAGAAAATACCATCCTATACCAGCATTAAACATTAGTGACTTACAATACAAACTTTCAGAAATAAATACTGTTAGCATTTAGTGGCACAATAAATTTTCAATTTAAAAAAAAAAGTGGTCAAAATGTTAATCCTAGCCTACTTTCAGTGACTCAGCACCAGCAGCTATGGCATCACCAGCTGCCTGTGTGGCATGTGTACCAATGAAAATGTCCCTGCCATCGTGGCCTGCTCTCTTTCTCTGTTCGTTTCTGTCTCTGTTTCTCTTATGACTCAACTCTGAGATGGACTTTCACTCCTCTTGCTGCCCCAACAAATAAATCTCTAGTGTGACATGTGTTGCATGGTGTAACCTTTGTAGTATCCCTTGGTCCTGACCTGCCAGGGTACTATGCTGGAAAAGCCAACCAAAAATCATCTCAGGAGATGCTATACCATTTCCAAGAATAGACAGAAACGTTTTTATAATAAATATGCAAAGTAACTCCTTATTCTGCACTTACTGTAAGTGCCATTATTCTTAAAAGTTTAAGAATGAGTAGCAACAAAAAGAGCCTGGACTAAAAACAAAACAAAGACAAAACCAAAAAAAGAAAAAAGAAAAAATGCTTATTTCCTAAATTCCAGAAATATTGGAAAAATGGATTAGACTACACTTATTTAAAGTTGCCAATATTTTAATGGCCATAAAAAAATCAAAATCATACCATCTATTTTTTCTGACTCAAATTCTTAAACCTAATTCTCAAGGTTGCCTCTAGCGCTGCAACAGAATACCAAGTGCAGCTTCTCCTCCCTCCATCGACACCTCTGTGGGTCCCACAGACGCCAACTCTGGCAAACAGCCCTGTTCAACCACAAGCTACCCCTGAAAGACAGAAAGACTGCCTGTAGTAGGCCTTCTGTACTCTGCTTCCCCAACCAAATTCTCAGGATCAACTCTAGTGCAGCAAAAGAGTACTAGCTACGACATCCCTTTCCTCCTGTCTTCACCTCCCTGGAACTTCAAAGACAAATTCCCTTCTGGGCTCTGATACCCACCTCAACACTGTGCCTTACACCCCCCCCCCCCCACTGCTCAACCACAGGCTATGCCTGCCAGATGACAAGGAAGAATGCCAGTGGACCTTCTCTATTTTCTGTGTTCCCCAAGACCCAATACTCAAGGTCACTCCTAGTGCTGAAACTGACTTCTGGCCTACTGCAAACATTCCCCATGAACATACCAGCTTAGCAAACGAGAAAAAAAAAAATGGCAAATCAGTCCAATGATTCTCTAAAAATCCAGAGAGAAAACAGAAACTAAAAAATAAAACATGGCCCTACAACACACCAAACCCAGATGCCACCAGATTAAGAACACAATTAGTAGCACCCAGGGCAGTATGTCTCCAACAGAGCCCAGCTATTCTACCACAGCAGGCTTTGACTATTCCATCATAGCTGAAGCAAAAGAAAAAGAACTTAAAAATAACTACATAAAGATGATAGAGGTATTTAAAGCGGAAATGAATAAATTTTTCAAAGAAAGCAAGGAAAACACGAACAATTGGAGGAAATGAATAAATCCCTTTAAAAAGCCAAGAAAAGTTATAAACAGTTAAAGAAAACAATACTTTTCAAGAACTGAACATGGAAATAGAAGCAAAAAAGAAATCACAAACTGATGGAATTCTGGAAATGAAAAATTTAGAAATGTGAACAGGAAGTAAGCTTCACCAACAGAATATAAGAGATAAAAGAGACAATTTCAAACATTGAAGATATGATAGAAGAAATATATACATTAGCTAAAAAATAAAAATAATAAATGTTAAATTTAAAAAAGTCCTGATACAAAATATCCAGGAAATCTATGATATTATGAAATACCAAACCTAAGAATAATAAGAATAAAGAAAGAAAAAGAAACCCAGTTCAGAGGCCCAGTAATATTTTAACAAAATAATAGAAGGTTTTGTAACTTAAAGAAGAAATGTATTAAAGCTACAAGAAGCATACAGAACACCAAATAGATTGGACCAGAAAAGAAAGTCCCCACGCCACATAATAAACAATACACCAAACATACAGAACAAAAAAAGAATACTAAAAACTGCAAAGAAAACTGATCAAGTAACATTATGAAAGTAGACCTATTAAAATTAACCTGACTTCTCAATGGAGACTCTGAAAGCGAGAAGGGCTTGGACAGATGTGCTGCAAACTGAAATAAACCACAGATGCCAGCCCAGATTACTATACATACCAAGAAATTCCACTCACCATAACTGGGAAAAATAAAATATTCTATGATAAAGTCAAATTCAGATGGTATCTATCTACAAATCCCGTCTTACAGAAGGTACTAGAAGGAAAATCCAAAGCAAAAAGTTATAACTACACCTATGAAAACACAGGAGATAATTTTACAGCAGAAAAACCAAAAGAATGGAAACACACACACACACACACACACACACACACACACACATGGCACTATCACCACCAACAACAAAATAAGAGAAATTAATAAATACTGGTCATTGATGTCTCTTAATATCAATGGTTACAATTGCCAAATAAAAAGACAAAGAATAACAGAATGAACGTAAAAACAGACTCTGTCCTTCTACTATATACAGGAAACACACCTCAGCATCAAGATAGATATTACCTCAGTGTAAAGGGTTGAAAATGATATTCCACCTAAGAAGCAAGTTGGCGTAGCCATTCTATTATCTAACAAAATAGACATCAACCAAAGGAGAGAAGGGAGGAGAGAATTAAAACATTGGGAAAGATACCACATACACGTTAAAGAAAAAAACAACCAAAATAACATGTCAATTCTTAACATCTATGCCCCAAATAAAAAGGTACCCACTTTTGAAAAAGAAACACTACTATAGCTTAAATCACATATTGACCCTAATACACTGATAGTGGGAGACTTCAATGTTCCACTGTCACCAATGAATGAGTCATTCAAACAGAAACTAAACAGAAAATGCTGGAGCTAACAGATACTATAAGCTAAATGAACCTAACATATTTATAGAATATGCCACACAAACACAAAGGAATATACCTTCTTAGAACTTCATGAGACTTTCTCCAGAATTGAGCCCATACATGGACACGAGGACTACTACATTCTATTCACTAGACATGCACAACAGAAACAACAGAAAGCTCACAAACTCATGGAAACTGAACAAGTTCCCTACTGAATGAAAACTGGGTCAAGATGGGAATGAAGGAAGAAGTTAAAGACTTTCTAGAATTTAATGAAAATTAATATACAACATACCCAAATGTAGTGGGAAAATTTCCCCGCAAGTTGGGAAGAGCTAAGGTGGGAGGAGTAAGAAAAGGAAGAGTAAGGAGAGGAAGAAGAGAAGAGGAGGCACTAAGGAAAGAGAGATGGAGGAGCCATGGATGGCCACGCTTGTATCGAGAGCAGTCCAGGGTAACAACTGACTATCAAGGCTAGGTATTGGGACACACCTCTAATTATGTGAGCATCTTGTTAATTGAGCATTATCAAACATATAAAGCCTTTGGTTAATCTTTAAACATTAGAGTCTCATTTCTACCCGGTACTGTGTGAATGGCGGGATGGTCTGGGGTCAGTCCAGCCTTGTGGAGACAGTGTGGAAGACTGGCAGAGCCATCTCGCACACTGGCATGTTGTGGGTGGCAAGGCCAGTGTCTCAGACTGCCTGAGCTGGCAGCCTGAGCCAATTACGTTGCCACCACCACTCGTGGCCACAAACCTTGTCTGGCTGATTAAGAACAAGTCAGACTGAGAGCCACCATTTTTAAATAATTACCCAAACACAATGAAAGTTTTTTTAAGTGCCTACATGAAAAAAAAATTGGAGAGCTCTCCAATTAACAACATACCCAAAAGCTCTATAAAAAGAAACAAGCAGCTGGGCAGTGGTGGCGCACGCCTTTAACCCCAGCACTGGGGAGGCAGAGGCAGGTGGATTTCTGAGTTCGAGGCCAGCCTGGTCTACAGAGTGAGTTCCAGGACAGCCAGGGCTACACAGAGAAACCCTGTCTCGAAAAACCAAAAAAAAAAAAAAAGAAAAAAAGAAATAAGCATATCCAAGAGTTGACCACAAGAAATAAACAAACAGCTGAAATAAAATATATATATATATATATATATATATATATATATATATATGCAAAGAAAATACTATCAATCAATGAAACAAAGAGTTTGTTCTTTGGAAAAAAAAACCAACATGATTGACAAATCTTTATCCAAGCTAACAGACTAAGAGAGAACATCCAAATTAATAAAAGCGAAATGAGAAGGGGATACAATAACAGACAACACAGAAATCCAGAGACTCATAGGGCATACTTTAAAAGCCTGAAATCAACCAAATTGGAAAATGTAAAAAAACAAACAAAAAACAGAATAATTTTCTCAATACATACCACTTACCAAAATTAAATCAAGATGACATAAACAATTTAAGTAGACCTACAACTTCTAGTGAAATACAGCAGTCATTAAATCTTCAAAAAAAAAAAACCCAACTCAGTTTTAGCACAGAATTTAACCATGTAAAGACTCAACAAAGAAAGAGATTTACAGACCAATTTCTGCTATGAACATAGATACAAAAATACTTGACAAAATACTTGCAAACCAAATCCAAGAACATATCAAACAGATCATCAATTGTGATCACGTAGGCTTTGTCCTAGAAATGAGGGGTTGGTTCAACATATGAAAATCCGTCAATGTAATCTACCATATAAATAAACTGAGGGAAATAAAACACATTAGCATCAACAAGGAAGAATGGGAAGTTTTACTAGGCAGAAAGTAGCCCATCAGTCACCAAATTCCTCTTAATACATACCCATGAGTCCAAAGGTACCTAGATTCTCCTGTCATCACCAGTAAACTCCGACGAGGTAACATAACTTGTACTGTGACACCCTCTGGGTTCTTGAAATCCATAACAATCTTGGAGCAAAGACAAAAATGGAAAGGTTATCATCAAGAAAGATTAATATTGAGTCTACTTTCACATACTACAGGGATTAAGGATAATTCATTTATTTTGACTTTTGTTCTACATTAACAGATAATAAAGCTACAACTTACTTTAACACAATACAATAAGAATAGGTGACCCTCTGAGTTAGCATACTTTTGTATTGAGATTGAGACTGGGCAAATATGAAATGAAGTTCAGAAATCCACATGATCAAACAGATCATCAATTTTAATCACGTAGGCTTTGTCCTAGAAATGAGGGGTTGGTTCAACATATGAAAATGTTGGCACATAGCTAATATGAAAAAGGAGCATATTTTTATTATGCATAAAATGTTAATAAGCAATAATTTAAGGGAAAATAATTATTATATTAAAATAATTATTAATTATAATAATTAATCTAAGAATCACCCACAGTAAACCTTAAGGCAAGCAGTGTTAGGATCAGAGCAGCAGAAACACTAAGGCAGTATCACACTGCTGAAACATTCCTGCCTGGCTCTTCAGTTTAGGAGCCATTTTTAATAGTCAGTGAGCTTCTTTGCATCCTTTTTTTCTTAATCCTTACATAATTTCTTCATGAATTAAATAATAAAGATTATAACCCAGGATGGTTGGCACATAGCTAATATGAAAAAGGAGCATATTTTTATTATGCATAAAATGTTAATAAGCAATAATTTAAGGGAAAATAATTATTATATTAAAATAATTATTAATTATAATAATTAATAATTATCAGAATACATCGTATTCTGATACCTTTACAAAACACTTGAATTAGATACTAACAAATGAGCAAAGAAAACAGAACAACTTTTTCTGAGTTCAATATCCTAAATGGCACTGCAAACAATGGCCAAGAAGGCATTTTATGTCTTAGAAACCCATCAAATACCAGGGATTTCAGACTATAGACAGCAGGAGCCAAAGAACCAGAATTTAAACAACATAGCATAGAACTGAAAACAAACATTTTGTGTGAACAAATCACCTATTTCAAAAATAAGCTGTGACCAAAACATATAAGTAAAATATGTATTCTCCTTGAAGGTGAATACAGCACAGTAGCTGGAAAAAGGAAAATATTCAATAAATGACATTGAATTCACTGTTATTCTGAATAATAATACTGCATAAAAACTAGATAATATGCATAAAACTATCTCTAAATAATAATAAATTGGACAAATACACACTTGTTTCCATATATATAGTAAAGTAAGATGACTGAGTAAATTTTCTACAAACATATTTTCTCAAATCTCCACAAATAATTTCATTTAGTCATATTCTAAAATCATTCTATTTATAAACAATACATAAATCTTGTGTGTATAGATGAAGTATGCTTATTTGTGATTGGCTTGAAATGTATAAATAGAAAAAAGAACTAACAGAGTACTTACTGCTAAAGGACATGACTGCTTTGTCCTTGCCACTACAGCCATCGAGTACCTACCTTCTAAAACAATTTATTAAGGACTGGTTTGGAGTTATTCATTTACAAATACGGAAGAGCTAAAATCCAAGTCTTTGGCTTGTCAAGTTCTTAGCCTATTCTCAGTACCAGCATATAAAAATCTAAAGACACACACATAGGCTTTACCTTTCTAATTTCTAATACTATTTTGAAAAAGTAATCAAATGTTGATTAAAACTGCCATCTGGGGTTTAGTCTATTTTATTCCTATTCTTTGTTTGATAGAATACAAATGGAGGGGTTAGGAAAATGGGTCAGTGGTTAAAAGCACTGAGTAGTCTTTCAGAAGACCCAGGTTCAATTTCTAGCAACCATATAGCATAGAACCATTTAGAATTCTATTTGCAGGGGGACCTCTTCAGGCCTCCACAGGCACTTCATGAATGTGGTACACAAACATGCAGGCAAAAACACCTACGCATATTTAAAAAAACGAAACAAAACAGAACATCTCACAAACATTTAAAAACAAAACAATAACAACAAAAAACCCTTTAAGATGTCATATTGTTCTGTGTAGCCTTTGCTACCCAGCCTAAACTCTGGGAATGGGCTGCACTACTGGCCCCCACCTAGCTTCCCTTGAATCCATGGATAAAAGACACAGGACATAGTTGTTCAATTTCAACTTTCCTTTTTGGCACAATTGCTGGGCGCTATCTACCACCTAGAAAAGTGTGCCCTTATCAATATTCTTATCTCTGCACCTCTCCACCTGCCCTAAACTTTAGTTGCTCAGTAACATTTAGTCCCTGCTACATACCCTGACCACCTGCCTGTAGGAGAAGCCTGTGTGACCACTCTGTTTGAAATCTCACATAGCTGGCCAACTGGAAACATGGCGAACTCTCCTCTCCTCCCTTGCATCTTTCCACAGAACAATTGGCCCATGGCTTCTTTACTGACAGATCAAGAACTAGTTGGGGAACAGGACCTTAGCATCAGAACCACCCCTACATTACATAGAATTCCAGCATTTTCTAACTCAAAGGTCAATTATCCCAGCAAATAACACAATCCACAAAATATCTGTGAGCTTTCTCACAGAACAAATACAGAAAGCTGGTCTTGATCTCAAATATTCTTAGTCACAAAAATGACACTGTGTATACTGGATAAAGATAACTTAGAGCCAGGCAGTGGTGGTGCACGCCTTTAATCCCAGCACTTGGGAGGCAGAGGCAGGCGGATTTCTGAGTTCGAGCCCAGCCTGGTCTACAGAGTGAGTTCCAGGACAGCCAAGGCTATACAGAGAAACCCTGTCTCGAAAAACCAAAAGAGAGAGAGAGAGAGAGAGAGAGAGAGAGAGAGAGAGAGAGAAAACTTAGAAGGAAGCAAAACAAACCACAGGAACCACTAACATTTAAGTATCAAACCTGGGCTTATCTTTGTCTTATGACAAAGATGCTCACAAGCTCAAATATCCAAATACTAAGCCTAAACATGTTACCAGAAAACAGAAAGGAAAAGAAACAACATCAGCCAGTGTTCCAAAGGTACAATAAATGGAATTACAGAAAATTTCTTAAAACAACCAAGGATGCCAAGGATGAGAAAATATGCTTCCGGGTCAGGGGAACAAGGGCCTTCCCTTTCTGCCAAAAATGAAGGCTTAAAACAAGTACTCCTGGTGAACCAGGCCTCTTGAGTCTTTACCTATATGGATGGCTCCAAATTTGAGAACCATTTTCACAAGATTAACTCATTTTATTCCTACCACAATCCTTTGGTTAAGAAAGTAATATCATTAATCCCACTTGGTAAATAAAACAAAAGTTCAGATTAGAACCTTTTTCTGATTTCTCATGCTTGGGAAGAAATCTCAGGGAAGTCCCTCTAAAACTACAAGCAAGATCAGCAACATGGAAAAAGAACTTTTGTTTTTTTCTCCCATGCTAACTATTTCCGAAAAGTTCTATATCAAGAATCCATATATCTGGGATGGTGGGTGGTGGAGGGAAAACCAGGAAGTGGGATATCATGGGATGGGGGGTTGTTGGAGGGGGTAACTGGGAAGTGAGATATCATTTGAGATGTAAGTGAATGGAATGATTAATAAAAATTTTTTAAAAAAAGAATCCATATATGTAAATGATAAGATAGTTTTACTGTATCCAACAAATATTATTGGTTCTTTATCCTTAGCATCAAGAGGATCACAGGAGTACAGCCAAGGTTAAGAAGCCAAAGTGCTTAAGCTATAGAGATGGGAACTATATTGATATAGGGGAAGAGACAAAAAGAGGAAGGACAGAGAAAGAGGATAGGAGGAGGACAGACAAATAGTATTTGCCTCCAGAAGACATCAGATTTTTCAAACAACCTCTAGTTAGATCAGATGATCTCAATATTTCAAGAATTATTCTGGATTTATTTTCCTTTATTTCTGCCTGAAAGTTCATGTGTAACTTGCTGCTAATACTATAAGTGTTACAGCTCTAAGGGGAAGGGTATCCTAGCAGTTGGGAGCAGAGGAATACCACAAACTCATACCCCACAACAAAGTTCACACAAGAGATTTATTGAGAAAAACTCAGAAGGCTGATTACCTCTGCTCAGGAAGAAAGCAGCAAAAGACTGAGCAGGAGGCAGATTTTATATAAGGTTTCTAAGTTCGGGGAGAGCTTTCCAGGGAGGTCTGGAATTGTTGGGATTTTGTGGACTGGTTTTAGGGCATGCTTAGGAACTGCTGATATTCTGTGGCCTGACCTTAGGGCAAGTACAGGGACTGGTAGGATTCTGTGCCCTGACATTGGGAAAAACTCAGGGATTGATTGAATTTTGTGGCCAGATCTTGTGCTTTTTTTTTTTTCTGTAAGGCAAAGATTGGCTGCCTGCATCTCCAAGACCTAGCAACGGACAGTAAGGCCACTAGAGCAGTATGGGGTTGGGGGGGGTGACCACTTATAGCCCCAAGGAGCTGAGCCTAGCTGTCCGAGTAGTCATAGTACTGTACCTTGAGGGACTTACATTCACCAGTTTAAATCATGGTTCTACATGGTTAGCAGCTCGAGCAAAGTTAAACTACAGAAACCAAGCACCGAATAATATGGGCCTCTCTGTTCCCTGGAAGGGCAAAAATGATCCTCTGCTGAAGCATCTAAAAGGTCTGACTCAAGGTCCTTAAGTAAAAAGGTCCATCATGAGAGTAGGTGCAGTGGCACATGACATGCCTTTATACTGGCACTCAGGAAGCAGAGGCAAACAGATCTTTGTGAGTTCCAGGCCAGCCTGGTCTACAGTGGGAACTCAAGGACATAGAGAACAAGCTTCAAAAAAAAAAAAAAAAAAAACAGGGACAAAAACCGAATGGAATTCCTAGGTATGTGAACTTCAGTTCTGTCACTAGTCTGCTTCCTGCAGCTGTTATCCTTTGCCACTGGGTGGCAAGGATGCAAAGGGAGGTCAGAAGGTGGCCAAAGTACACTAGAGAAAATCAGGATTCCGCCTAACTGCTAATGTGAAACGTATACATAAATGTATAGATTGTTCATAGCATTTAATGAGCCATAACATAAAACTTCAGACATCTAAAAAGAGGATGTAAAAAATTTTCACTCTTGAAGTAATTAAAGAGCTAACAATGCCCTTTCTATGTAAAAAAAAAAAAAAAAAAATCTTAATTCACTTTCATTACACAAGGGTGAAGGGGAGGCAATGTGCCAGCTAAGACTACGCTAAAAGCTGACTTACAAAGACGAAAATGCTTCACCCTGCACTTACCGATGACCCCAAACTGAGAGAAATAATCTCATCTTCAAATGCAGAATGCGTGTCAATATGGGCAGGAATTCCTGAGACAGAAAACATGACATCACTTCATTGTCCGATGCAGATTTAGACTGGGCACACCTGGCCGCACATAAGTACAACGAACAGGTTGTTTGATTCTTAAAAAGCTACTATAATGTTAGTTAAAGAAACACAAGAAATATGACTCAACAACTTTAAACTAAATCTAAAAGAGAATATCTCAACATCAATGACACTGAGACTCGACTATAAAATTCAGGCTCAAGAGTCACTATTTACATAGGACCATTCACAACATAAGAGGACAATGTGGAAGACAAATACTACTCTCTTTCTCTCTCTCTCTCTCTCTCTCTGTCTCTCTCTTTTTCAGCACTGGGATTCTCAAAAACCTGGAGAGCAGAGGACATATGTAAAGACTAAGTATATCAATAATTAAGACACAACTTCTGACAAATTAGCAGACCTTGGTAAGAGAACTGCAACGTAAGGAAATAATACAAAGAGAAAAGATGTGTCCTCCTACAGCATTACAGACAGGAACATATGCCATTCAAGTACTTACAGTATGAGAACGGTAGGCAGCACACGCCTGCCATCCTGGCACTGGGGGAGCTGGGACAGGAGCAGCTCAAGTCTCAGTCAGTCTGGCTACACGGAAGACTCAGCCTTAGGGGCTGGGAACAGAACTCACTGACAGGGCTTATGACTTGCAGGTACTAGGCCCAAGGTGAATACTCAGCACCACAATAAAAAAAATCAAAAAGAAAAAAAAAAAAAAACATACCATGATAAAAGCAGAGGAAAACTCAGCTACTGCCAAAACTAAAATCCTAAAAAACCCAAAAATTACTTAACTACTATAAATATCAGATACAAATGATATTAATAGATGCAGGAAACCTATCTATACCTAATATTTTCACTGACACTACTCCTAGAGCTGTCCTCCAGATTCTAAAACAGAAGACAAGAGAGATCATCCACCCAGCTAGCCTCCTTCCTTCCTTTCTGTGGATTACAAGCTTCTTCCACTGGAGTTATTTTTGTTTTCCAAGCTAACTCCATCTCTAACATGTTGAGAGAGGAACGAAAACAAGCAAAAACAAAAACAGTAATGCATGCTCATTTAATTTTCTTTTTCTATAATGGAAGTTCCTCCAGGGATAGAGGTACAGACTGCAAGAGCAATTAGCAGCAATATAGACACAAAATAAGCAGAACAGCCTAAAAATGACTTTGAGCTAAAACAAAAATTACAGAATTTTAATTTTTGATCTTAAAAAGTTTTATACACTTTTTAATTCTAAAATACACATCTATCATTTAAAGAAGAAGCAACTGGGACTAGAGACAGGGCTCTGAGGTTAAGAGCACCCTTCCCCTACCTGGACTGCCTGGTTGGGACTCAGCAGGAGAGGATGTGCCTGGTCCTGCTGGGACTAGGTGTCCCAGTGTTAGGTTATACCTAACAAGGGGCTTCCTCTTCTCTGAGGAGAAGAGAAGGGGGTAAGGGAGGGATTTCTAAGGATGGGACTGGAAAGAGAGGAAAAGCGACGCTGCAATAGGGATATAAAGTGAATAAAAGAAAGATTATTGACTGTTCTATCAGAGGGCCTACACAGCAGCTCACAACTGCCCATCACTCCGGTTCCAAAGAACTTGATGCTCGCTTCTGATCTCCAAGGGCACTAAGGACATGTGTGATTCACAGATGTGGATGCAGACAAAACACTCACCCACATAAAAGAAAAGAAATGATCTAAAAAGGGGGGGAAAAAAAGCTTTTAAAAAAAGAAACACCTACCATGCCCGGGCTCATACTGATTTATGGTCAACTGGTCTGGTTTATGTTTAATGTAACCTTCTTCCAACAATCTCTCCAAAATGCTACTGCAAATCTCAGGAAGACCTAAAGTCGGTAACCAGAAAAGCAAGACACATTCAAGTATCTGCATGTTTAACTAAGAATAAAAAGACAGTAACACTATGATAGTGATCAAAGTTTTTAGTGTTGTAGTCAAAACAAATAAAAATGGTACATCCACAGGCAAAACAAGTTAAATAGACTTGTAAGACTCCTTTAAAGTTATTACACCACTGATTCTAGCAAAAAGCACAAAACAGTAACTTTACTACTAATAATGTTGACACTTTATAAAATAATAAACTTAATATACATTGCATTGCCCTTATCCAAATTTAATAATGTTTCATATATACCTTATACCTCAGGCTGAAAGTAATTTTATATCTTATTTTTCATGTACTTGTGTCTTGACTGACCCATCACATGAGCTTAGATGTGGACACTTTCCACTGGAAGCATCATGTCAGGTCTCAAACACCTTTAGATTTTGAAGAAATTTGAATTTTGCATTTTCATATTAGGGAGGCTCAACCTGTAGATTTTATGTTAGAAATTAAATTGAATACTTTGTAAAGTTTGGAAAGTATTCCATTTACCTCAAAGATTTTAAATTATTACTATTTAAAAAAAATCATTCATTTCCAAGTGAAACTTTTATGGGGTCATACATGTGATTTCACCATGTTTGAAAGACTTAAATATTATTAAGATCATAAAAAATATATGTAGGATTAGAGAGATGGCTCAACCCACAAAGGACCTATTAGATAACACAGAAAAAAAGGCTGGGCATGGTAACATATACCTATAAAATCCAGGCAGAGACAGGCAGATCACTAAGGTTCACTGGCCAATCAGACTGGTCTGTTTGCTGAGTTGAAGGCCAGTGACACCCTATCTCAAAATAAGATGGACAGTTTCAGAAGAACAATACTGAAGCCTGTCCCCTTCTCAAAGTCACCTCTACACACACACACACACACACACACACACACACACACACACACACACATTAATACATAAAACTGAATCTAGTAGATAATTACTGCCAGTATAATTTAGATAAACAATTTATATGGACAATTTTTTAAAATGTCTAAAAACCAGGTCACTTAATAAATTAAAATGTCTTGAATTTAACCAGTTATCTCAACAAGTTTGCCAATAGATGACATGTACCTCAACTAAAATAAAGTTTTAATGTATCACATCTTTCTTTCCAAGCCAGCAATAACTGTATTAATATGTACTTACCCCCAGGTAAGGGCTTATCTTTATCCACAGTGTTGCTCTCATAGTGAAATTCATAACCAAAATGTTTTACTCTTCTGTGTTTTAAGGATCTTTGAACTGTATAAAGAAAATAAGCTCTTTGGTAAAAAAATAACAACAGCAACCTTTCATACTTCACTTAACATTGTAAGAAGTCATAGGTAACAGCAACTTCTGTTAATTGCTAAATTATTGTTTGAATAACATGAGCCACTTTGCTTATATCATTTGTTTTGTTGTGTTTAAAACACTCAAGAGTTTCACCTATAAACGGGACAAAAATGTGTATATATATACTGCCACTCATAGAGTTGCTAATGATCTGGCAAGAGGCAGAGCAGACCTCATAGCAGCTGCAAAGTTACGGGATATCCTGTACTACTGAGAACTTAGTGGAGTCCTCAAGGCAGAAAGGAGCTATTGGGAGCCAGGCCAGTCTATGGCTTTCTCAGAGGCCATGATGAAAGGAGAAAAGGAATACTTATTCTGTGTCCTTGCTCCATGGCAGACCTAACAAAGTTCAGTCTGAGGCTTGGGCCAGGGCCTTGAAAGAGCCAAGGTTTCAGTTTCTGGGAACCTGACTTTTCTCTTTTGAAGAAACAGTAGTTATCAGTCCCAGTGGCACTGAGTACTTGGTCTGTGGAATACATGAGATACCTTGTATTCTTTTGTTCAACATTAGTTGATTAACTTTCTCCTGACTTTGTCCCATTTTCCCCTTATAAAATGTCTATATGATGCTGTACTTCTTAATACTCTTGTTTGACATAAACATACTTGTGCAAGACCTGCTGACCTGAATGTTCCTGTCTATTATTTCCAATCCCCTGGTCAACCTCTTCAGGAACTTGTCACTAGAACAACCTGCTGGTCCAAGTCAATAACCAAACAAGATTTCACACAGTGGAAGGGCTGATCAAAGCTATTCCTCTGGGGTTTATAAAAGACTGGAATTTAGAACTGGTTGCTTTACCAATGTTATATATATAACACTGTACTTAATAACTGTCAGTGTAGCTTGCGTACTACTATGTCCAAGCTGCATGAGGAAATAATAGAATCAGTAAAACTATAGTGTACAACAAAAGCAAGAGCAGAAACAGGATAGTTTCCAGCAATCTAATTTATGGACCATAAATTTTTACTTACAATTCTGATTGTCTGTATCTCCTGTCCAATCAACAATTTCCAAAAGCATTTTCTCCTCCTCAGAAGAAATAATTTCTTCTACCACCAAAAGGCCTGGAGGTAAGGCTTGAAATTCTAAGTTTTTCCATTGTGCTACAGAAAAACAAACAAACAAAATAGTCTTATGCAAAACCTGCACTCCTCGATACAAAGAATTCTGCCCCAGAGGCACTCTGAAAGGCTCTTGTCATTTCAGAAGAATGTTAAATGGCCCCCACAAAATGCAAAAAAATAAAACAAAAACAAAAAGCCAACCAAATCAGGAGTACTGCACGGTATGCTCTCTTCAGCAAAGAATGGTACCCAAGTCTTCTCTTTGTACATACATAATTGAATCATTCAAGGACAAGGCTTTTCATAATACTTATTGTATAAATTGTTATATATAAAAAAAGTCAAGGGTAAGACAGTACAGAATGAGAACAGAAATCAGATGATCATTTCACACAATGTATAAGGCTTTATGATATCTCTTCATGATAAAAGGTTTGATGAAACTAAAAAATACTATACCCCAACATAATAAAGGCTATATATATAGCAAACTTACAAACAGAGAAAAACTGAATTATTTTCTCTAAACTCAGGACAGTAATGAGTTTACATAATGATACATAAGTGTCTTCTCTCTACTCTGATTTAATACAGTGCTTGAAGTCTTAACTAGAGCAGAAAGAGAAGAAATAAAAGACGTATACCTAGAGAAAGATGTTAAGTTATCTATATTTGTGTTCATAAACACTCCACCAGAAAACTTAGAGCCGAGAAACACTTTCAACAAAATAACAGAGTACAAGACCAACATCCAAAATCAGCTTTACGATATGCTAATAACGTAGTAGCAAAGAAAGGAATTCAAAGGGAAGCTTTTTGTTGGTGGTGACTTTTTTTTGTTGTTGTTGTTCACAGGCAAATGAATAAAGCAGACAATTCTCAAAAGAAATAGAAACAACTAAAAAATCTCTGAATGTTCAACAATCTTAGCCAACAGAAAAGTAAACATTAAAACATTTGGGTGTATACCCAGGAGCGGAAAAGCTGGATCATATGGAAATTCCACTTCAAGTGGTTGTCCATATTCCCACTAGCAGTGAAGAAAGGCTCTTTCTTCTCTTCTCACATTAACCTTTGACCCCACAAGCACAGCATGATCAAGCACACTAGCACACATCTCCCATACACAAAGCATAATTGAGAGAGACTGTAAGAAGAAAATACACACAAAAAAGTAACTTGAAAGAAGCTAACTTCAAGGTACCTTTTTCAACAAAATTCAAGTACAGAGAGATCTTCTGCCCCAAATCATCAATGATTTCTTTTCCATTGAGGGTAGAATAGGCTTTCTTGGATTCTTCAATAGTATGGAATATTACAAATGCATATGGCTTATTAGGTGGCATGAGGAGAGCTTCCACGGGTCCACATTTCTCTAAAGTCAAGAGCAGTTGTTTCCTACTCACGCCATTACCCAGACCACCATTGGCAACAACCAGGCTCTTAAAAAAAAAAAAAAAAAAAAAAAAGAAAAAGGTAAGGAATAAGCAATGGGTATAAAGGATATAACCTATTTATTTGAAAGTAAAATAAAATTACATTACTTCAGATTATTATACATTATTGAAAAGAGTTTTTTATTTCTTTTTATAAAAACAGTTATTTGGTCTGTTAGCTTCATACAAAGTATACAAATTAATTTATTAAATATTTGAGGGGTGAAGTATTCCTATGCTATAAACACTTATTGTTAAATATTTATATTGTTGATACATTCATTTCTTCTTAACCAGAAATATAAGTTAAATTCCTATTGTTCAGAAATCCAATTAGCATAATAAAAAAAGGAAAGAAGAATAGAGAGAGAAGCATGCAGTCAGCACTTGATACTTTTTGCCAGAGAATGAATGTCTTACTTTCCTTTCCTCATTTAATCATATTTAGCATAATCTTTAAAACAGAGTGAACTTATTTGTATAATATGAGCCCCACTTTATAAAGCAGGAAACTACTCACCAAACAATTGGGTTAAGTGAGTGACTAGAGAGTTAGGTTTAAGAGATCATTGACCAGCAGGGTGCTAATATACCTGACATGTTTAGAATGTTCCTGCCCCAACTACAGCACTTTCTCCTGTGTCCTTTTTCCTCCCCTTACCCCTGACTCAAGCTATATAAGCTAGCACCACTATTTCAATAAATGAGCTGTCCTCCAAAACAGTCTCCTAGGGTCTGTTCATAGCTGTCACTACTGTACTGACCACCACCTGAGACCCTGCTCTTCCCAGCTCCTCAGCATCCAAAATGGGCTAGTTTCCTTGGGAGAGAATTAATAATTCCAGATAGCTCAATATTGACTCTGTCCTGTAATTATTTGTAATAATTACACAGTTCTATCTACAATGAAAAAAAGCAAGTGGGGTTGTAATGGTGTATATATGCTTGGCCCAGGGACTGGCATTATTAGGAGGTGTGGCCTTGTTGGAGAAGGTGTGTCACTGTGGACATGGACTTTAATACCCTTGTCCTAGCTGCCTGGAAGCCAGTCTTCTCCTAGTGGCCATCAGATAAGATGTAGAACTGTTTTAGCTTCTTCTGCACCATATCTGCCTTGATGATAATAGACTGATCCTCTGAATCTCTAAGTCAGCCCCAATTAAAAATTATCTTTATAAGAAAAAAAAAAGGAGCTAGGTTTAAATACTCTTGCTGTTCGTCTTCTAGAACTCATACTTTGACGATGACCATTATGCTTATGCCATGTTTACCCAAAAAATAAAGCCAAGAAATTGAATCAAAAAATGAATTCCAGGTTCATAAAACATGAAAAGATTTCTGTTCAAGGAATTTAATTTAGTCAAAAATAATTCAGCCAAATTTCAAGCCATTTCTTTCCTTTATAAGTTGCAAGTTTACTTTCTGTCACTTTGAAGACTGCTAAGCTCTAGTCAATGGATTTGGAATGAGAGAGGGAATCCTCTTATCTTTAGTTTGATGTTCATGGTCTTAAAGTTGCTATACTTAAAAAAAAATCCCTATACAATGTTAATGTATGTCAATGTAATTTATCACCTATCATTTCTAAATCTTATTTGTATACACGTGAAAGCATGTGCATGTGTGTTTGTGTGAGTGCATGTGTCACAGTACCCATGTACTGTGAACAAATTATGTAGGCTGTCCTGGAACTAGTTCTGTAGACCAGGCTGATAACAAACTCACAGAGATTCAACTGCCTCTGACTCCAGAGTGCTTGGAGTAAAGGTGTGCACCTCCACTCCCCAGTTGGGATGGTGTGCTCCTATCAATTTCATTATTTATAACAAGTGCTGAAAATGTTCTTAAAAGAGTATTTCAAGGTTAAACAGGTCATATAAGTTTCTCAATTTGATTTCTTTAACATGTTTTTAAAATGTGAGAACCATTCTTAGCCTAAAAGACACAGTTCTTCTCAGTATAATAGTTTACTAACTCTTAGAATTAGACTTAGCTCAAAACTAGTAAATTAATATTCATTTGACTACATAAAATGATGATATCTATAACCTTCCTTGAAAAGGGTATAACAGACTTGACAATAAGTTGGACAATAAGATAATAAATACTCTCTTCCATAGAGTCAAAAGTAGTGTTCATATCTAAATAAGGAGAGAAGTGAGGAGTTAAACTGAGCTGTAATTTAAAGCCCAAGAAACCTTACAGTAGCTCATATTATCATACCATCATACCAACAGACGGTAAAAAGGTTTTATAAATAACAACTAATGAAAATATTTTGTATTACATAATCTAAATACTCTGTAACACAGAAAAGGGAAGAAAAGAAGAAAGATTATATTAGCATATAAAAGATCCCTCTTCAAGTTTCTATTCAATCACTAATTGGTTTATAATAAAGAAAATTAAACTCTCAAGATAGTTTTCCCATCTAGCTCATATAGACTTTTAAAAAGAACTAAATATAATAATGAATGTTGAATCTGTATTATCAACTATAAAGACCTGTACAGTATTATTACTAATGTGTACCTGTAGCATGCTCTAGTTCAGTGGTTTTCAACCTGTGGGTCACAGCCACTGAAAAACACATACTTCTGATGGTATCAGAAAATGAGACTGTTCAGTAACAAAATTATATGCATGAAGTAGCAAAGAAAATAAATTTGCGGTTAGGGGATCCTATGACCACTGAAAATCTGTATTTTTCAATGGTTGTGATCCACAGATTGAGAACCGTTGCTCTAATTCAACTTCCACTAGCAAAAGGAATTCAAACTACAGACTAGGCTACCATATAAATGGAAAACTAGCTTATCCTGACACATGTATATTTAATATGGGCACAACGCCTCACTGAACAATTACAACTTTGAGCTATACTTTACAATATTAACATAATACTCATGGTAGAGAGCTAACCCTTGACCCTATAAATGATATTCTGCTGTGTTTGCAGACAGGAGCCTAGTATAATTGTCTGCTGAGAAGTTTCATCCAGCAGCTAATGGAAACAGATGTAAGGCTCCATGGCCTAACATTAGGCATAGCCTGGGGAGTCTTATGGAAGAGTGAGGGAAAGGAATGAGGGTCAAAGATACCACAAGAAAATCTACAGAGTCAACTAACCTAGGAACATGGGGGTTCATAGAGACTGAACCCCATGCATGAGCTAGATATAGGCCCCCTACACATAGGTAGCAGATATGAAGCCTGATCTTCATGTGGGTCTCCTAAAAATTGGAGCCAGGGTTGTCTCTGCCTCTGTTGCCTGCCTTTGGATCCCGTTCCCCTAGCCAGCCTGCCTTGTCTGGCCTCGACGGGAGAGACGTGCTTGTAGTCCTACTGCAACTTGATGTGCTTGAGTGGGTTGGCACCCATGGGGGCGGGGGTCCCTTTTTTTGAGGAAAAGGGGAGTGAGGAGGGAGGAATGGGGATGTGATGATGGTACTGGGCAAAAAGGGGAGGGCTATGACTGGGATATAAAGCAAATAAATTAATTAATGGAGAAAGAAACAAAAAACCCATAATACATTAACATATTGGTACACATTCAAATGATAATAACAATTTAAGGTCACCTGAGTGGGATAAGACACTGCCTGGATTCCTTCATGTTTCAGCAACACATGCCTGGCTTTACTCTGTTTTCTTAAGAACTTCTTCTCCATTTTATTGAGTTTCAAAACACCTTTATGATTGACATTCATAGTAATACTGCAAAGAAATGTATAAAAGTATAAGCAAAAGTATAAGTCTTCAAAGTATAAGTCATAAAACTTTCTGTGTTACGTAAAAAACCTGAGTTTCCTTTCCAAAAATGTAGGAAATGGAAAACAAACAAAACCATAAAAATACGTCAGAACTTAACACAATTCACAACAACTCATCTGTTAGCTTAGGTTCTCCATCATGATGTAAACTCTGGGAAAGCAGAAACGCCAGCATATAGTGTGTGCCCAGGAAACATACGGAAAGAATGAGTGAACGTTAACTAAGTGAGCGTGTATGGCTACGATAGCCTCAGTGCTCTAACCATACGAGTATAACATGGCACACGGCTTTGTGGGAACTTGTGAGACGAGCAAAACGAGCACATACCAAACAATGAAACATTATGACACACCTCCATATAACTAACTGCTAATAGTATTGCTGTTGTTTGTGGCATAACTAAAGACCAAAACACAAAAACAATGCTACTAAAAAAGTTTGTAAGACTTCAAATTAGAAGGACCAGAACAGCATAGTCATTTAAAAAGAAGGTATTCAGTGAGGTAATTAAAAAAAGAAAACAAAGGAAAAACAATAATGTCCAACAACAATAGTGAAATATAGACATAATTTGAGGGGTTTCCTCCCTCCATATTTTGTTGCTGTTCTGTTTTGAAAGAGGGTCCCATGTACCTCCCAGGCTGGCCTCCAAATTGAGACAAGGCAGAGGATGTCCTTGCATTTCTGATATTCCTGCCCTCTACCTCTGAAGTGGGTGTATACCCACATGTCCAGTATATGCTTGTGTTTTGTTTATTCAGACAGCTTCTCACTACGTAGCCCTAGCTGACCTCAGACTCACCATGTTAACCCTGTCTCAGCCTTTGTATGCTGAGGAATACATGTCCAGTTGGCATAAAATTTTTGAGTAGCAAATGTTTACTGACCCTCTAGAATAAAGCTGCATACTCCAAAGTTAACAAATAAAATAAAATTATGTTTCAAAACAACTAAGGCACAGTCAAAACTCTAGTAGCTTGGCTTTAAGGACAGTAGAAAAATGGCATTAGTTCTGTTTCTTAACACACACAGCACATGTTAGGAGGTACAGTCAGTAAGGCAGGTTAATTGTAAATCATGATAGGTCAGTCCGTAATGAGAAGATCTGCAATAATCCACCTGTAGCAAGCATTATGTTAACCTAGTTCCCACTGGAGGCATAGAAGAAAAGGAAAGGAGAGGGCAAGGGTGAAAGCAAAGTTCCCCCAAGATCAATAAGCCTTGGTTGATTAGTCAGATGTGAAGAAGAGAGGGATCCAATCAGTGCACAGCTGCTTGGATGCACCTGACATGTGACAGGAGTAAAGTCACTATTAAATAGAATACTAGCCATGGCAGTTGTTCAGTTGCCTCCAGTCTGAGCAAATTCTCTGTTGGTATGAAGAGAACAGAGATATCTGCTACTAGTAAACTCTCAATATATCTTGTTGGATAGTACCCCAAGTACCAATTGTACTGTGTCCATGTCTAAGTTAGAAAACAGAGCTGCGGCTAGAGAGATGACTCAGTGGTTATAAGCACTAGCTGCTCTTCCAGAGGACCTGGGTTCAAGTCCTAGCATCCACATGGTAGCTCAAACCATCCATAACTCCAGTTCCAGGAGATCTCATTCCCTCTTCCGGCCTCCTTGAGCACCAGGCATGCAGGTGGTATACATATACATGTGCAGGTGATACATGTCTTTTGAATTTATAAGCTATTTAAATTACATTGTCTACTTAAAAATAAAGCAGAAGTTAAACATTAAGACTTAGAAAAAAATTACCCCGTTTCTGAATTACACATTCTATTTTTTTTTCTTACACTCATTGTTTATTATCTTCTATAAGTGAATAGAAAGTTAAGTACATGAAGTAGTGATTTTTTGTCTGTATTATTTACCGGGTAGCACACAGCACTTAGCACTTAAACAGGATGTGATATCCAGTAGCGACTCATTTAAAAAAATATATATATATATATGTGTGTGTGTGTGTGTGTGTGTGTGTGTGTGTGTGTGTACACAAACCTAAGTAGAATTAGCCATTTTAGCTACTAAACTTCTCTTCTCCGTAATTCTAATTTTGGTAGCCATCTTCAGCGATTTCCGTAACACCCACCAAGTGTATATCCCAATTACCTGCATGTCTTGGAGTCAGAAAGACTTTCATCTACAGTCTGGGGTACCTGGCATCCAGCTAGAGACAAACGTTAAATAAAATCGATCAAAACCACAGGCTGACACTACTCCACCCCAGAGGCCGAAGAAAGAACATAAGATCAAGAAAGACTATAAGGAGACGCAGATGTGGGCCAAGAGTTTCTTGCATGCCCGTGTTTCACAGAATTGATGCTGGCTGAAACTCGACTAAAAGCAAGAGCCGGTCTCCAATCCCTATGGCAGCTAGACACCGCTAGTCACCCATCATATGCCAAACATAAGGATACTAGATCCTACCAGAGCTCCCAACACCCTTACCTCCCCAGCCCATAGACTGCACCCTTCCCGGTCTGAGTCAGGACAGAGGAGACAGGGAGCTGAAAGGAGTAAGTCATGGTTTGCGATCCTCCATACTCTCAGCCCCCAATCAGGTGGCGTACACTTTTCTCTCTCCTCACCAGAAATGTCCACCTCCCAACTGCTTTGTCAATCGCCAGCTTTCCCCCCCAACCCCACACCCCGCAGCCTAGCGAGCTAAGCAAGTGCTCTCACACTCACTCACCTGGACAACGCCATGTTGCAGACAATTGTACTACATTTCCCATGAGGCCACGGGGCTACCACACCACACCCACCTCCGGCGCGCAAATCCTTTGTTAACCCTTTCTCCGCCAAGTGTCTGTAAACTGTTGTGTGGAACAGAAAATTCGGTTGCTTTAAGTGGGTGAATAGTAGTCATTGGAGTAGGACCTACAACTGTCACGTTGCTAATCAGCACACTCCTTTACACGCTAAACGTTTGATCTTAAACTCACAGTGAAGACCCCCAAATTCGGGAGACCCTTACTCAAGTCTCGGGAAGTCTCGAACACCCACAAACTCCAAGACACCGTTACTGGATGCAATTAGCAGAGGTTTATTAGGGAGCTGGCAGTCAGCGTTCAAACTGCACACTCGCGCAGGAGTACAGTTTGACCCTGCCAGTCAGTCTAGGGAGGGTTTTTAAACCACAAACCAGGGGAGTGGGAAGGGGGGTGAGGGGTTGTCAAGGATACATAAGAAGAGAGAAATATTTCACAGGAGCCCAAACCTAAATGATACAGGATCATGTGAAAATCACTCTGCACACTCATTCTTCTCAAGAATGTAGTCTTACCATGTTATTACCGACTATTTCAGGTTAAACTATTTCTCACTTGCTCCGGTCGAAGTCCCACCTAGGTGACTTGCATCTTTTTGTGGTTAGGAATGTGTCTTCCTGCTTTGGGCCTTCCCCACCCACAGTTGGGTTCTTTTCCCTGAGGCTTGAGGAATGTTAATACTCTTCCCGGGATGTATCCCAGGGCAGTGAAGGCCTGAAATCCTACACTCAGTTCTGCCTTCTTGGAACTAGTGAGCCTGAATATATTTTATAAAATGGTCTTTATAATTTTTCACTCTACAACAGATAACAGTAGTCTTCACCCTTTATTAAGGGAACTTATCTTAGTAAACCACAACCAATCAAAATGCAGAGGTGTAGCACCCAGTCTCAACTGACTTCTACAGCACAACTCTTTCACCTAAAGAAAATGGAGGCGTAGCAACGGAAGCTTACTGTGGATTGTGTCTCCTGGGAACATCAGAAGCCACACCCATAAAGTCTCACTAGCATGACTGCCTAAACTGACCTGAACAAAGACAATGAAAACAGCTCTGCCTGTGTGGTCAGGCAAAAAGTCGAGAAGCCCTAAACCCTACACAAAGAGCAATATGCAAGTGAGAGCAAGAGAAATACTCTTCTCCAGGGAAGAGCACGCCAATTGTTTATCCAACAACGAATGGTCAGCCTGAAAACACTTAAATACAAGTAACACTATACAAACTGTGCAGTTTGTATTTATGTATATATGTACAATTAATAATGATAGAGGTGATGAATTTGAAAGAGCAAGGAAGATGGGAATAGGAGAGGGGTTGGAGGGAGGAAATACAATGAGCAAATTATATTATAATCTAAAAACAAAACAGAAAGTAGAAACTTTTTTTTTCCCCCGAGACAGGGTTTCTCTGTGTATCTCTGGCTGTCCTGGAACTCATTCTGTAGACTAAGTTGGCCTCAAACTCAGAAATCCGCCTCTGCCTCCCAAGTGCTGGGATTAAAGGCATTTGCCACCACTGCCTGGCCAGAGTAGAAACTCTTAAAACAGAAGAAACTGAATCTACTTCAGGAAAGATATTTCAAAGTAAAGTTTAAACGGCAGAAAAATTAGAGACAATAATTATATCCCTATTATGAGGTTGACTCATGACAAAAAAAAAAAAGCCGATAACAGTATTGCTTTTAATTTGTAGTTTTTACTCA
This sequence comes from Rhabdomys pumilio, assembly GCA_030674055.1. NCBI lineage: Eukaryota > Metazoa > Chordata > Mammalia > Rodentia > Muridae > Rhabdomys > Rhabdomys pumilio. The sequence continues at coordinate 88,749,354 of JANHMN010000006.1, forward strand.
ACTCCACATTGTTAGGTTTCAAAGAAAAGGAGGCAAATCACTAACTGAAGTGCACACTAAAACATTACAGCAGATGCTGCGAGCTCTCTGCAACATTACTCAGTAGCTGTTGCTCCCCCCAGCACTGCTCAGCCCTCCTCCTCCCCCAAACCTTCCCATTCCAGGGACTGGCCTTCTGCTTTCCTTCCCCCACTTACTGATCCCCATAAAACATTGCTATTTTGGACACTGGGTCTCTTGGCCTCTTGGCTCCTGGCTGGTTCTGCTCCTGGATCTCTCGATACATTTGCTTCTCTCTCTTCTCTCTTACCACTTCCCAAATCCCCAAAGCCAAGCTCTGTCTGTTGGCCATGTTTAGTGTAAACACTTGCAGATGACTCTGGCTGTTCTCTCCCTCATAGCTACAATAAACGTCCTGTTCAAAACATACCTTGGTCATGTTGTTCGATTTTTCCAGTGAAGACTTGGGAAACAGATGCAGGAAAGCCTGCTATCTGTGATATCTACTTTCCTCCTCAGCTGATGTCCCAGAAGGAATGACCCTCTCCCATGCCATCTTAAAAAATCTCCTCCAAACTGAATTTCCCTCCTTTCTACTTCCTGTGTGTCTCTCTATCCATCCTTTTGACATACTCTTACTCTCTGTGGTTCTTTTCTCAATAATCCTATAGCCACTTCTTGTCAACTGGTTGCTTCTTCTGACTTGTCTATTTAATCCTGTTTACACTATGCAGGCAGAAAGCTCTAGCATTAAAAGTATGTGCTAAGACTGAGCCATACCACGACAAAAAAAAAAAAAATTCCCAGTAAATAACACAATCTCACGGTACACAGTGTGATCAAATATCCTGCAACACAGTCATGTCTTCATTTGTTTTTCATTCATCTGATGTAGAAACCACCATGGAAGTAACACAAATGAGTTTTTTTTTTTTAAAGGGACCTGGTCTCTCTAAACTAAGCTGCCTGCTTGAATCTCTTAGGGGTAATTTCTTTCTGCTGACTTTTGCTACTCTTATTTGGCTCTAAATTCTAGAGTCTTGATTCTTCTCTAACTATTCAACTATCCTCAACTACTTGGTAAGTGTCTCTCTGGCTCTTGGAGCTACCATGCCTATGTGGCCATCTACACCCACATAGTCATCTCTCCTTTCCCTCTTTTCTCCTCTACTTGATAAATATCCCCCTGGTCCCTGCTTTGTCTGCTTGTACTACAAAAGCTGCACTAATGTACCAGCAAGCACCTCTAACCCTTCTGGCATTCCCAATCACGTGGAAAGAAACATTTCTCCTCTGCAGTTTGGGACATTTTTCTCAAACAAGTCTTTCAGTCTGCTCCAGGACACCTAGGATTGAAATTTGTGTCACTGAGACACTTCTCTTTGTGTGTTGCTCTTTCCTTCTTAGAGCTTCCTCTAGTCAGTCTCCGCTGAGGAGCTCCCTGGAATCCAGCAAATCTCAAAGCCAGTCTGAGCCACTGTACTGTCTTTCAGCTCCCTTTTGGAACTTGTAGGAATTCTCCCCACTTATGAGTTCCATTTATGACCCTTTCTTGTTTGCTCCTCAGACTCAGATTTTATTAAGGACTAGCAATCTTACAGTAAATGTCTTGGCCTCGGTATAGCTCCATAACAAAAGATTGGCATACTTCATTTCTAAATTATCTCTTATGGTAACAACCTCCACCATTTCACAAACAAATGATTCCAAAATCTTTTATATCTAAATGTTCCTTTGCAACTCTCCCAAAAGTCTCTTATCTCTAAAGTTTTTCTACTTTCTATTCTTAAAAAACCTTTTATCTCTACAATCTCTCTACTCTGAAAAAAATCTTTTAAAACTATGCTATACACTATCTCAAGATTTGTGAGTTCATTGGGCAGGGTTAAAAAATATCTAACAAAATTTAACCTAAACCTATGACAAAAACCTTATAGGTTAAAAAAATCTATGTATTGTTACTGTTAATGAGCTACAACATTCTATATGTGTGATTCAACTTTTGTTTGGAATATGCTGTATATGTAACTTGGATTTAACTATTGCCTAAAAAACAGATCTATCAAACAGATATTTAAAATAGCAACCATGTGGCTCACCTCTATCTAGGTCAATGACATACAGCATAACTTCACCAGTTCATCTTGCTCAGTGGTGTTCAACCTTCCTAATGCCAGGACCCTTGCACTTGCTCATGTTGTGGTGACCTGTGAGGAGCCAGTGCGTGGTGCAGCCAGCTAAAATGGTGCCTGCAGAGTTTTGAGCTCCACTTCTTGGCAGTTTGCGCACCACCCTCTGCTCCCTGACAGAGCCACTACCGCAGAACTACTGCACAGACTCGCTGCCTCGCAGAATCGGGCCATTTGATGTATACCAATGAGGCATGCCCATGTGGCAGGTTCTGAATGGGACAGGCAGGGGGATAAAAGGAAGGCTGTTAAGGGGGCTTCCAGGGAGAAGATTGTAAAGGGTTCCTGAATAAACTGCGTTGAGAACTCCGAGTTGCATTGTTCTTATCTGCTGGTCAGATAGAGAAGCGACAAGTGGTGGCCCGTACGGGGAGTTCAGAACTCAGCGCAGTCAGGGCAGCTAGCTGGTAAGTTCCCAGGTAAGTGGGACAAAAGAAAGCTCTCAGTTCAGAGACTATAAATTTCTCAGGCAAGTGGGACAAGGGCAAGTTCTTGGTATTGAGACCTAAAAAGGTTCCCAGCATCGGAACAAGTTGTACCATGGGAAATTCATCATCCTCACAGTTGCTGCAGCATGCTCTTCCTGGCTTGCTAAAAGCTAAAGGGGTTGGTCTTAAAAGGGCCACCATGGAAAAATTTTTACAGGCTATAGACGAGGTTGCACCCTGGTTTTCAGTTTCGGGGCACCTCACACTACTCAGTTGGGAGAAGTTAGCAAGAGATCTTAAGTCGGCTGAAGAAAAGGGAGAACTAGCCAGCGGAGTAAAGCCTGTGTGGAAACTGGTGAGATCTTGCATTGAGAACAGAGAAGGGAAATGCACTGCAGAGTTAGAGAAGGGTAGCATAGCGATGCGCTAGAGCAACTGAAAGAGGAGCGATCTCAAAAGTCTGAGAACGAAGAAAGTTCTGAGGAAGAAGAGATTTCCGAAACCGAGTTAGAGAGGCTGGCACAAGACCTAGAGGAAGCGAAACTGGATATAGAACCCTCTGCGCTGGGCCACCACGGCCACCTCTGTATGCTCCTACTGGAGAACCAGGACGGAGTTTTTGCCCTGAAGCCTGGAGGGAACTACGGGCTCAGTGTTTCCCAGTATTTCAAGATGCCCAAGGCAATCAGCACCATGAGCCTCTTGATTGGAAAGTTATTCAAAGACTGGCCGAGGGGGTCAGAGCATATACGGCATTAGTGCCACTTTTGTGGTTTCTCAACTGGAGTCCCTCCATAGATATTGCATGACACCCAGTGATTGGCAGAATTTGGCTAGAGCGTGTTTATCTCCTTGGCCAATACTTAGATTGGAAGGTCTACTTTATAGAGCTCTCAGCAGAGCAGGCTGCTGTAAATGCCACTAATGGCCAGCAGGCCTGGGACCAGGACATGTTGTTGGACCAAGGCAGATTTGCAAATCAACAAACAAATTACCCTTTGCAGGTATATGAGGAAATCAATAATATAGGGACTAGAGCATGGAAATCTCTTTCTAATCGAGGTAAGGTGTCAGGAAACCTAACCAAGATTGTTCAGGGATCAGCAGAGCCATTTGCCGACTTTGTGGCTAGAATGGTGGAGGCAGGGGGAAGAATTTTTGGGGATCCTGACGCAGCCATGCCACTATTAAAGCAATTAATTTTTGAACAATGTACCAGAGAATGTAGACAGGCTATTAATCCTTATAAGAGTAAAGGGCTAGAGGTGTGGATGAAAATTTGTAGAGAGCTAGGGGGGCCTCTTTCTAATGCCAGGTTGGCAGCCACTGTTATACAGATGACCCGAAGTCAAAACAACCCTAAAAGTGGAAAATGCTTTAAATGCAGTCAACTGGGACATTTAAAATGACAGTGTCCCCAATTTCAAGTCTCGGATGACCCCAGAGCAAGGGTGCCTGGTCTTTGCCCTAGATGTAAAAAGGGGAACCACTGGGCGAATGAATGCAGATCTGTAAAGGATATCAATGGACAGCCTATCAATGCTGGATATAGAGGAGCCAGGTCAAAAAACTTGCCACTGGCCCCCCGACCTCAGGGCCCTCAAATATATGTGGCAGTAGCCAAGAGTTGGCCAAGCCTGAGGCCTCCAATGCAATGGGATCGCCACAGCAAGCTACAGCAGGAAGTGCAGGACTTGACTTCTGTTCCACCTCCAGACGAGTATTAACATCTCAGATGGGCCCCCAATTGGTTGACAGATTTTCAGGGACCATTACTATCTGGTACAGTGAGTCTGATTATAGGAAGGAGCTCCATCACTTTGCAGGGCTTAATAATTCATCCTGGGGTGATTGATCCAGACTATACAGGAATAGTAAAGATTATGGTGTCCTCCCCTAGAGGAGTGTCCGCCATTTCTCCTGGAGATAGAATAGCACAGATGTTACTATTACCCAGTTGCCATGATCAATTTCCTGCAAAGAATGTTGAGCAAGGACCCAAAGGTTTTGGCTCTACTGGAACTGATTCCATATTTTGTTCCCTGAATCTTTATTCTCAGCCCTTAATTTATTTATAGAAGGAAAATCAATTTCTGGCCTTTTGGATACTGTCGCTGATCGCAACATAATCAGTATTAAGAATTGGCCCAAGGGGTAGCCTAAACAAAACTCAAATCAGATGTTAAGGGGATTAGGATACACCAAGGAACCTGAGATGAACTCTCGATTGTTACACTGGAGAGATGGAGGACCTTCTGGAGTCTTCCAGCCTTATGTTATGGGGCTTCCTGTTTCTTTATGGGGAAGGGATCTCCTGAAAGAAATGGTCTATGTGACTAATGAGAAGGAATATAGTCCACAATCTAATCACATAATGTCTGACATGGGTTACGTTCCAGGAAAAAGACTGGGGAAAAGATCGCAGGGACAAACGTCTCCCATGCTCGTAAAACAGAAGCAAGATAGAACTGGAGTGGGTTTTTCATAGGGGCCACTGAGGATGTTCTTCCCATGTCGTGGAAATCTGAGGAGCCCATGTGGGTTCCTCAGTGGCCACTCCCTTCAGAAAAATTACAAGCTGTACAAGAGCTGGTAAAAGAACAATTATTGTTAGGCCATCTGCAGCCATCTACATCACCTTGGAATACACTCATTTTTGTGATAAAGAAAAAATCTGGGAAATGGAGACTTCTACATGATTCAAGAGAAATTAATAAACAAATGATTTTGATGGGACCGGTACAACTAGGTCTGCCTTTACCCTCCGCATTGCCCAAAAATTGGCCTGTCATAGTTTTAGATATTAAAGATTGTTTCTTTTCAATCCCATTGCATCAAAAGGATATGGCTAGGTTTGCTTTTACAGTCCCTTCCATGAATCATGCAGAGCCCGATCAGCGATATGAATGGGTTGTATTGTCACAAGGCATGGCCAACAGTCCCACTATGTGTCAACTGTATGTTGATGCCGCCTTGAAAGAAGTCAGAATTTTTTGAAAATCAAATGTTAACATTATATGGATGATATTCATGTTGCTGCCCCTACCAAGCAGATGCTTGATGAAGCCTATAGAGCTGTTGTGTTAAGTTTAAGAAAGAAACAGTTAGTGATAGCTCCTGAGAAGGTACAGAAGGGCTCTGTGGTTAATTATTTAGGAACAAAAATATCTTTAGAACAAGTAATTCCTCAAAAAATCCAGATTCACACAGATAATTTGCGTACCTTGAATGATTTTCAAAGATTAAGAGATGTTCAGTGACTTAGACCCTATCTCTCATTGTCTAATAAACAATTACAGCCATTATATGATATTTTACCAGGTGATTCAGACCTCAACTCCCCTAGACATTTAACTAATGAAGCTAGAGCGGCATTAACATTAGTGGAAAAGGGCATACAAGATGCAGCCTTGAGGCATAGAGATGAATCCCAGGATATTACATTATGCATATTGCCAACTGAATGTCCGCCTACAGGAGTATTATGGCAAGGGACCCCTTTACTTTGGGTGCATCTGAAAATTTCTCCTGCTCAGACACTCACTCATTATCCAACTGCAGTAGCCCAATTAGCCATGCTGGGAATTCGTCAGAGTGTTCAACACTTTGGCATCCAACCTACAAGCCTAATTGTACCATATACAGCTGCTTAACTCGAAGTATTGACGGCCACTGTGGATGATTGGGCAATTTTGAGATTACTTTTAATGGGACAATGGATAATCATTTTCCAAAGGACCCTATACTATAATTAATGCTCATCCTGTGGTCTTTCCACAGATCACCCATAGAAAACCTTTGTTAAATTGCCCTACTATTTTTACAGATGGTTCTAAGACAGGATGTGGAGCGTTTTTGGTTGCAGGATCCTTGCCTGTAACCATCCAATTTCCTCCAGCGTCCCCTCAAGTTATAGAATTACAGATTGTGATAAAGGTTTTTGAATGATTTTCTTGTTCCTTTGATATCTGATAGTCAATATGTAGTAAATGCTATTAAACAATTGGAAATTGTAGGTAAAATAAACCTAAAGTCCACCATAGGAGAGTTACTTACCCAATTGCAATTTCTTATTTGGAATAGGGAACAACCCTTTTTTGTTCAACATATTCGTGCCATACTGGTTTACCTGGTCCATTGACTGAAGGGAATGATATTGTTGATAAAGCTTCAAAGACCTGTTTTAATGTTGCAAATTTTGTACTCTATGATTCCCTGGAGTTAGCAAGACACTTTCATAGCCAGTTTCATGTAAATTCTAAAACCCTATCATCTCGCTTTGGGATTCCTCGTGCTGATACTAGAGATATAGTGAAAGCTTGTCAAGCTTGTGCCCCATTGTTACCCCCCCCACATCGGGGAATTGGGGCTAATCCCTGAGGCCTACGCCCCCTACATTTATGGCAAATGGATGTCACTCATTTCCCTGAGTTTGGAAAATTAAAATATATTCATGTATCTATAGATATTGCTTCTGGAATTATGTTTGCCTCCCTGCATTCTGGGGAGAAGGCTTGCCATGTCATGGTTCATTGTTTTGAAGCCTGGGGAGCCTGGGGCATGCCTAAATGTTTAAAGACAGATAATGGACCGGTGTATACCTCTACTTCCTCTGTGTCCTTTTGTAAGACCATGGGAGTTCATCTTAACCATGGTTTGCCTTATAATCCTCAGGGGCAGGGCATTGCTGAGCAGGCATACCTCACCCTAAAGGAATGTCTTCTTAAACAAAGAGGGGTAATACCCTCTGGCCTCATGCCTAGAGAGAGAAGTGGCTATAGCCCTCTTTACCTTAAGTTTTCTGACTCTGGATAAGCAGGGACAGTCTGCAGCTGATCGCCATGCTGATCTCGATGCTACCCATAAAGGCATGGTAATGTGGAAGGACATATTAACAGGAAAATGGAGTGGCCCTGACCCAGTATTGGTGTGAGTGAGAGGGTCTGTTTGTATGTTTCCTCAGGATCAACATCAGCCAATTTGAGTTCTAGAAAAACTTACCAGAGTTATACAGCAAGAAGACAGAAATGGAGATGCTAAGGAGGACTTTTCTGCTGATGTGGATGCTACCAGCTACCGAAATGCTAGTTTTTGTTATGGAAGTCTCACCTTTGAAATAGTTATTTTTATTCATTATGTTGGAATGTTTCTAAATATCATTTTGCTATGGTTGCCCATGTGCATTGATATTTTCCTTGGCCTGTGGAAGCCCCTTCAGCCATGATTTTTAGATCTAAAAGAGATTTTGACATTACTGCGGCAATAGTTACAGCCATTGCTGTTTCAGCCACTGCGGCCACAGCAGCTGCTATTTCATCGACCACCACAGTCCAGACCACAGCTGCTTTGAATAATATGTCTGCAGCAGTTGCTGAGGCCTTGGATACTCAAGGAAATATTAATAATCATTTGAAAGCGGGCATTCTATTGCTTTATCAAAAAGTTGATCTTGTTCAGGAACAGGTAGATGTATTGATGGAGTTGGCTCAATTGGGTTGCCAATGGAAAAATACAGGTATATGTGTTACCTCCGTGCCTTTTCAGAATATAAGCCATGCTAGTAATCTTTCCAAAAGCCTTTCTCAGTTTCTTACAGGAAATTGGTCGAGAGAACTCAAGGGAATGTTGAGAGAATTACGACAGTCCATTGTTCACATTAACTCAACCAGAGTGGACACCTCCCTGGCCTCTGGATTGATCAGCTGGACTCTTCAAGCAATGTCCCACATCAAGGAGTGGGTGGGAATCAGGGAGGTTTCTATGTGCCTGGTCCTCATCAGTTGCCTTGCCTTTTGGTGCATGAGTCAGATGAAAGCCTGACAGGAAACATCTCAGGCCATGATTGTACAAGCATTTGCAGCAGTGGAGACGGGACAATCTCCTCAAGTGTGGCTTGGCATGCTAGAGAGGTAGTCAATGACGGGTAAGACTCCTTGGGCATGTTACCAACCTAAGACAGGGACCAAACCAAAGCTGTTTGATTCCCCATGATGGGTAAGGAACACTGCTTGAAAGGGGCACCCTAAGACAGGCACTCTCTGCCAAAATTAATAAAGGGGAATTGTGAGGAGTGGGTGTAAGGCGCAGCCAGCTAAAATGGCGCCTGAAGAATTTCGAGTGCCACTTCTTGGCGGTTTGCACACCGCCCTCCTTTCTCTGACAGATCCATGACCGCAGAACTACTGCACAGACTTGCTGCCGCGCAGAATTGGGCCATTTGATGTGCACCAATGAGGCATGCCCACGTGGCAGATTCTGAATGGGACAGGCAGGGGGATAAAAGGACAGCCGTTAAGGGGATCAGGGGCTTCCAGGGAGAAGATTGTAAAGGGTTCCTGAATAAACTGCGTTGAGAAGAACTCCGAGTTGCGTTGTTCCTGTCTGCTGGTCGGATAGAGACGTGACACCCAGAAGCAGAAGAAGGTGGTTCACAGACCATAGAGACTGCTCAATCAAAAGTCATGGAGGATATCTGTGACCCACCCCCCAAAATAAAAACCTTCTAATAAGGTCACCAAAGAGCAGACCAAAAGTCTTGCATACAAAGAGAGAGGCAATTCTCCACCATGTTGAGGAAATAAAACAAAAGTTATCAGCAATGACATTGTCTGCATATGTAGGAACAAAGGCACCCCAGGCTCCTGTTAACCTTTCTTGTGCTCTCAAGCCTGGACCTCTATCAGGGAAGGAACCTCCCTCTCCAAACAGACAAGAGTAACTGCTGGTACTTCCATGAGTGAGGGAAGCTGTCCTGACTTTCTCTGTCAGTTTGGCATGGTACAATCAAAAGAGTAAAATTGCTTGTTTATGTCCCAAGAACTAAGGTAGAGGCAGGGAGGTGGGGGATGAACAGATTCTACCAGAGATCTCTTTAACACCCTTGATTTTTCTGTTGCTAATGATTCATCAGAACTTATGTGACTCAACAGAACTCCAGAAGATAAACACATCTCAACCTTTACTGTTATATACCAGACACGTAGATAGTTCAAAAGAACTCAAAATTGGATCAAAATAGCTTCCAAATTGCCAAGGCCTGTCATGGAAATTATGCAATAGCCCAGAGGGTTCAACAAAAGTTCAGTGGCTCAGAAAATTCTGAAAGACAAAACCAAATGGTTTTGACACTCAAATGGTTAAAAAGATCTGACCACCCCACCACCACCGCCACCCACCCACACACACAGACCAAGGAAAGGGAGACAAAGCCCCAGTCCCAGTAATCAGGGAGAAACTTACCCAGAGTCAGTTTCTTAAGAATTCAAAACAAAGTTCAAATACTCATTTCTCTGTTTCACCAAATTGAGATAAAAACCAGATGACTCCAGCTGGAGTGGGAGGAGAAGTTCCTGGAGTAAAATGACTTCAGCAAGTGTCTGGGTTATTCAGTCGCTCTCCTCCATCCTGGGTCAACTTCCTGCTGGTGGCTGACACCCCAAATGGGTGTTTTCTTCTGGTCCCAACTTGGCCAAAATTATTACTAGTAGTCAAACTGCAGGTCCTGGCAGCTGTACCAAGCTGTGCTGGGTAGCTGTCTTCAGAAGATGAATTCAAGAGACAGGTAATAATGAAAATTAAGAAAATATTGGTTCCAAGTGGCCACATTGGGAAGAGTCACAAAAAAAAAAAAAAAAAAAAAAAAAAAAAGAGGTCCAGTGTCCCACCTCCAGGCCTTCTTCAGGTCCCTATCAAATGTGATAAGGGCCTTTCCAGAAACCAAGGGAAGGTGACTGCCATAATCAGTATCTACACCTCCTGCAGGACTCTGACAGGACACTGTAACAAAGATCACTGAGTCAGAATGTATGTTACCATAGAAAGGATACAAAGACACTACAATGTAAAGGGAAACCTATGAAGGCTATGTAAGGATTCTCACTCTGCTGTGCTCAGCCTTTGGATGTGAGGCCCATGAATCCCGTGCCATGATGGATAAATGCTGTTTCCTGGCAGAAAGGCTACATGTCCCATCTCTCTACAAGAGAACTCCACAACAAAAATAGGAAGCAAAATGTGGCCAGATTCAAGCAGTCCAGGTCAAGGTGTGGTCCTGTTCATCACTGACAAGATCATTATCTCTACTGTTGTTTTTCTCTTACAAGGGAGTCTGAAAAGTTGTCAAAACTATGCAGAATCTGCTTCCTGGAGACAACTTTCCACTGCTTCTTGTTGGTACCAAGACTTCAGTCTTTTTCTTCTTTCAGTGAGACAGGAGAGTAGAAACTGAAAAAACTATATCAGGATTAACATTGGAAAGTAGCCAGTTTGCAGAGGAGGACAGACAGGATGCAGGAAACAAATCCTCAAGGAGTATAAACAGCAGAGACAGTTCTGTACAACAGCAAGCCAGTAGGGGGTGGGGAGGAATGTCCATATCATGCATGGACAGGTGCTTTGAGGACTCATCTCTCAGCTCACCGGCTCATGTTCACTCTTGGGATACAAATAGCTGGTTAAGAAAGGAAAGAGCCCATGTCTAACTTGAAAGGCATACCAGCTGCTGGGATTTTCAACTAAATTGTCCTGTTTTTCTCTTAAGTGCAAATAAAAAAATATCTTTTGAGTTTTATTTTGAGCCCATTTCTAAATTCCTTTAATAACGAGACTAACAATCCTCAAAGGCAATCTGTTTCCCCAGTGACGACAACTCAAGATTCTGGGGAAATTCCAATTTCTTGAGGACCACTGTTTCAATAGTTTGATAGCTAAAGGACGGGGCACGAATGTCTTTTTAGGATATCTTCATTCCTTCAAGGACATGGCTCATAAAAGGGTTAGAATACTGGAGAGGGGGAAAAGCTCCTAAAGAGGGGGTGGGCTGGCTTTGTGATACACATCTTTAATCCCAGCACTTGGGAGGCAGGAGGATCTCTGTGTGTGTGAGAGAGGCCAGCCTGATCTACACAGATTGCTCCAGGACAGCCAGGACAACACTGAGAGATCCTGTCTCAAATAAAGTAAAATAAAATAAAAAAGAGAATACGGGCTTTGGAAGTTCCCAGAAGGCATCGTAGTTCACAGAAGGCATTGTAGTTCACAGAAGGCATCATAGGACAGTAAAAAGTGCACACAAGCACAAAGATGAAGTACTGAGAAGAAGAAAGGTGAGCTGAACCCAGCTCCACTTAGCTCTTCTCCCACAGGATGTGGGGTTGCCTCCCAGCTCAGACGGCTGAGGCCAGTGGCTGTCTTGAGATCAGAGCACCAGGGTGAAAGACTGACTCAGGAGGCTCAGGAGTGAACTATACAGAGAAAGGTGGTCCCACCTTGATGTCTGGGAGCAGACTCAGAGCAAACTGAGTATCCATTAGGAAGCGAAAGGTCCCTCAGTGGGGAGTCTGACCAATGAGCTCTGAGTTGGGTGCTTTATAAAGGCTCTTGGGTCCTTGGGTCCTTGGGTCCTTCAGTTTCCCCTATCCATCCCACCTAGGTATCCACCCCTGGGCAAACATTTCTTTCCCACTGTAATTCTGCCACAATGTTCCTTGGGAACAAAGAGCAGTCTTCAAAAGAATCCAGCCCCTGCCAGGTGTGGCAAATGCCTTTAATCCTAGACAGGAGCAGACAGATCTCTGGGTTCGAGGTCAGCCTGGCCATCTGAACGAGTTCCAGGGCAGGCAGAGCTACACAGAGAAACTCTGCATTGAAAGCAAAGAAAACGACAACAAAAAAGGAAGCAGCCTCTGCTTTTCTAATCTGCCTGTATCCCACCTCACCCTCATCATAGTCCATCACTGAGCTAAGCCTAGGTAGTAACCTGAATGCGGGAGCCTGGAGGTAAGAACTGAAGCATATAGGGCAGGGAGGAGTGCCTGTGGCCCCAGCTTAACTTGGCTGCCTTTTTATGTGCTCTCTGTTGAAAGAAGGCCATGGCCACAGTGGGCTGACCCTCCCACCTTAATCAACAAATTAAGAAAATGTCCCCCTAGATATGTCCTCAGGCCAATCCAATAGAGGCAATTTCTCAGTTGAGGGTCCCTCTTCTCGTGGTTAATTTGACAAAAACCAACCAGCACAGCAAGGTAACATGAATCTTCCAAAAACTCATGACCTCAGTTCCCAAATTCAAAGGTATCGGGACAGACAAAATGTCATCTTGATCTTCTCCAAATCTCTTCTTTACTAGTAAGATGTGACGATGAGAAGAATCAATAAAAATCAGGGCAGAAATTAATGAAAACTAAAAAAAAAACAAATACAAAAACTGATTTTAAAATGTTTTCTTTAGAATAATGGTAATCAAGATTGGCAGGTTCCCTAGCCAATCTAACCAGAGAAGAGAAGACCCAAGTTAATAAAATTAGAGGTTAAAAGGGTTTTTTTTTGGTTTTTTTTTGTTGTTTTTTGTTTTGTTTTGTTTTGTTTTTTTAATATGACAGATTCCAGTGAAATCCAGGGCATTATTGGGGAACATTTTGGAAACATACTTTCCTGGAGGGGGATGGAACCCTGAAAAATCAAGAAGAAATGGATAATTTCCAAGGTACACTTGGCCGACCAAAGTTAGATGAAGAATATGAGAACAATGTAACCAGTTCTCCAAGAAGCAGTGTGCTGAGGTAGCAGCGACGCCTCCCAACAGGGGAAACCCAGGCCAAAGAGAGCTGCTGCTGACTGCTGCCAGGTCTTCAATGAACCACTAACATCCATGTTCTTCAAACTATTCCGAAACGAGAAGGACACCAGCAAACTGCTTCTGTCCTAGCGACGCTACAAACAGGATGTGGACACAGCAACACAAGACAACTACAGACCAAGTTCCTGGTGAATACTGACAACAACTCTCAACCGAAAAGAAACCAAATTCAAGAATACACTAGGAAATTCCTACACCAGTCCAAGTTGGTCTCATTCCAGATGCAAGAATGGTTCAGTATTTGCAGATCAATCAGTGTGATGGTTAAGGATGGAAGTCATCTCATTTCAATACATGTAGAAAAGGCTGTTGGTAAAGTTCAACAGCCCTTCATGATAAAAGTCAAGAAGAAGCTGGGAATAGACAGAACATATGCCAGCATTCCAGATGCTATAATATGACAAACTTATAGCCAACATTATACTAAATAGGGAAAGGCTGAATGCATCTCCTCTAGAATTAGGAACAATGGGCTGGAGAGATGGCTCAGTGGTTAAGAGCACCGGCTCCTCTTCCAGAAGACCTGGATTCAATTCCCAGCACCCACATGATGGCTCACAACCATCTGTAACTCCAGCTCCAGGAACCTTCTGGCCTTTATGAGCACTGCACATATGTGGTCCACAAACATACATGCAAGCTAAACACCCATAAACTTAAAACCAGGGACAAGAAGACAAGGTCCTGTTACATTTAGTGTATATATAGCGCCTTTTGTGAGTTCTACAGTTGGCTGTGCAGCCTTAGGAGACCTCAAGAAAAAAGCCTGGCAGCAAGATGTGGGTCCCAGGGAAGGGAGCTGTTTATAGACTGTTCAGATCCTCTCTTATCTCTGCTGCCTTCTCTACTCAGGTGTGAGGCAGCAGCCGTGTGCTCTTACTGCCACAGCTGAGAGCTGCTCCTGACACCATGCTTTCCCTGTGACAGTGAACTGTCCCCTCAAACTATGAGCCAAAATACACTCTTCCTCCCTTAAGCTGCTTCCCACCAGTCATCTGCTCACAGCAATTCAGAAGGTAGTTCAGATGTGCCATCTCTTGGCTCTCAGTACACAACTCCCAAATTCTAATTAGAATAATATGAGAAACAAAGGAGACACGAATGGGAAAAGATGTGACATTTTCTGTCTGCGGATGACACGATCTTATTATGCTTAATCTTAAACTGTCCCTGAGAATATTTAGATCACATAGACATTTTCAACAATATAGGATGTAAAATCAATGTACAAAAACCAATAGCCTTTTTTTTTTTGGTATGCCGATGATCAACTTACAAAAAAGAAAACCCATTCATGATAGACTCAAAAATTAAATATGAGGAATAAACATAACCAAAGATGTGAATGACATCTACAGTGAAAACCAGAACACTGAAGAAAAAGACGAGAAGATGGGAAGCCCCCCCTTCCCCCCAAGCTCATCCTCTGGCAGTGTGGTACAGCTAAGTGTGCTGAACGTCACCCACAGAGTCAGTTCAACTCCCACCAAAAGTCTAGCGTTGCTCATAGCTAGAAAACAAACACAACAAAGCAAAAGACCGTCATCCTAAAATAATACGGAAGCACCAAAGACCCTGAGTGGCAGAAGCAGTCTGGGGTGGGAGCAATGCTAGGGGCACAATAGCTAACTTCAAACCAAAACCACACCACGTTCGAGAATTGATGGCCAACACTGTAATAAGGAGCCCCTCAGGGCACCCAGATCAGTTTCCCTTCTGGAAAGGTCACTAGCCTCTGTGTTGTTACCACCATAGTCCACCCAGCCCAGAACCAGTCGGGTGTGGCTCTGCTGCGCAACTGTTCAACTATTGACTGTGGATAGTAAGGAAATAAATGTAGAGACTCTACCACAGGGCTGGGCAGTACAATGGGCTAGGCTACTGGTGCTCATTCAAGCACTAAGACACTGGAGGGAAGCAAACCAACATTTATACAGACTCAAAATCATGGGACCATTTATGGAGGAGGGGATGCTCACACCAGGGGAGACCATTTTAAAATAAAGAAGAAATTCTCCAGCTTTGAATGGCAACCTGGAAGCTCTCCCAGGTGGCAGTAGCCTGTCAGCAAAGGAAACCAACTAGCTGGTCAAGCAGCCAAGAGGAGACTGACAACAAGTCAAACTCCTTTACAAGCCTGGAACCAGCCTTCAAGGTCCTGCTCGCACCAGAATTGCCCCTTTCTCCACAGTGTTCCAGGGAAGAAGACCAATGAGCAGAGGATGAAGGTGGGATTAAAGTGACAAGAGCCTGGTGGAAGCTACCAGACCAGAGGCTCTTCTTTTCTAACGTGGTGTGACCTTAGGAAACCTTTTGAGTCTATTATTTCATACCTAAGTATCCTCCATCCCCCAATGTGCCCAGATCAGTGCTACATGTGTGACATGTACACAAAATAACACCAGCCAAGGGCCTAGGTCTGACCCCGGGGTTCAGGCAACGGGAGCAGCTCCTCTCAAAGAATCAGAGGTAGGCTTCACTGATGTCAAGCCTTGTAGAGGCTCCAGAGAAATAGCCGTTGGTGCTAAATGTGAACCTAGTCAGAATGGGCTTGAGGCCTTTCCCACGAACACCAAGAGAGCATGACACCTGATCGAGGCATTACCCAGAGAGAGAACATACAGATAAGACAGCCCCTCATCTGATATCAGGTCTGGCAACGGGCCTGTATTTGTGTCAGCAATAGTTCATACCCTGACCAAGGCTTTAGAGGTAGACTGTTAGCAACACACTGTTTATAGGCCTTAAAGTTCAGGCATACTTGAGCATATGAACTGGACCCTCAAGACCATTTTAGCTGAGCCTTGGCAGGAAACCCAGTTGCCTTGGGTTATGTGAGCCCAAGCCCTGTTCTGAACCCAGTGTCCTTGGAGCCCCTTGGGTTATTCTTCTTTTGAGATCCTATAGGGGAGACCTCCATGACATTAGGAGAACTGAAAGGAGATCCCTGGCACGTATTTGGCCTGGAGATGTCCTGACACCTCCAGGCTCTAGGAAAAAAACCTGTGTCACATCACTTTGGTGATCCTAGAAAGGACCCTGATTCTCTTAGGAAATTGGTCACATGCCTACAAGCCAGGAAACAAGAATCTTGGTAAAAACTGGGGGAAAAAAAGAACCTTTTCTATTCCATTTGAAAATGTCCTCCTGTGGCGATTCTGGCTACTTCCACTGCTGGTAAAGTCACAGGTGTCACTCCATGGACCCATCACCCTGGGGCTAAAAGAGCAGCAGCACTCCTCCATTAGCAGGAGACTCAGACTGTGAAAAAGTCCACAACATCTCTAGGTCACTTTCTATAAGCAATGGGGCCCATCTAAGAACTTCAGCACTGCTTTGGCCACAGCAGAGATGGAGTAATCTACATCATACAATGACTTGGTTGAAGCCTGAAGAATTCCTTCAGCCTTGTTCCAGTTACAAACCTGGCAGTCACCTGGCCTACTCATGGCAGAAGCCTGGGGATTTCAAAGAAGGACACTTGGGAATTAGGGCCACGATACCACCATGTTCCACTGAGACTTGTAAAAGTAACTTTGTTTTTTGTAGGACTGGTTGCATCAGTTCCCAGTGACTGCAACCAGACACAAAAGATTGTCCTAACAATGCTTTAAAAAATCAGAAATTTGATAGGTCTATTTAGGAGAATTGTTTCTTTTATTTTTTTTTTAAATATTTATGTATATGAGTGCTCTGTCTGCATGTACGCCTGCACACCAAGAAGGAATCTCATTATAAATGGTTGTGAAATGACGCCATGTGGGTGCTGGAGGTAAACTGAGGCCCTCTGGAAGAACAGCCAGTTCTCTTAACTGCAGAGACATTTCTCTAGTCCCATTTTTTTGTCTTATTTTTAAAAATAATTTTGTTATGGTACTAGGTCAGACCCCTTACCCACTTGTACATGCCATGATATCATCACCCTTCTGAGACAATGATATTATGTGTGAGGCCCTCCTATTGTACTCATGAAAGACAGTTCTGTTACATGGTCACACCTGAGTATCTACTCTTCCGCTTTCCCACTTAATGAGCCTGTTCATGTCCTTAAGCCAATTCCTTCTGACAAGCCTGTTCCCATCCCTAATCTTGTTCTCTCCTTGTTTCTAAATCAAACGATTGCATTGCCACCATGTACCTCTGCCCATCCCCATATGCCAAGTACATCCTATGAGGTCTTCTCCCATTACAAATAGGGCGACTTACATATGGCATCTCACAACCATCTATAGAGATCAAAACACAATGCCAGAATTTTCCAGATAAGACCTACCCTCCCACTTCAGGCTCCATCTGTTGAAACGTGAATCCAAACGACCCACCCTTATCCTAACTCAAATCAAAGCAGGTTCACCATCTAGACCCTCTCCTGTACCATATTCTAAACACAATTCCTCCTCAGTGAAACTGGCCCCCACATGGGAAAGCACTGCTTTGTTCATACTTAGAAACTCTTTGATATTTGATCACACCAGTAGAACTGAAAAATGTAATTTCAATGGGGTCACTGATAGACCCCTCCGTGTTCAAACCTGTTGGGAGGAGAACTGAACTATTTCGGAGAGCTCCCACGTGAGGTGCAAAAGACATAAAACCTATAGAAGTGATCAGTGATCAAAGTGGCCAAAGCAATGACAATTCATGCCTTGTACTACATTCTCTCCACACAGATCGGTGGATTTCCCCACCAAGGATTCTTTTGTATGTGGAGGAGGTAGATACTTATGTTGTTTACCTAATCATTAGTAATTAGGTAAACCTTGGTTTTCTCCCTCTCAAGATGAACACAGTCCCTAGTAACCAAATCTTAGCCCTTTTCCCCTGATGGTACATCTAGTTAAAAAGAGCCATCCAGTTCATGCCATTATTGGTTGGGTTAAACATTATGTCTGGAATAGGAGGCATTGCTTCATCAGACACCTTTAGTCAACCATTGTCCAGGCATATGACAGATGGCAGGGTCTCTTGGCTGCAGTAATATGCTGCTTCTGTGTGAACAAGTTAGGAGTAGCCAGGGATGTGGCCCAGTAAATAAGAAGACAGATTACAATGAGGAGAAAAAAGCTAGCTGGTTCCTGAAGTTATCAGAGCAACAGCTAGAGTTGGGTTTCCTGGCTTCTCCTATTGCATGGGTTTCTCCTTATGATTTTTTTTTAAAGCTTTTTACAGCACTTCTGTTTGGTCTCTGCATCCTTAACATTCCCGCCTGATTCATTCCTGCCTATATGGAAGTCATCAAGCTTCAGATATTTGTCTACCAACCTGTGGGCCAAGAGGACCTAGGAATTAATTGATGCTTTATCAAGATACGAAGGCATCAGAAGAGGATTAGAAAGAGTGAACACCTTTCTTCACTAGTGGCTGTGTTGTGCTCTGTTTCTATAATCCTGCTGACTTCCAACATCAGCAAGAAATCTTCCATAGCTTAGGAAACAGACTCTTGCAAAGCAGCTGCTTTTATTTCTGTAAATACGTTTGCTACAGAAAAAAACTCCTGCTCATGGCACTTAGTTACATAGCCTAACATTCAAACCCATCAATAACAGAAAAGCCCAGAATGATGCTGAGGGGCCTTTAAACTAAATAAGAGGAATGGCAACAGGTCTGAGTCCAGTTTCTCAAGAATGTGTCTCATCAGCTGCACCTGCTAGCATGTTAGAGCTGAGTTCTCCAACTGAGTGCTGTTTGCTTCTTGATAACCTGATTTCTGCAACACTTTCACTAATTAAATGTCCCAGAGAGCTTGGTTTTTTTTTTTTTGTTTTTCAACAAATTGTAATAGTTTGGTTTTGGAGGCCCATAAGTCTCTTTTCTCACAAAAGTTTTAAACAGTAGTTCTCAACCTGTGGGTTGTGACCCCTTTAAAGGTCAAATGGCCCTTACACAGGGGTTACCTAAGACCATTGGAAAGCACAGATATTTACATTATGATTCATAACAGTTGCAAATAATTTCACGGTGGGGGGTCACAGCAACATGAGGAACTGTATTAAAGGGTTGCACCATTAGGAAGGTTGACAACCAGTGGTTTAGAAAACATCAGGAATCTATAAGACACTTGATCTTTTTTTTTTCTTTGAGAAATCAAAAAGGCATACTGTTTCTAACTGTTTCTACAAGTTGAAAATCTACAACTTTCTACAACTTTCTCTAAGATTTGGCCAGATAGGGTTGGAATTTTCAGAAAGCCACATGGCAATACCAGCCAGCAATATTTCTTTTTTGTCATATTTTTGGGATTTTCCTTTTCAAAGAAAAAACCATCTCTACTTTCAGGCTCTGGAGGACATACCCAGGATGCCTTCTGTAGATCCATTACCCCAAACCATGTGTGGTCATGGAGAATTTCCTTAACTGGGGACATGGATGGAGGACTATGACGATTTGATTAATAGTTCCCAATTCTCGAACTAGCTGATATAATTCACCCATCTCTGCCTGGGAGGATTGGAATGCTGCAAGGAGACACCGGTTCCAACAATCCATCCCTAATTAACCCCTCTATTCCAGGTTGTCATCTAGTCAATAGGGTTAAGATAGCCATGGTTGTTTTAATCTAACACATTGGTGATTTTGTTTTTGCAGTGGGGGTGGGGGGTTCAAAACGCAGAATTTCTCTGCATAGCCCTGGTTGTCCTAGAACTTGCTCTGTAGACCAAGTTGGCCTCAAACTCCAAGATCCACCTGCCTCTGTCCCACATCCCCCAAGTGCCTGGATTAAAGGCATGAAACATCACACCCAGCTATGTGTTGGTGTAAGTTTCAATCCCCTCTGCTGCTCTCCTTAACCCATACTAGAGGCTCACATTTTCTTTGCTCTGCCTCTGGGAAATCTATTATCACTTTCTGTTTTTTTTAGACTCAAGTCTAAGTCCACCTCACAATCAAGTAAGTCCAGCCCTATTAGTTCCTGTGACAGCAACAGACAAGAGAAACTCTTCAGTTAGTCATCTCCCAATCTATTGTTTTCAGATAAAAATAGAATTTGGGAATCCTCCCTTTTATCCCAGGTGCTATCAACATTTTCCTGGAAGGTTTAGACCTCCGGAACCCACCCGCTTGGGATGGTAGAGCAGATAACAGTGTGCAGCCTAGGGAATCCACCAGAAAAGTAATTTCCTCTCCCTCTGGTCCTACCCTCAAAGTTATCAAGGGTTCCCAGTGGTATCTGGTTAAAAAAAAAGACCCCTAAATCCCCAATCCTCATCAAAGGTTATAAGGAAGATGATGTCTTTCTTCTTTTGACATTCTGGCTATTTTTCTCTCCAGCTGTCCCATATTCACATCCAGAAATGTCTTAGAAATGTCCTTATGTCCTGTCCTCTCTATGCCTCTGAGGGGGTGTCTAGAACCCCCATTCTCTCCTTGGAGGAGCCATCGTCTAATTTCTTTTAAACTACATCTCCTAACACCACAGAGATCACAATGTTTTGTTCCTGTTCTTTCTTCTTCAAAACCTTTTCCGAGTCTCTCTCAACAGACTTCTTGGGTCACACACCTGCTTTTGGAAATGTTTTGGTCTTCAGGAGAACCCTTATACAGTGGACCACGAAGAGGCCTTGGCCTGATGGCACTCCTGGGTCTAGTAGAGAACATTTTTTCATTTGTACCCCTAGCCTTTTTCCTTTTCTTCCTCCTCCTCCTCCTCCTCTTCCTCCTCCTCCTTGTCCTCCTCCTCCTCCTCCTCGTCCTCCTCCTCCTCCTCGTCCTCCTCGTCCTCCTCGTCCTCCTCGTCCTCCTCCTCCTCCTCGTCCTCCTCCTCCTCCTCCTTCTTCTTCTTCTTCTTCTTCTTCTTCTTCTTCTTCTTCTTCTTCTTCTTCTTCTTCTTCTTCTTCTTCTTCTTC
>JANHMN010000006.1:88770460-88792442 GCA_030674055.1 Rhabdomys pumilio
TCTTCTTCTTCTTCTTCTTCTTCTTCTTCTTCTTCTTCTTCTTCTTCCTCCCTTTCCCCTTCTTTCACTTTCCTTTCCCCTTCCCCTTCCCGTTCCCCCTCCTTCTCCTCTTCTTCTTCCTCCTCCTCCTCTTCCTCTTCCCTCCTCCTTTCTTCTTCTTTCTCCTCCTCCTCCTCTGTCTCAGAAATATTTTGTGACTTAGGTGTTGATTTCCTAATGCCCTGAAGAACTCATGTGAGAAGGGCTTGCGTCTGAATTCTGTTGTGGAGACTATTATCACATTCAAGATATAAGTTTGAAAAACTTTCTTTTGCCTTGAGAACTCCTCTGAGATGAGTGTTTGTCTTTCCCAGATAGTCAAAGCTGTTCTTCTAATCACTTCCTGCAAAACAATGGTCAATGGACACCATCTCAGCCCACACATAAAAACTAGGACTCGAAAGTCAGTCCAGTAATTCTGTAGACCCAGGGTATCTTCCAAGGGAGTTTTGTGTTCCTTTTGAAACTTCTGACTTCTGTGTTGATGAGCAAGATGTTTATAAATTCATTCACTCCTTGTTCATAAGAACAACCCCAGTGTGTGAAGTTGCCCATTTCTGTGGAGATGCCCCTTTCTTTTGGAGACCTCTCTGAGTGCCCTGTCGTTGGTTTGATCCTCTCCAGAATTGCCATTTGTCTTTCCTGGTGACTTGTGCAAAGACCAAAGTCAGGCAGCTCTGCTGCCCAAAGATGGGAGAAATGTATCATCAGCTTTCCCAGAGCCTGAGGGGTTGTCTCCCCAAATACAGAAATTCTATGGAGCAACCAGTTTGTAAAGATTGGGGACCCACAGCTCATAATAGTGTATTAGGAGACTTCGCGTAGCAAAAAGCAGGTAGTTTTGGTTTCTGCAGAACTGAGTGCCAGCCTTTAAAAAAGGAATAGGGGTAGGGGTAGGGGTGGGAGTGGGGGTGGGGGTGGGATGTGGATATGTGTGCACTTGGCAAGGGCAGAGGATGGCTTTTATAACCCTGACGGTTCAGATCCCTTCCTCCCTTTCCTCATTAGCTGACTAATGGAATGATAGTAAAAATCTTACCCACCGATTGTCACATATGTTTGCATTTTCTCAACAAAGACCACAAGTGGACTCATCTGTACATTTTATATTGTGTGTATTTTAAAGCTTCTGGAGGCATGAATTTTGTCAGTTTGTAAGTCAATAGGCAAGCTTGGCTCTTCATAATAGGCCACCCAGTCCACGAGGCCAGCTAGACCAGCAGTCACCATCAGGAGTCTAGTGTTCTCCACACCTGTAGCTGCACTTCAAGGCACATTTGTCCTGAAGATGGACCAGTAGTTACATCTTATCTCTGACAGCACAGTATCCTAATAGCCAAGACATGTTATTCGCACAACAAAAATAGGCACATAAACTAGTAGAATTAAATAGATACAGGCACCTGCTCTTTAACGAAAGGGTAGGAAATATATATTGGGGTAGAAAAAGCCTCTTTGGCAATGATACTGATAAACTTGTGTGCTCTCCTGTAAAAAAAAAAAATGAAACTAGATTCACAGCTGTCATTCTGTCCAAAAATACAACCAAAGATGGAGCTGCAGCGAGTCTCTCCTGCTCGACACAGTAGATGCATCCTGTGGCAAGAGTGTGGCCGAGCAGGGGGACGGAAAAGGCCAGATGCTTTGTAACGTTATACTCTCACAAGAACTAATGTATTCTGTGACTAATTTTGAGACTAAAACAGTCTCACAAGACAAGAGATCAGTCCCTCTTAAAGGTCCCAGTGGCACCAAGGAATCACGGTTCCCCTTTGTGGGTTCTTACTTTTACTGATAAAATAATCTTAAAACCATCTCAGAAGGAAGCTTAAGGACAATTTTGTTAGAATTTGAGAGAAAATCAACAGGGCAGGTAAGCTGAAAATCTTGGCAGTTTCAGGAAGTGGGTAGATAAGGGAAAAGGGCAGGCCTCCTGTCAGGCTGAGCAACAGAGGGCTGCAAGCATTGCAGAAAGGGAGGCTCCAGAGAAAACAGTGAGAAAGCCCAATATGTCAGGGCAAGCCTACTTAGGATTTTGACTGGTATCCAAAGAAGAGATAGAAAGGGCGAAAGGAAAAGCAGGCAGGCTTAGTGGTCACTGAAAGATCTGCAGACAACTTGTCTCAAAGGAGGGGCGGCCAGGATGTATGAATACATTATTTCATTAAGGGGATAATTCCTTCTCCTTAGCATTTCAGGTGAATCAGCTTTCCTGAGGAATGGTTTCCTGACCAGGTGATAAGCAGGCCCATTTGGGGCTGCTCTTAGAGGAGGACATTATTCTAATCTTTAGGGTAGTTCAGAATGTTATGTCTCCATTAGGGCCAGAGGTAGAACTCATGTCTACCCTTCTGAGCAGGAGGAAGTAGCCTTCCCTCACCGGGCCCCAATAAAGCTCCGATATCACCCACCTTTCCATATGGTAAAATGAAAGGTGGGTTTCAAAGTGAGAGGTCCATCCTCAAGGGCTTCCAAGCCTGCTAATGTCTGTCTAGCTGTCTAACACCACCTCTTTCGTTGCTTGTACCTTGGCAATTAAGTCTCATCTGAGTTTCACTGAAGACAAACAATAGTCAATGGACAAACAAAACTGTTTTTTTGGCAACATCTAGTGATTAAAAACTAGTGAACATTATAGTCTACTAGAAAGTTGAAAACCATGCTACCACGAAAACCACCAATCTCATTTCTGGTAGTATATCTTAGAAAACAAAAAAACAATGTCTTAAAAAGATATCTGAGCACCTATGTTCGTGCTAGGACTATTCACAGTAGTGGAGAGGTGGAAGCATGCCAGTGTCCACTGATGGAGAGCAGGCAAGCTATGCCGTATGATATGATGCACACACCCGCAAAGAATTTCCCTCCAAATGTGCTGTTCATCTTAAGAGCTGAGAGAGACCACAGTTTTTACTGGCAGTTGCAACTGTATTCATTTTTAGTGTACAAAAACTTTATGAAAATTACGTGTTTTTCCAGTTGGAGTTGAGCTTCTCCTCATGATATGAAAATGGCTAATTTTGTGATGTTCAAGGGGCTTTGAAAAATGTAGTATTTTCTAACAAAGGAAATACTATACACACACACACACACACACACACACCCCTCTTAACCTCTCTTTAAATGGTTAAATCTTTACATTTAAAGGCTGATAAACTATTTCATGTTTGGAGGTATTTCCTCACAGGTCTTGAGAAATAATGACAGCTCTGGAAGAAAACCACGAGGTCAAGCCCTGATTTTACAGATGAGGTCGCTGAAGGGCAACGAGGTGAAGAGACCTTCGCAGAGCCAGGCAGTTCATCAGAGTTTAACAGTAGCCAGTGTGCTCTGTCTGCCTTTCACATGTTCACATGAGCTTTAAACAGTGGGTACATGTTTCAGGTTCTCGGTATCAACCCAATTGCACATAGTCTATCCCACCACTAGAGGGCACTCACGTCCCTTGTGGAACCTTATACTCACTTTAGAACAGTGATGGGATTTCTGTTGGTGAAATCAAAGGTTCAGATCCCAGGTTCTAGTTCTAAACCTTCTCATGTCTGGGGTTTTTGCTTTCTGAAATAAACTAATCTCCCTACACAACTCTTACACACATCTGTCTGTATACAGCTTCTGGGGTTTTACAGACCACATACAGCCCAGTAGTATCTACATAGTATGGCTTCATAGTCCCAGATCTAAAGTTAGCTGGCAACAAAGTTGCTGGCTGGGTGTGAGCTAGACCATGAAGATGGCTTTTTTCTCTGTGTTTGGAGATGATAGCCTTTACCTGAGGTGCTGTGGTCCTGGTGAGGACACCAGAGAGGTGTGACTGGGACCGGTCTGTTAGAAAGCCAGAAGCACACCTTCTTTCCCAGGCCCTTCACCCTTGTGGTACAAACAAAACCGAAAGCCACCCAGTGAGACAGAGAACCACGTTAGGGAGGGGGCTATCTACCCGACAAGGGGATTTTCTGGGTTCTCTAAGGTGCCTGAGATCAACTGCTCCACCGTTTAAATCAAGAGCTGATAACAGTCACCAGGCCACCGTGATACGTTGGCCGTGCTTGACATGAGCCCCTTCAGGAGGGTCGTTCATATGCGCTTTTCTTAATGAGGACCAGTCCGATGGCTTATGGCAAGACGCAGCCTTCCCGCTCTGTCTCCCCGATCCTCGCCTCTTTGCTTCATTTTCCTTCATAGCCCTTGCCACCGTCTACCCCAGGCAGGTAAACCTTCCAGCTCCAGAGCCAGGCAGCAAATATTTTGGGTTTCATGAGTCAGAGGGTTCCTTGGTCCACTGCTCAGAGACCCCAAACAACCTAATGAAAACGCATGTGTAGGACTGTCTTCCAATAAAACTTTATGGAGACACTGAAAAAAGCAGTAGAAGCATCAGTATTGGCAGCAGGGATGTTAGTGTCATCCACTAAACACAGGCAAGGAGTGCAGGTGCAATCCAGCCAAGTCCTCCAGGTCAGAAGGACCTGTACAGTAAAACAAACACCATATGCTGCAGATCCTTCTGGCTTGGAATGCTTTACTCTCAGGGACCATGTAGTCATTATTATTAGCGAGCTATTCCAAGCTTGCCCATGAGGAAACAAACAGAAGATCAAAATGTTTAGGAGACCATTTCGCTCTTCCAGCAAAGTGGCAAAGCCTGAAGGAGAAGAGATGTTGGCCCTAATCCCAGCACTTTACCAACCAGTCCACACACTGCCCCCTCTGACCTACTGTGACCTATTTCTTCTTGTGCTGACCTCTTTGAGCCTTAGGAAACTTTTTAAAGAGCAAAATCAAGAAGAAGAGTATGAAACAAAACAAGGCAGCCCAAGCATGTCCCTCTCCTCTGGGCTCATTAGAGAGCTTAGGGTATAACCACAGTCACGTTAGCTAGCTACAACATGAGTACACCCTCATCTTCAGTCATCCCTGGGGTGAGTCAGCAAAGTGAATGGCTTATATCCACACTCACAGGTGCACAATTCCGGAGTTATTCCCAAGCAATAGTGTCACATAATCATTAGAATGTCCCTACTTTGGTACCAAGAAAAATTTTGAAAGAAAAAAAAAAAAAAAAAAAAAAAAAAAGAAGGAACCTTAGTACTGGATCCCAAAGGATCAAGGAGAGGTGTTTTTCAAAGTGTTAAAAAGACAGAACTTCTGCCCAGATCTTAGTGAGTAGCACTCACGTGGAGTTGAGAGGGAGTATAAATGGACTTTATTTGGAAAGGGACAGTGTGACCACATAGAAGGTTCGTGGATAAAGCAGAGATTTCAAACATGATCTCAATGACTCTTTCCTGAATATTTGTAACCAAACCCAAGCAGGTCACACTACCAATAACCATGGGGTCTTGTCACGTCGAAATAAAGTGGAGAGACAACACTTGAGTGTGGCTGTGGATGACAGGTAACCGACCCTTACCACATGTCAGCTTTTAGGGCAGACTCCCCACTCCCGCCCTGCCCCTCCACACCCCGCCCCTCCCCTCCCTGCACCTCCCTGCCCCACTCCCCACCCCTAGAGGATAGCTGAGGGTGTTTTCTTCTCAGGAAGAAGTGAACAGAATCAAAGCACTGCAGTGAAGACATGAAAACAGCTCATTATGGTAAGCTGGCAGGTCTAAGGAACCAGACAATCCAGCAAGCTTCCTTATTTCAAAAAAAAAAAAAAGCTGTCACCTTGTCCAAGCCTCATGTTAACCTGCAAGTTCCTCTCCTTGTAGAGTGGAAGATACCAAAGCAGAGAGGACCAAGACCTCAAAGATGCAACCATAGTCAGGGGTTTGAGAAGTGCAGTCACTTTCATTTGCCCCCAGATCGTCAATCTCAGGTTTCCTGTATACTTCAGGCCTGGCTTCTGATCACCAAACTCTCCCTTGGGCAGGATGAGGGAGAGGTTGGGGAGGCAGAGGCTCCGGTAACAGGGGATGTGTTTCCCCTTAATTATCTGGTCCCTTCCCTAAAGAAGAGGTGTTTCCCTAAAGAGCCAGTTTTGGTAACAGTGTGAGATTAACTAGGCTCTGGGCACAGAGAATGTGCCCAGAATGTGGCTGTGCAGAATGAAATAGCACCAAAATGGGAAGGGAGAGGGGCTGGGATACAGATCAAACCTCCCAGCAGTAGAGGGCCGGCTTCTAGGACCATTCCAACAAAACTATGATTGTTGTTTCAAAGAATATGGCCAAACCTTAGAGCTTGCTGAATGGAATCCTGGTTTGTATTTATGAATTCAGTAATGTCAAAAGTCGAGGCATAACCTCCCTAAAGAACTAGGGAAAACCATAGGCCGAGGCCGTTAGTACATCCCATAAGAGCAGCTCGGAGACCTGTGGTGGGTGCCACAGGTCACAGTCTGAAGAAACAACAACTTGGGACTGGTTTTGCCAGGTTGAGAGAACACCGCTTGAATCAGAAGGTCGGTGTACCGGGAGTAGAACCAATGGCTGCATTTTGTGTTTCCTCACACAGTATAAAGCAAGTTCTGGGATGAAGTGGTGTTTTGGAGGGTGTATGGGTGGGCTGGGGAGGGCATCCTAGGCATGCCAGAATACTTTCTGCAGTGAACAGTGCAGGTAAAGGTGCAGAAGGCCCACACTGGTGATTCATGGGCTGTCAAAGTGGTGTCACCTATCTTTTCTCTATAGAGGGGTACTGGGAGATGTGTGGAAGTCCCCCCAAGAATCTGAACTTCTTAGAATGGCACATAGGACTGCTTGGAATCATGGCAGCTCCTGGGGAGCTGGGGTTGGAACTGGCTCTGCTGAGGGGCCATTGCTTTCAAGGCCTTCTCTTCACTTTAAAATGAGCTATTGAGCTCCTTATGATATCAGCCACGCTGCATCAATATTTTTCTTTTAAATTTTCATTTGTCCATGAAGTCTAGTCTGAGACTAACCAGGCTGGCTCTTAGTACGCTCAGCTGACTTCTGAAATTGGGCTAAGAGTCAGGGAAGTGGGGGACACTTAACAATTTCTCTCCCTCTGATGTCTTGGACTTCTGTCATCCTTACCATAGCTCATGGATTTTCTGTGCAAGAGGATTGGTTTGAGAACGTTTTCTATAGCAACTGAGTCCTTCGTATCTGAACAGTGTCACCCAAGCATAGACAAACTCTTCCAAGAATTCTCTGCACCCCCCCACCACTTGCTGCTACAGATAATCCTTTATCTTCTTGTTTTAAAATGCCACCCTAAAAACCCCCTTTCCTTGCTCAGCTCTTTTTTTTCCACGACAGTGTACGCAAGCAGACAGATGCCTTTGATGGGTCATTTCCTCTTTACATATACTAGGGGGTGTTGTAGAAATTCAGATGAGACAAGGGAAGAAGCCCAGGGAGGCAATATACTGATCTACTGAGGAGAGACCCATTTTGCTCTCCTTTGCACCTCCCCATCCAGGAACCATCTACTCTAGCTGTTCTGGGAAACTCGAGCCAAGCTAGGGGTATGCTGACACCTTCAAGTCTCTCCACAGGGAACAGTGACTTATCAAGAGACAACAAGCCCCAGGGTGAATGTTACTAATCCAGTGGTCTGGATGTAGTATGTTAATTCTTAGATGGCCTCCTTCAGACACTGCCTAGTCTCTGACTGAGTGCACTGTGCATACGTCTACAAGACAGATACAACACAAAACAGGACCCCTTTCAGAGGCCTGACTCTTCTCAATAAACCCTGCACAGAGTTCTCATTCAGTCTAGGAAATAGCCTGGAGGTCTCCAAGGGCTTCTCAATACCCCCATTGTCCTAGAACCCTCCTCACACGAGAAGAAGCTGTGAAAGCTCTCTGTTCCCCATCACAAGTTTGACTCTAATAGAACACTTTTTATCTCTATGCCAGAACCCCAAGGATAACATCCATTGTCCAGGGGTCCATATGTATCCTATGGAGCAGTAGAGGCCTGGAAATGACTCAAAATATATACATATTTTCTTTTTAGAACATTTTCTACTGCATTAGGTTAAAATTGATTCTTTTCTGACTTTTTCCCTCCCTTTTGGGTATTTGAGAACCTTAACAACATTTGCCTCTTCCAATATTTGCCTGATCTTGATCTAGGAAAATCTAGAATGACTCAAAGAGAGAGGATGAGAAGAAAGGCCCAACTTTGTGCTTCACAGAATGGTAAGGGGACAGAAGAAAAGGAGAGGTGGCAGTTTGAACCTGTCCCTAGTGTTCCTTTTAACAAGGGACTGAAAGGATGGAATGTTTGTAACTCTGTCCCCTGCTTTACATAGTCCTAAGTGACCTGATCTCTTCCAGGGTTGTCAGACATTGCAGTTGGCACATGTGTCACTGGACTTATAGCCCCTGGGAAGATAAAGTTGAGCCTTATTTAAAGTATGCATCATCACTAGGCATCCTCCATCACACACATACACCACCACCACCACCACCATCACCATCATTTTGAGATACCCTTCCTACCAGAGCCTAACTCTCACACCAACTAAAAGCCATCCATATGTCAGACATTAAGCCTTTTCTCCAATAGAAAAAAGCCAGGCTACTACCATGGTAATGGCATCCTTCCTTGGAAAATAGTTTAGAAGAAATAAGCAAACAAAAAAAGAGAAAATCAGCAGCTAAATCCATTCCCCCCTCAGTGAATGCTGTAGGATTATCTCCCAAAGAAGAAGCAGAGGTGGTTTCAAGGGAGGAACAGCTAGAACATAAAGACTCTGGGCTCAAGGTGATAGAGATCTTTAAAGAGATCACAGTGGAGCTAGTAGAGACACGAAAACTCCAGAGAAGTCTGTAGCAGACCCTACTCCAAGGCCAGGTGACTAGAGATGCCATTAACCAAAGTAGCTGCATGTCCCAAAGCAGAAGAGATGAGCCTCAAAACCTAACCATGAGCTGGAGACGTCAAAGGAGATACCAACACTTCTCTGAGAGAGAAGAATATGTGAGTCCCTGCCAACCTTGGGCAACCCACACCATCCCAGGATACAGATGGCAGGAGAAGCTCAAACCCGCAGGGCTCTCTGACTCTAGTACCAAGTATCTGGTCTCTTCCCAAGAAAGCTTTAAGCAGATATTATCGGTAGGAGGGAGACACCCTAGCTGAGCATGGAGGAAGTGACCAGAGGGGAGGTAAAAGAGCAAGAAAGCCTTGTTACACATTTAATGTAGAGAAGTTCAGGGTTGGGCAGGGCAGGGGGGACCAATCGTGCTCTAAAGATATAGTTTGGCATACCCAAATCAGGCAGGGAAAACTGCCTACACTCTATCTGTATTTCTGGTTTCCTTCTTTCTGAATAAAGACACTGAATAAGTCCCCAGAGATGCAGGCAATATTCCCCTTGGCTATCATGCTATTCTTGGGCATCAGGCTGAATGTCAAAAGGAGGGATGGTAGGTCTTTTTTTTTTTCTTGGTGTGTTCTGCTTGGCACCTCTCCAGGGCTTTGGCAAGGGAGGCCAAGGCAAAACATGAAGGTACTTTCTGAGTAAACAGAGGCCTTGGGAAGTGCTTCAGCATTAATGAGAGCCATGGGGTGAGTGGGGAATAAACCACACTTCATAGAAGCTCAAGAGAAAAAGCCCCTCTATCTACAGCACCATGGTGCCAGCTGTGGGCATCATAGAGTAGTGTATAGAAAAGGAGGCAGAGTGAGAACCCCTCTCCAAGATTCTGGAGTCATCCCAGACATGCCCTTGTGGTAGCAGAAGGACTGACCCTAGTCCTCTCTTGGGTGGCAACCAGGGAAATCAAGCATGGGAAGGTTTCTTGTTGCATATTTTCTATTTAGGTAGTCTCTTGCTAAGGAGACTAGAAGCCTGCTAGGTCAGGAGGAGTTATGTCAGGCCAACTAGTGGAGCAGGGTCCCTAAAAGGAGCCTGCTCTGGAAATTGCTAACATCATGAGATGACTCTGGCATATAGCACCCAGCCTTCATAGACTCTAGGGGACATTGTGGGAGAAGCTGTCAGAGGAGGCCAGGAGATGCCATCAACAACAAAGGGGACAAGTTCCGCAGAAGATGGGACCAGGATCTGCCATTTGGTTGTAAATGTCTTTTGTTAAAATTTTTGCTAAGGAACCCACCCCACTTGCATGTGTTAAATCTCTGACGAGATGCTGATGGTAGAGAGGTGGAGGACAGACACACAGACACACTGTTCCTCCTACTGTAATACCTGGACATGAATGAAGACATAGCCTCTGGCCCAGCAATTCAAAAACATCCAGCTTATACTTTTGGTCAAGCCAGAGGCTTACCATGGGTCTGAATCTTTAGCCGTTCTCTACCTCTCTAGACTCTTAAAATAGTTCCTAGACTAGTCTCAACCAATAAGCTGCTGTAGACCCAAATATTGGATGACTGACATCAGTCTTTCTATGATATGAGGACAGACAGAGCAACATGCCTTAGAAAAGGACAACACAACTGCAGGTGTGTTGTTGTGATCCCCACCACGTGTAGGACACCCTCGGACTCACAATTCTGCAAAATTCTTAAGCAGGAGACTTAGGAGCAAGGAGTCAGGCTCATCATTTTGCATCCCTCCCCCCAATGTTTCTGGGCTCACTGGGTGCAGAGTCAGGCTCTCAATGTTTGCTTGACTGACCATTAAAGCACAAGGGTGCAGAGGGAGGGGGCAGAGAGTAGAAAGAGAAATAGAGGTGAGACCCGCTCCCTGTTGAATGGCTTCTCCTGGCCTGGCATTGCCTTCTCCTTATTCTTGCTTTTGTCCTTCTTTCAGGGACCTCTTCAATTTTAGCATCACTTCATGTCACCCCGGAGGCCTTTCCCCCTCATTTACTTCATGTCGCTGCTTGCTGGCTACACATTTGTAACTGTCTCTTTCTCATTCTTTGCATAGCTAATCTAGTTCCCTAATGTTTTCTGGTTTGGTCAATTGTTTCTTGTTGTTTTCTTTTCAGTAAGAGGGGCGGGGCATCAGGGGAGCTGATGGGTGAAAGTGTAGTCATGCTAAGCACATCCTTAGACTTTCCCATGGAGCAACAAGGCCCATCTTCACCCCCTTTTCCCATGCACTTCCCCAGTGGATCAGAAGGACCATGTGCAGGAGTGGGGAGATAGCTCAGGTAACCAAGTACGTGTGGTGCCTGCATGCAGGACTCGAGTGCACATCTCCAGTATCCACATAAAAACTTGGGTGTTAGCAGGATGAGTCTATAGTCCCAGCATTGTGAAGCAGACAAAGATTCCGGGAGTTTGCTGGCCAGTCACTGTAGCCAGTGGTTGAGTCCCAGACTTTGTCTCAAAAAATTGTATGGGGAAACAATTGAGAAGGACCCCCGATATCAATTTCTGATCTTCATATGCACATGTGAACATGTGCACACGTGCACAATCCCCCACCCCTGAAGTGACCACCCATGTGACCTTCCCCATCTCCTTCTGGGATCTTTCTCATGGCTCTTCAGATCTACTGGCTACTGGAAGACAATCTAACCTCTTAGGTCTATCCAACTTCCTGGCCCCTTCTGCCCCATCATAAGAGAAGCATCCCTAGGCTTTATCATTTGAAGAATCAAAAAGATATCTTTCCTTAGAGCCAAGCATTTTCCTCTTTACAGTTTCTGCTCCACCTTAAATAAAGCATCCCTAGGATTTATTGTTGAGGAACCAAAAAAATACATCTTTACTTAGACCCAAGTGATCCCTTCTCACAGTCTCTTCCCTAGAGGCTGATAGCTGAAAGTACCAAATGCTCCTAACTAGCTTTCATTTAGAGGCTACAAAGCAACTCCCTAAGGTCCAACCTCACTCTGAGATCACTTACATTATTACCTCCAAAGAGGCTCACATGGCAGGGGCCGTATCTCCCTCATCTTTGATCCCAGCCTCAGGAAATACCTTGCCATCTCTGTTGAAATTCATTTTCTAAAGCACTGAAAAGTGTTAGGAAAAGGACATTCACTTTTGGTGCAGGACGAGAGGCAAGCAGACATAAGTTGTTACCTCTGGTCTTAGGCAGTGAGGTTTTGTGACCTGGTAGAGGCTTAGACCCTCTGAGAGTGGGGAGGGTTCTGAGAAGTCTGAGGGAGGGGAACAGGCTGAGAAAGAATCATAAAAAGACCTTTCCTCTTTTCAGAACCCCAAATTTAAGTGGTAAGACGCTCTGAGATGAGTCAATTGGCTGATGATTTCTGCTATTCAGATTTAATCCCTTCCAGGGAATTAACACAATGGGTTATAGCCAGACTCTCCCAGCTTCTCAGTTGAAACATTAGATTTGGTCTCCAGAAGAGACTACTGTGGTGGTGTGATTGAGAAATGTCCCCTATGGGCTCCACTATTTGTATACTTGGTCTCCAGTTGGTGGCACTGTTTGGGGAGGTTTAGGGGGTGCAGCCTTGCTAGAGAAAGCATGTCACTGGGAACAGGCTTTGAGAATTTAAAGACTCATCCCCCTTCAGCACCCCCACCTCCCTCTCTCTGTCTCTTGCTTGCCACGGAAGATGTAAATACTCAGCTTCCTAAGCCTTCCACATCATGGCTGCTACCTACTGCCATGTCTGTATGCCATGATGGACTCCTATCACTCAGGAACTGTAAGCTCAAAAAGACAGCCCCCCCCCCAACTCCCACACACACAACTTGCCTTGTGATATTTTATGACAGCAACAGAACTAATGCATGGTTATTTCTCTCATTTGTATTGCACTGTTATATGTCTCATCACAATCTGGTTTGGTGAACTAATTCCTAAGTTCTCTTTGAAAGGAAGCTGTCCTGTGTGCTCTACAGTACCCCATGGATGTAGAAAGGAATGCAGTAGCCTTTTACACAACTTCGACTTTCTGGCCTTTGTAGTCCAGCCCTCATCATTACTGTTGGCATTTGCATCTCCACCATTCTGTGTGTGTTCCAATAGACACTGATAATCTCTCAGTGTGGCCCTGATCCCCAACCTGGAGAGATGATGCATCTGGACACACTGGAACTATTTCCTAGTCACTGATTTCTCTCAAGTCCATAAAGTCTAAAACCTTTCCAGACATTTTCTTAGACTTGGGCTAATCAGAGCCTGATCAGTTTGGAGATGGAATAGAGTAAGGACGTACCTCAATAATGGGCTATCAGGGAGCTCAACAAAATGTATGGTTCCCAAGTTCAACAAGTTATCCTTGTAACAGAAATTCACCCTCATCCTAATATCCCCAAAGTAAGAATGCATCCTTGAGTTTAAAACGATGGGCTGGTAAGAACGGGTTTGAAGTTGAGAGAGGGAAACAAAATGAAGAGCAGGATATATAAAGAGGAGAGCATCCCACGTTTCTCGCTGTGCTAAAATCGGGCTGAGGGCTCTGCCAGCCTCGTCCCTATTCTCTTTAGTCTTAAAAGTCTGAGACTCTTTCCCATCACGTGTCTCACCTTCTCCTCTTACACTTACACTCCCTTCTTTGTTGCTCTTGCTTGTTCTCTTGGCCTCGAACTTGTGCTCAACTCAGAGCTCTAAGAACCAAAGTGGAGAGGAAACAGCTCACATTAGAAACTTCTCATTGGGCTGGATGGAAGTGACCCTAACATACATTCTGTCCTTCCAAACTGACCACGCATCCCATTGTTTCAGGCCTCATCCAAATCTCATCACTACTTATGATCAGGGGCTTTTATTAATGGTCACTTTCTGGCTTCCTTTCAGAAAAGGGTATTCAGCTACCACATGGCTCCCAAAGGCTGGCTGCTGCTGCATACACTCATTTCTCCTTCCTCTCAGATTCAATGTCTAGTCTTGTTTTAGGACTCTTACAACCCCAGCCCATCAGCAGTCTCACATCCAGATCCAGGGTAACATCTATGATTCCAAGGTCCAACACAAAGGACATGTCAGACATTATGAGATAGTCCTCGGAGACTCATGTAGTTCTTTAAACGGTTGAACTCTAAAATTAAACTTTCTTATCAATAAGTATTTGAAGTTATTTGTGTCACTGCACAAGAAACTGAAGTCAGAAGCAAACCATCAGCCAATCCCAGTCTTGACTGTGCTGGTGGCACTGTTTCATTGAAGCATATGATGCTTCAGCTGGACAGTGGGGGGACAGAAAGGAAATGAGACAGAAGCCACCCACAAGGCTTGTTTGAGCAGTGAGAAGACTGAAGAGACAGAACACAAGACACTCCCTGGCTGTGTTTCAAAGGCAGCTGGGAAACCAAGGCTGTCTTCTGATGGCTCCAGTCTGCACTGGCAAATAGTAAATCTGTAGCTGGAAGACCAGGAACTCCCTGAAGACAAAAGAAATTGTCTTTGTCCAAGACTTATTTCTTTTTTAAATGCATAACTCCATGTGAAATAGAAGTTTCACCCACTGTCTGTGGCCCATGTGTCTCACAGAATTCTTGTCCCCTCACATGGACTACTCACTCTACAGTCGGCATATCTTTTAAGCTACATCCTCTATAGGATGATGGAAGCCAAGTTCAAGTTCTCAGCTACTAAGGTTTCACAACAGTCAATTTTATATTATTTTCTAGGCAGTTCCCTTTCGGGTAGGAGGTCCCTTAAGAACTAAATTTTCTGTTCTAACCCATTTGAATCAACTGTAATTAATATAAGAGACACTAAGAGACCACTTTCTTGAGGTCTGGGTCTGAGAGATTGTCAGAAGTTGAAGACCTATACACTAATTGACAAGCTCTCAGATAGCCTCATAAGAGCCATAAAAATCCCTAAGGGTCTTAGGGCTTCTGGTCAGTGGTGCTGGGTATGGCTCAGCAAGAGCAGTCTGGAAGTTCATTCTTTCATTTTAACCTGACTGCAATCTAACTCCCTCCAGTGGACCTCTCTCTCTCATGGAGGTCAACCCTCATGGGGCTAGGTTGAGTGGCAAGAGGATCAGAGAAGATTGACACTCCTCATGAGATTTGAACCAAGATCAGGAATGGCTTGCAGCTGTGGCTGGCATCAGTCCGGGCCTTCCAGTTACCCAGGAAAATTCCAGAAACTGTTCCGTTCACAATTAATGTCTGCAATATTTTCCCTTCCTCTATCAAACTCAGGTCTCCATCTTGTCTCTTTCCTAATCTGAGTTTTTTTTTTTTTTTAAAGAAGGAAAATGCACATACCATAAAAGTCACCATCATGACATTTGCTATATACTCAATATGAGCATCAGCCTCCATCAAGTTCCAGGTTGTCTTCACCATTACAAAGAGAAACTCAGCAGACCTTGAATGGTCCATCCTTCTTGACACTCACCAATCAACCCACTTCTATTGATCCGCTTCCAGTGCCCACAAGTTTTCTTATGTCACATGTTTCACAAAGTTGAGCCATGTGGTATGGCCTTGTGTGTCTGTAACACTTTCGCCCATGTTAGCACCATTGCCAGTATGCATGCCATTCTGTCTGGTGAAGATGCAGAAAGTTCAGAATTTGTTTACTTGCTCATTCACTGATGAGCAGCAGAGCGGCTTCTGTCTTTTGACTCACACCAATACTGCTGGAGCTCTACACATTTGCACATGCATTCTCCTCTAAATGCCTGCTTTTAGCTTTGAGGGAGGGGCCTAATGACAAAGTCCACAAACCATCACACCCGTGATCTCTCGTACAACTCATTTGAGACACTTCCTAGCCCTTTGCTGCTGTTCTGCATTTATTCTGCTGTGTACAAAGATCCCTGTTTTTCCACATTGTCCAGAAGCACCAGTCACTTTTTTTATTATAGCTGTTTTAACCAGTGTGAAGTGATAATCCCCTGTGGTTTTCACTTGCATTTCCACAAAGACTAAAGACTGGGAACACATTTTCACATGGTTTTTGATCCTAGCTAGCATATCTTATTTGTGAAGTGCTTGAGGTTTCTCCTGTTGAATTGTAGAAGGTTGTTTTAGACCTTCTGGAACCAGTCTTGTCAGACATATGATAAGAAAATAGATTTCAGCTATAGACACTGTCTTTTCAGGATGTCCAGAGGCACACAAAGTTTACAGTTTGATATTGCTATATTATTCTCATCATTTGGGCTTTGATGTCATATCTAAGAAACCACAGCCAACTCCAAGTTTATAAAGATTTCTGGGACACTGGGAATGGTTTTTAACCTTGTATACACAACATTGATGTACCTTGAGTTTTGTATATAATGTACACTAAGAGTCCAGTACCTTCTTCTCTCATACGACTGTCCATCTGAGCAACCCTAACAACATTTGTGAAAAAAGGCAATTGTTTCTTTATTAATTACTCCTAGCATCCTTCCTGAACATCCACCAACTTTATAAGCACACTATTCTTTCAAGATGTCTCTCTCTTAATCTCCATCTCCATCCGGTGAGAGGAATATGCTATTGGGTTAGGCAAGTTTCACAGGACATTTTGGAAGCAGGACAAGCTAGTCCTTCACTTTTATGATCATTTCTCTAAATGTCTAGATTTTTTAAGACAGTAACTTGGAGAAACCTCCTATGTTTTCTTTGGTGTTAATCCTACCAAGCAACTACGGAATTCGAGAGAAACCCTGGAGCACAGGTCTCTTGTTCCAATATTTCAGATTCAGAGATCCAACTTGGGTCTTACGTCAGCAAATTTATCAGCAGGCCCAACAGGATGGCCTTGATCATATCCTGGGAATCCTATCCTCCTGAGTCCAGGCCAGAGGCAATCCTAACTCTGCACTGTGTGTAACTCTAAGTGGTAACTGAGCATCACCACACCAGGATGCACTTTTCCAACTTTGTCGTCAGCATCTGAATAACAGGGGTCCTTTGCTGGTGCTGGGACATTGGACAACTGACAGCCTGACTCAGGGAAGGCTTCAGTAAACAGCATGAAGGCCTGGCTTTGCCCAACCCCTTGGCAACAGATGAATGAAGGCTCAGGCCTCCAGGGAGGGACAGGGAAATCCAATGAGCCTAGCTCTACCTAAGAGAATAAGGGGAGATGAGGAAGGTTGAACTCTGCACCTCCAGAACTCACCATGGGGAGTCAAGTCCCCAGAGAGGGGCCTCTGAAACAGAAGCCACACAGCTGGTCCTACCTCAGAGGGAACATACATCCTCTCAGATGATTGACAATGGAGATGCAGAAGGAGCAATGGCTCTGAAACCTCAACAAGATTGAGAAGGGTTTTGGAAGCCCCCCTTTTACAGACTAGTTTCCTGTCAGGCTGTCAGGAAGTCTTGAGTTAAACAGTGCAAGAGCTGCTTTGGAGGGAGGGAGTGCTCCCAAAGGCAGCCAAGTCCAAGGCCTGCTCCAGTCAGGGCATGCAAAGGTTAGGGCAGGGCATAGAGGAGTGGTTGTCAGTTTGCAAACTGACACCATGACTTTTCTCCAGATTAGGTCTCAGTGGGAACACTCCTGAGCCTTTTCCTACAGCAGAGCTACTCAGTAGCATGAGCATTTGAGTCCTGTGACTGGGCAGGGGACTCGAGTGCCAGGGCAGCTCTGTAGCTTGACTAGAAGGCGGCTTTGTGAGGACCACAGTAGGCAGGACTCTCCTAAGCAAGCATCCAGCTCAGAAAAGAGTTCTTCCACAGGCCTGAGATTGCTCACTTTCAAAAACCAGCTTGTGCACTGTTGGCCCTTCTAGGATGGTAGGAGGCAAGCTCAGACCACCCTAGTACCTACCTACTCTGTGTGTCAACAATGGGATTGCTTTCTCCCAGTGTCTAGACCTTATCGCCAAGGAGATATGATCTGTGTGACTAGTTGCCTGTGGAATCCCTGGGCCCAGAGTATGCAGTGAACTCCCTCTGTTGGAAGCTCTCTCACAGATATTACTGTAACTCGGTGCGGGGGGAGGGGGGCGGCTTTCTGTACCCTGGAGCCTCCCCGTGGGGATGAGGAATCTGGCCCTTATGCCTTTGGCTGATTTTGCTCTGTATCCTCTGAGAGAAATCACAGTTGTGACTACATGCTGAGTCCTGAGAGTCCTGCTAGAGACTCGTGAGGCTATGGTGGCCTTGTAGGAGCCCCAGCCCATCACCCAGGTCTCACTACCATTCTCTCTCTTTTTATATCTTAGAGCACCATACTGGGGAAAAGTCAGACCAAGGAATAGGAAAAACAATTTTTATCCATCTGACCTGTTCCTTTCTGTTTCTCATTCATTCAGACATTAAACTACTTATTCCGTATGCCTCATTCCCATCGATGTTCCCTCAGAGGGTCTTTGCAGAGCAGCCTGCTGACCCCAACAGAGCCGTCCAGGTATATCGCTGGCTCTGGAGACCATACC
The DNA here is from genome assembly GCA_030674055.1 of Rhabdomys pumilio. Taxonomy (NCBI): domain Eukaryota; kingdom Metazoa; phylum Chordata; class Mammalia; order Rodentia; family Muridae; genus Rhabdomys; species Rhabdomys pumilio. Next base: position 88,788,654 of record JANHMN010000006.1, read on the forward strand.
ATAGTGGATAGCAGCTCCCTTGCTGCCTGCTTTTGGACAGTGACATCCTTGACTTCCCAGCCTTTGCTGGCTGGATGTTACCTCAACATCCCTCTCGCAAATGTGCGTGATTTTTTTCCTTTCCCTCTGCTGGGTAATCAGACTCCTCAGTTTGCTCTGAGGTTGGCTGGCGCTGAACGTGTTTCTACATTTATCCTTGGCATACTTCCAGACTTCAATATCGTTTTCTTCCTCTCTCAGTGAACTTCTCTCCAAGAAGTTTCTGCCAGTCTGGACTAGGGAAGAATTTACATGATGACAGAGGCAAGGATATAGCTTCCTTCTTTGGCCCTGCTTGGCACAGATGGGTGAGAAATTACTATCTGAGCTGTCCTCATGCCTGTCAACATCTCAGACCCTGTCACTATTGACATTAAGTCAGGCTCACATCCCTGTCCTTTTGCAATCTCCACATAGAGGTGCAATCAGCTCCATGTGTGACCCCAGATGTAGGCCTCCCCCATTGAATAAGCATCATGATCATAGACTGAAAACCTCAAAGGAACAAATGGTTCAGCTGGCCTCTCTGTCCTGGTGACTGAGACACAGCCAGAGGGAGTGATAAGACAGAGCCGTATGGACCTTGCTCCTGGTCCTTCCTCCTCAAGCGGCGGTTTCCAGTGCCCAGTGGGCACAGCACCCAGCAATCAGTCTACTGATTGTTGTCTGCCATACAGTCCAGGACAGGTTCCAGAGATTTCATTCAGAGTCCCTGAAACTTCTGGAAGTTCAAGGATTTTTTTAAAAAAATGTTCTTCATCTGCTTTTACGTATCATAGATGTAAATATATTAACCACTGAAGAAAAATATAAAACAAGAATTATGGAATAGATTTGCAGAAGTTGGTGGTAATGATTTTCCATCAGAATAAAGCACCACTTTGTCAGTCTGCGGGACTAGACCCTCACTGACGAGACTTCCCGTGAGTATCTACTACCCAGGCTAGAGATAGTCAGGTGGGTATCAGCTCACATAAGTTTAAAGTCATAATGTTAATTGCTTTTCCATTCAGGAAAACTTTGTGTACTGCTAGATTTGTTTTTCTGGCTGCAACTTTTTCCATGCAGTTAGACAGTGGAAGCTTGGGGGAGATTAGAACCCCACCTCCAGTATTTCAACCAGGAACGACGACAACAAGAGGGAATGGCCAGGAAAGAAGTCCCAGTGAGTATTAAGTGTGAGAGGCATGCATGTGTGGAGCCAGGAGTCAGTGCTGGAGTTAAGTCTGATCCTCTTCCTCTTGGTAGCATTAGCAATAGTCCCTATAATCTAGGCAGACCAAGGCCGTCATCGGATTTGCTACCTCATGCATCCCATCCTTTGGAACAGCAGAAGCATCTGAAGTGACATCCAAGGTACAAGGAGGGCACCGTGGCAAAACCCAGGTAACTTTCTACCATCTATCTGCAGTAAAATTAGGTTCAGTAAATTTAAGGAGATGCCAGGGGTCGAGAGAGACAAGACCACACTGGAGTGTCTGATGTGCCTATGGACCTCTAAATCTTCTCAAGGATTCCAGAGCTGCCAACTCAGGAAGGCTGAAGTCCTTGATTACTCTGGGGGCTCTAGAAGTTTCAGGTTGGAGGTAGCAGCTGGGTGGATGTAAACAGTTCATCGAAGTGTTTTTTGCAGGGCTCCAGGGAGGAGCACTTGATTATTAAATGAAAGGTGTTAAATTGGGCAAGTCTTGAGATGCTTTCATTAGACACCCCCATTCATTCATTCATTCATTCATGCATTCATTTATGCATTCACTTATGCATTCATTCATCCAGCCAACATTTAAAAGAATCTGCTGTCCTGTGGGCATTTGTGCTACATGACTCAAGGTGCTTGCCACCACCTTGAAGAGCTCCTAGGTCGCCGCTCTTGTAGCTACTCCCACTGCCTATACTGTGTCCTCCTCACTAGGCCTCTTGCACCACACAGCTTTAGGCCTTCATCTCTCATCCTCATGTGGAGCAGTTTCTCACGGTAGACTCCCTGAAAGTTATCTAAAGCATCCCCTGGAGTCCCTGTAGTGGATTCAGTCTGTATCATCAAAGACACACCCCCCCAAGATCCTCTACCAAGGTTTTGGACATATTCGGAGGGAAAGGTAGAGGTTTTTCCATGAACAAGAGCCTACAGAGGCACATAGTGAGAAAATCAGTATACCCAGAGCCTCCTTTCTGCCCTCGGAAGGAGACTTTCCAAGATGAATCATCACAGGCCACAGCTGACAAACTGTATTGTGTCTCATTACAAATGCCAGTAGTGGTCTTGCAGACCAGGCCCTCTCATCTTCAAAAGTCTTCCCCAGCAAGCAGGAACTCTCTGCCATACAAATGAAACTCTAGTCATTCAGGGCTCTCTTCAAGGAGAGGGTGAAGGGATTTCCCTACGAAAGTGGGAACACTGAAACAACTTCAAGCTCAGACTTTTTCAGACCTTTGATGTGAGCCATCTGAACCCCACAGAAGAAGGAGGAAAAAGCAAGATTTTAACATTTGGAAGGCCACCCACAAGTGGGGGGGGTGGGGGGGTGGGGGCAGCTAGTGGGCCATGAAAACACCCCAAATAGACTTCCCTATTGCATAGCTGGCCTTTAGGAGAGGCCTGGAGAGAAGGTCCAAGCAAGTACTACAGGTGATACCAACAACTCTGGTGCACTATAAACCAGAGAAGCAAGAGTAGAGCACAGCTGGCAAGGTGAGCTTTCACGGAGAAGGAGGCTTCGAGCACAAACACCTCCCAAACCCCGCTGACACTTGTCTTTAGACCCTTTGTTCCAAGCCATCTTCCCTCCAGGAAGTAAGAGAAGCTGTAATGGGGTCTTTGAAAGTATATGACATCACAATGGGTCCCAGGATTGTGGCTGGTGATTGGATTGAAAAAACGATGTCATCAACATTGATAACCAGGAATCAGCTAACACCTTGTGATCTTCATCTGCGGAGGTCCTTTCCTACCTCTCCAACAGCTCTAGGGTCTCTCTTGGCATTGCTCATTCATTTTACAGTTGAGGAAAACGGGACACAGGTTTTGCATTTTGTTTTGTTTTGTTTTGTTTTGTTTTGTTTTGTTTTGTTTTGTTTTGAAGACTCTCACCCAATGTTACCCAGCTGCTCCTGAGCAAAATGTTCTGTCACTTTTTCAAACCTGGCTCTTCAGTTAGAGCCTTTGGATCATGGCCTCAAGCCTACTTCCACTTCTGAGAAAGGAAAGGAAGGACTTCTGTGGCCAGAGAGTCAACCCCCAAGTTAGGAGAGGCTCCAGGGGTCAGTAAGTCAGAGGCTTCCTAGACCTGGCCTGTTGGTGGCCTTGCTCTGCCATATGACACCCTCTACTTTCTGCCTCTGTTCTGAACTGTGGCTTTTTTATCCCTTTGTCTGGAAGGTGCACAGTCTCCAGAAGCCCTGCCCAAGTGATTGCTTTGCTGCTCTCCTTCACACCCCCCACCTGCTCTCCCCATCCCAACACTGCACCCTTCATTTCCATGCCTGCAGTGGTTGTGTTCCTCCCCTCTACTTCATGCTAACCTTTTGGACATTTTCTTCTCAGCTTACAAACTTTGTGTATGTGTTGTTGAATATGTGTGTGTGTGTGTGTGTGTGTGTGTATATATATATATATATATATATATATAGCTTCTCCCCTGCCCCTTCCAATGCTGGAGATTAAACCCCATGCTTTGTGTATGTTACCATTAAGCTTCATCCCCTCTCTCTCTCTCTCTCTCTCTCTCTCTCTCTCTCTCTCTCTCTCTC
>JANHMN010000006.1:88792452-88830074 GCA_030674055.1 Rhabdomys pumilio
CTCTCTCTCTCTCTCTCTCTCTCTCTCTCTCTCTCTCTCTCTCTCTCTTCTGTTTTTCTTTCTAGGATCCAAGAGATGGAATGTTGACTCTATCAAAATATATATTTGTGCTAGACAGTGGTGGCACACACCTTTAATCCCAGCACTTGGGAAGCAGAGGTAGGTGGATTTCTGAGTTTGAGGCCAACCTGGTCTACAGTGTGAGTTCCGAGACAGCCAGAACTTCGCAGAGAAACCCTGTCTCGAAAACAAACAAACAAACAAATAAAAAAAAAGAGAAAAATTCTGAAAATATATATTTGTACAATGGGTTAAAAGCTTTTTCAACTGCCTCAAGCTTTAGTCACTAGATACCATATCACCTCCACAAGAAATCTGTGTTTCCCTGAAAATCACTGTGCCCTGAAAAACAAAGGCACCATTCCCAGTGACAGGAAGACTTGACCACCGCCCCCCAAAAGCCACTTTTTTGACTTCTACTCATTAAGCCCTCCATAGTCCTACAGTTAGTAAAACCATCTTGTGTATTGTGTTGCCTATTAATGTCTCTTCCACCCATCCTGCCTGTCAATGGAACACATCCTCAAGACTTCTTTCCCTACTAATGGCTTCCACCCTTCTCCATTCTTTGGAATATGGATCCTCCCTACTTAACTTGGAGGCTCTGTGGGCTTCAATAGACATAAACCCCTCGACATTGTTTCTTCTGGGACTTCCAGGGTCATGAAGTTGGGTAGGAACCCTTCCAAGGACCATTCTGGTGGCTGAATGAGAAGGCAAGAGACCTGGATAAAGCCAATCTTATGTCAGCTGCCTCCCCTCTCAAGTCAATAACTTCTACGCTTACAAACTTCCCTGTATATGTGTTCTTGAATACATGTGCCTCTATCTTTTGCTTTACCCCTGCTTCTTCCAAAGCTCTTTAAATTTAGAAATAGTTTTGGGAAATACAGGTAGTCAATATGCTGTGTGTATGTAAATTTTGGATATAATAACTTCATCCTAGCCTAATATCCCCATCTTCTTGTATTTTTGCATACATGTATATTTGCTCTTGTTAATTTATTTTGTCTCAGAAGCATTTTATTTGAACTATAGTTCTCATTCGACATATCAAATGTATAAAGAAAAAAATGACCTATTTCCAAACTCTTTTGAAAGGAAAAGCCAGCTGTTTACAATGTCAGGAAACGAATACGTGTTTTTCTGTGCCATTCATCCCGCCTTCTGTTACCATTTATTTAATAATTATCCCCTTAAAGTTTGATTTTCCTTCTCCTCAGTGTGTCCTCTTTCCTTTACAAGTCATGTATTTTTTTCTATCCCCATTCATAATATTCTCCGAGTTCCTGACACTTTCGATAGAAACAATTGAATTCATGTTTTACATGAAATATTCTCCAGTCCCATTAGTTACTTTCTTTTCATACATCAATATTCACCTTTGTCACAGAGAACAAACATACCAAAGTACTCAGCACACCCAGCTGGGACAAACAGATTGAACCTCTATCTGAGAGTGGCCTTCCATGGTTCTGCTCAAAGACCCTGTTTTACATTGACAATTTGATCTGTGGGTTCCCAGGTACCGTTACTTGAAATCCCATTCCAAAAGCTGGAGGTGCTGCTCTCAGACATAATACACCTGTCAGCAGACCCCTTAGAGAACATAAGGGAGCACACTGGAGTTTGAGAGGGGAAAGAAGCTGTCCCGGAGAGCACTAGGGAGAAACAAGCCCCAAAGATGATGTGAGGTGACATTTGTAATACTCCCAGGAAAGGGAACCCCTTTGGCTGAAGGTAATGAGCTTGGTACTGCCAAAGTGTGTTGGTATCTGAGTTTCTGAGCGTAAGGGGAGGGTCATAATAGAAAAAGTACTCATTGAGGTCACAGCCAGGGACGGAGAAGAGGGTAGGTATTTAGAAGTGGGCGTGGTGGTGTGTGATGGGATCCTGTCAAGGAGGGAGAACTTCAGGCAGAGGTCCCTGACAAAAGAGGCTTCCCAACTAGGGCCCCATTGCCACGGAAGAGATGAGACTTTTGGTTGAGACAAAGGAGGCAGTGCCCTGGAGTCCTAGGACTGGAAGGTATAGGGACAGTCAGCTCAGTCCTGGGGTTCGGAAGCTACAGTTACAGTTAGGGAAGGGAGGCAGGAATGCAGACATATCTCGGAGGACTGGGAAGTGACCATGACTGAGTGCACGATGTGAAATTCACAAAAAAATAAAAACTTAAAAAAAAAAAAAGGAAATGGCGTTACACAAAACTCAACAGCAGCAGTTATAGCTCTGTCCACTTTACAAACGGTCTTTGGGCTTAAAAAAATGACCAATGTCAAAGATCTGTAGTAAATGAAACCTGAAGAGTGCTGGTGACAGAACACCACAGAACATAGGAAAGATGAAAGAGGACTCAGAAGCAAAGTGCTGAGAAGCCAACAGATGCCCCAGCCAGGCTTTCTGAACTAGGTCAGGGCAGGTTGGTAAGAGGGCTCCCACGACAGAACCCAGGAAAGACTCCATGGTGTGAGACTTGGTACCAACCCCACCCCCCTTCCCTAACACCTCAATCCAGAGGCAGGCTTCTCAGATGGCTCAACTCCTTCAAAGAGTACAAGGCTATAAGGAAGGGGCCAGCCTCACATCCCAGGCAAGTGTGTTTAAGCTCAGGACCTGATCTTAAAACCCTGCAAGAGCATGCTGCAGGCCGCATGGAGAACAGGGGCACCACCACCAACTTGCACTGAGCTCAATGACCAACTAACTGCACTGATAAACAGACACAAGCCCTCGAGCTCAAGTGCGCATGCTTGGAGCCTACTGGGAAGCCCAACCACTGGCTCCACCCTTGGCAGGAGGCACCAGAAGTCCCAGCCAATCCCAGACACGGAACGGAAAACCCCCATAGCGACCGTTAGAAGGCGTTGGCCATTCCAGCCCAGTGGCTTTCAGTTAGGCTGGTCCTACCGAGGACGCAGTAGCTAGGCTCAACAAAGATCTTGATGGCAGTGGGGGTGGGGTGCGGTGGGATGGGGTGGGGTAAGTCCCATCTTACCCAAACCCTAAACTGTTACCAAGACCTTGAACTGTTGTATAGTTATATCGTCTTTTGTGACATTGACCTTAGGGTGAGTTTAGTTAGGTGCTGTGCAAGCTCTGTTAAATAATCCCACTGACTCACCTGGTAGCCTTTTGGAGCAATTTCTGGAAAAATTTCAAACGTCACAGGAAAGAGACATTAAATGGGTACATATCGTCATCTGTAAGCACTTAACTTGAGTTGACGACTCCGTAGATACCATCTCTGGAGCACACGGCTGGAGATGTTTAGCCAGGTTTTTCTGACAAGAGAGCTGGCATGCCTTCTGCCCCTTGAGTTATCTCACGTTTGTGAAGCCCAGAGCCAACGAAGTAATGCTTTTTAAGGGTCTGTAGCTTTACTCTACTCTGCCTAGCTCCCGTACCTAGTTCACAGGGTTCTGCCAAGCCCTAGGAAGTTTAGAGGCTTCTCCATAACCCATTTCCCCTCTGCTCCTTTATCAAATTCCTCTTCTCCTCATGGATGACAGGTATCCTTTCTAGAAAGGAAGAAGAAAATTCCCCAAGTGACTCTTAAGTCACTTTGACGTCATTGGAGAAGTCACTGTAACAAGAATATCATGAGCTTCAAGGGATTAAACTAAAGACCCCCAGAACTTATGTTCCTGGAGGGAAACTTCCTTTTGTTCTTTATGGCTGGTACGGAGCCTGCACAAAGTTCTGAAGCTTGAGAAAGTCATGACAGTCTTAAATTCATATGCTGGCATGATTTTAGACTTCACTCTGGGGGTGGAGACATCATGGGATAGAAAAGGTGGAACTTTCCTTCCTTCCTGAAGCTACAAAATGAGACAATGAGGTTCTCAGTAAAAGTGTGTTAAGAAAGGCTATCTTTACCCTGTGGTTAGGTCGTTCTTGAATCTCATTTTAAAATAGCTTAGACATATAGATGAATAACTATATGTGTAGTGGTATTGACTAGAGAAGACTTGCTGTATTAAGTTGTTGGATATCCCGACCTAAAATGACTGGGGTGGGGAGAGAGTAGGGGGGGGATACCCTTTCCCATTATGCAGAGTTATAATTTGTCACTCCAAGTGATTCCAGAAAAGGAAATACTACAGAGATGATGAAACAGCAGGTTAGGTATACTTCTAAGGGCTCTTAAGAGTCTGAGACTTAATCTTGTGAGAATTGAATACTCTTCAGGTGTTGTGGTCTAGGATGCAGTGTTGAGCAACAGGAGTTGGGTGCACCTGACTCAATACGATCTTTGTTTGGTCCATAGTTCCCATGAATCCCCCTGGCTTGCCTGGGTCCACTTTTAATGTCTGGCCACTAACTACAATTCTGTCAATCATCCATCCACCTTGCAAAATTAGAAAGCCTTCTTTTATCTTTGATGACCTCTTTTTCCCTCCCTGCTCTTCATTTTAACAGCACCAACATTAGTGGGTACCACATTTCCTGCAAAGTCTGGAACTTTGTCCTCTGCACTCAGTGATGGACTCCCCCACCCCCAACCCCCATAACTCAGTGTGGAGCTACATACAGGTGGAAGCCGGGCTCATGTTCTGCTGCAGTACATGCTAAGTTCTCTGTAGCTGAGAACATAAATGGACAGCAACGAGCATCTGAGCCCAGATGAGATCCAAGAGGGCTCTCCAAGCAGTGCCCAGCTCTGTTGGAGGTTAAGCTATGATCAGAAAGTGGGCTGGAAGCACAAGAGTGTGGCTGTAGCAGGATTCCCAAGTTGTCTTATTTTTTTCCTGTTATGTGTTGTCTGGTGGCCCTGGCTGTCTCTCAAAATGACATGCAGTTGACCTTTTTGGAGCCATAGGGCAGACAAGTCACCAATTGTTGCCCATCCTGTGATACTACATAGACCCTTGAAAGAGTCAGTTTCTAGGTTGATGGTAATTGGAAGAGCTTCTGGGTGACAGCCAAGTCATAGAAGGGAGTGAGTCACTTGTGGAGCTACGGGCCCCGCCTTTGTGCGCGGTTAGACAATGCTTACCTTAGCTATTGCTTCTTTTACATAAACCTAAATTGTCCTGATTCTAGACACAAAGGAAAACTCTTTAGAAAAGATGGGAAAAAAAGTTATTAAAGCAGAAACCCAGATAAGAATATAAGAAGGGAATTAAAAATGGCAGAGAAGTTAGGCTCCAGAAGCAGAGGTGTGGGGGGTCAGCCAAAAATAAATTGAGAAAATGTTTCTGAACAACATGCTGAAAGGGAAAAGGGAGGGTAGGCCAGACTGCCTATGGAACAGGAGACAGAACTGAAAAAGAGAGCTTTCCCTCTCCCTCTGCTTTTTTCCTGTCCTCCTCCTCCTCCCCTGGAACCCTTGCCAAGTGCTAGGTAGGCTCAGAGATTGGGACAAAGAGTGTATTATGTAGCAGGGGTGTGTCTCCACCGGCTGCATTCCCAGGATATAGGGAAGGTCAACAGCAAAGACAGCTGAGGCCCCAAGAATGGAGGAGGTGCTATCTCCTAGGTCTTGGGCTGAGGGTAGAAAGCAGTTGGCGGATGTTGGCTGATGAGTCTACGTCTTTGTTGTTTTTCTTTGGGCAGCAGCTGGGGTTGCTACAAGCGCAGAGCCGGCAACTGGAGTGAGTCTGGTGGGAGGAGTGTTGTCGTGGGTATGATGCCCTTGGACATTGGCAGACATAATTATGCCTCCTCTCTTTTCTCCAGGTGCCCTCCCCAAGCAGGGACACCTTATATCCCCAAATTAACAAAATGAGAAAACAAAGGCAAAGAATTCGGCATCTAATGTGTGGGTTCCTGCTAGCTGAGAAGCCTGCGTCCCATAAAACAAAGACTACTCTTACAGGAGGTGTTGTCAGTGTTGGAGGGTCCTTACTGAAGCTGAGAACGGGGAAGACGAAAGCTCCTCGGTTATCACTCTAGTATCTTTTGGGGGTGTTATTTTATGAGCTTTGAAGACTTACATACAAAGCATTTCCAGGATATGGATCTTCTGAGGGAGCCAAAGATTATCCATCGAGTTTGGGACTGCAAAGCAGGTGCTGGGAAAGTAGCTGTGAGCTTTCAGAGTTTGGGAGAGCAAGCCTGGTGGTTTACTCAGGCTGGGAAAGTCTTTCACTACGGTCTTCTCAATGCACAGGTTTCCTGGTCAGAGCTCAAAATGAATAAACACCAAAGGCCAGGAAGGAGTGGTATCATTTCCATTTTACACAAGGTTTTGATGAATGTTTGATGTTCATGGTTCTGTAATGAGGGATGGTGTTCTAGGGAGGCAGTTACTAAAACGATAGCATCACCATGGTTTTCTCATTGGCCGTGGGCCATTGAGACTTTTCATATTTCTACTGTTCTTGGACAGCATCTAGTTGCCAATGACAAAACCCAGAGGTTCCAGCTTAGCACTAGTGGTGTTAAGCCATACTCGGTTTTTGCTCATGTTTCTTTTGAACAAATGTCATAAGAGTTGAATACCACCAAGGATGGCCTGGCAAATAGCTTGCTTAGGGGTTCACACCTTGATTTTTCTTGGACTGGTTGTGTTTATGGGCATCTCCCATCTGCATCCTTCATAAAAGTTGGGAAGTTTGTTTTCTAGGTCTAGTATTTTCTTCTAGGCAAGTGCTCTTTTTTCTTAGGTGTTTGCCTCTGCTACCAACAGCTGTCTCTGTGAAGTGACTGAGTAGCTCACAGCTATGGTGAAAAGAGAAACCTCGAACCCAAAGACAAATCTGTGTGCCTTTGCTGCTCCTGATGATAGAAAAAAATGGAGGGTTTTGGTTGAACTAGAGTTTTGGATCTGATTCCAAAGTCAGAAATGACAAGCTTTCTGGTGTCCTTGCTGGTGGTAGTCCTTGGAGGATGGAATTAGAAACAACGTGATGGGTCTGACCTGTTACTTTACAGAGTCCCTGGTGGCATTCATTTGTCATGCTCAAATTGAAAGGGTTCAACATGGAGTCTCCCCTTGGGAGTTAGCAGAAATCCTGGACTCCCCAATCCTGAAAATTCTGCACTTGAACAGAGTACTGACTTTGTGTTCTTGTTCTGATACTGCCTCTGTGAGCCATGGACACTTTGGAAAGTCTCCTGACTTCTTTGGGTTTTGGTTTCCTCATGGGTAAAATTGGGATATCAAGACCCCTCACTGGGTTGGTATGTGGATTCAATAAGCTCTGTCATCTTCATGTTATGTAAACCATTGTAATTGAAAAGCCAGCTTTAAATACGCATTGGCCACATGAAGAACATGTATGTGGACATTTCTGCCATCTTACATGCTATTGCATGCTACCTGGCTAATCTCTGTAGTAAAATGGCTATATGAAAATTTGGGTATATAAAAAAGGTTTATATATAGCTTTCATTGGCTTCCTAAGGGGGGCTCCAGCACCTCAAATTTTGAAAGCCAGTGCTTCAAACTTGAAGCTGGATTCAAAGATAGCGGTTACTTCTAGAAGTTTTCTCTGAACATGAGCACAGTACTGATTGAAGTGGTTTTACAGAAGGATGATTGATGGAGCCTGATGGTTCAGTATTTTCTATGTTTTGTAGTTTTGGGGATTGAATCCAAGGTTTCATGCATGCTAATAAGCACTCCAGGACTGACTGAACCACATCCCCAGCTCCTTAATGTGGTCTGATGACAGAACATTTGAGTCTGAAAATGTTGGATATGCTCAGTGGATTTTCATCAGATTATCCAACTGTTCATTTGAAATGTGGACATAAAGCAAATGATTAAATATTTGGCCTAAAGAAACTCAAGGTGACAACCTGTTATCTCATTTGAAAAGAGAGATGTGACCTGAGTAATCTTCAGAGACTCTCATTTTGGTCTACTGGGAAAGGGAGAAGAAGAGAGCCTTCAATAGACTATGTGGCTCAGATGAATGAGCATCAAAGAAAGGAAGGAATTGAAGGCTTTAAAGATTTCCATCCTAACCAACAGAGAAACATGGGCCTGTTGGGTGGGGAGCATAATTGGAGCAGGAAGAAGGCATGTGCTACTACTTAATACCAAAGGCTTGGATTCTGAGAAACCAGATGCTCACACTCCACATTCCGCCCGGACTGACTCTTCAGAGCATGTGGTCCTTCAGAGAGAGAACATTGTCACAGGACAGCACCAGAAATCTCTCTGTGTGGGTGGTGTGATCCGTCTTCTTTGGGAAACTGCCATACAGATGCCTGGACTCGTGAGTACTAGAAGGGGGCACTGTTTGGAGAGCTTAGAGGAACTCTCCATACTTGAAGGGGACTGGGATCCCCATTCCCACACCAGCAATTTTAAGCATAAAACTTTTCTTTTTTAAATTTACCTGAAAATTTGATAAATTCTGATGGCTTTTTGGAATATCCCATGTAACTTTGTTTGGTTGAGGCAGCATCTTCTGGTATTCCATGCTGGTCTCAAACTTATCGCACAATTCCAGGCTGACCTGAAACTCATGGGTGCTCAAGTTACAGGCGTGCAGCGCACAAATAGCCCACATCAGACTGCTTCATAGACAACCCCGCTGAGTTTTTCTTTTCTGATGTGAATTGCCCTTAGCCCTTATTTTTTGGCTTTATTATGGTGGTTAGAACCTCTACTGGAAGGTTGAAATGGAGAGAAGAGACAGACAGACAGACAAATAGACAGACACAGAGAGAGAGAGAAAAAAATAGTTTTCTTCTTTCTGGACTTCGGAAGTCGTTCTTCTGCCTTTAACTACATACTATGCAAGCTGTAGGTCCTTGGCAGACATCTTTAATCCAGTTGACAAAACTCTTCTCTAACTTGCTTTATGCTTTTAACTAGAAACCGATGCTTAATTTTGTCAAGTGATTTTTTTCTTTTATCCTTGAAAATGATCACTGTTAATTTGAAAAAGTAAACCTTGATTTTTGTGCACCAAACAAAATGGAAGAAGTTAGGTTCTTTTTCTTACACCCTTATAATTCTTGAAAACTGGGCTTTTTAAGAACAACCCTTTTCTACAGTAAATATTTCTATAGTAAATATAACTACGGAGTCAACTCTTTAGCCCCTTTAAGTGACCTTTAGATTTTTCAGGTCATGTAAAATAATATCTGGCACTTATTATTTCTTAGGTTTATTTCTGAACATAGTGTTAAAACTGTAAATATATATTCTTAGCTCACATGAAAACATTTTGACCTGCCTATTTGGTTTTTATCTGTTGTGCTTTACTAGCAGCAGCAACAACAACAAAAAGACATAAGCCCAGCAAAGTCTAAATACTCTTACTCTTCACAGAAAGTTTGCTAACTCTTAGTCCTAAAGACTGTTAGAAATTATTTTAAGAGAATGTTAGTTTTTTTAGACTGCATGTAGAAATTAAACATGAGGAGCTCTTACTGCATCTCTCAAACTAGTTATTTTCTTCAAAGTATGTGGAGAGAAGGCCCGGTAGCTCTCAACTGCATATCCCCAACGACCATGATGTCCACCTTGTGTCCAGTGCTCAGTTATACCACTGAGCTGCTCCTGTGAGCTCCTGTGCACTGCCCTGAAGCAAGCCATGTTCAGTGGTCCCCAAAGCTCCCGCAGAAACACACCACTGTTTCCTTAGGACCCCAGTTGTCTTATCTTCACCCATATGCCAGCTTAGATCATGTAAGGGCAACCAATGTACAAAACAAAAGAAAAAACAAAAACCCACTGAAATTTTGATTTCACCTTTAGTCACCTTCATAGCTATCCTCCGTGGCATGCATCTTGCTGCAGCCCTGTCACACTCTGGCTTGTGCTTGCAAGGAATGCACGTACTGTTTCCTAGTATCCATGGCCTTCTTGAGTACCAGTGCGGTCACCCGCTCACAAGCCTGCCTATCTAAGCTCTCCAAAGATGGTTGTTTACTGGCGTTTCTTTATTGTCTACCTAAAGAGGCTTTGCTTCTGTCTTTCTGGAACCATCACCATCTTGAGGCAGGAGTTCATGTGTATATTTAACTCACCCACTACACTTGACAAATTCAGGCAAGCAAATTAATAGACTCATTACCAGCTGTCCAGAGTCAGCTGGTTGGTGTCATTTTAGTGCATGTTTTTGCAACCTTGCATTTACCCAATACAAGTTTTCAGCAACTGGATCTACTTATACTATCTTGTAGAATTTCAGTTTTTTCTAAGCTTATGGTGCCTCAAAGCATCACACTGAAAGATGATGCCTTTGAGATGAGTTTTATTTTACAAGTCTACTTTTCCCCTCAGGTCCCATTGCAGAAGATGAGCTGCCACCAACTTGAGATCCAGACAAGGGCCTCAGGATGTGATGCCTCGAAGTTTTTCTGTCACGGACAGGAGTGTGGGAGAGGGCAGGTATCATTCTGCAAAGCAGCATGGGATTGCTAGATTCTGTAACATGATGCTTTCTGGAAATGGTGGGCTGTGGGGTTGTAGTGTGTGCATGGGTCTGCTGTTGGGTTGAATTGTGGGTCCCGTGTCTGCCCACTCCCCAAGGGGGTAGGGCTGTGGCTCAGAGGGATGGAGGTGAGGGAATTTGACTGCATTCACTCCACACTGGCACCGAGTGAACATTGAGCTATGAGAAGAGAAGGGGAGAAGCTCTGGCTGTGTCCTGAAGGGATGAGAGTTCTGGTCCCTGCAACTCGCTTGGCTGGGTCATGGCTGGCTTGCCTTGCATGGTTTGGGTTTCTGGGCCTCTGTGGCTGAGAAGGTAAAGAGATTGTCAGCTGGAGATTAGACAGCAGCTCGGCAGTTGAAAACCTTCTCTACAGTGGGTCCCAAAGATGAAAAATAGGCTATGGTCTTAAGATATTTATTGCCATGGAAAATGGATGAAAACTATACCGTGGTATTTTCAGAGCGGGCCTGAGGTTAAATACCTTTTGCAAGGAGAAGGGTCTGGGAAGGAAAGTTTAATTGGCTATGCCCCTCTTGTCTTTGTGTATCTCATGAATACAGAGATCTGTCTTGAGGCTCTGTGGCCTGTAGTCACACCCTCTACCTGGAGGTGCTAGTAGAGGTATTGTCCTATATGACTGAAAGGCGCACATTGATGGAGGTCTTTGGCCTCATGTTAGGAGTCTAGAGTCTGGAAGCATGGCAAAGAGTATGCCGTCCCTTGCAGGGAAACCTGTGAGGTCTCCAACCTGTGAGTCTTCAGCCATCTCTAGCCAGTGCTCATCCAGACAGTGGGCTCCTGCTTATAGAAGGCTGGTACCATCATATGGCCAGTCTCGAGGTGCATGCACACTGCACCTTCTTGAGTTATCTGCCAACTCACAATATATTTTAAAGAGATATTAAAACACGTACCCCTGATGGCATATGAACTGAAGAAAAGTGTGTGATAAAATATTTTCTAAATATAAATGAAACATTTGGTTCTATATGTAATTGATAAAGGTCTCTTCATATTATTTGGGTGCAAAAAATGTCATATTTGATCCTTTAACTCAAAGCAGTGAAAACTAGTGTGTATTAATCAATGGAGTCTTAATTGCTGGCTATGCCAGAGCCCTTCATTTTAACCGGGAAAAGGGTAGTGGAGCATGGAAACCTTTGTCTCTAGCCCATTGGGTTGTGTGGTGCCTTACTGTTCTATGGCTGTGATGAAACACCATGACCAAGGCATCTTATAAAAGAAAACATTTAATTGGGTCTTCATTATTGTTTCAGAGGGTTAGTCCATGACCATCATGGTAGGGAGCATGACAGCAGGCAGGCATGGAACTGGAGCAGTAGCTGAGAGTTTAAATGTCAAAGCCCCACCCCCAATGACACACCTCAAACAATACCACACCCATTCTAACAAGGCCATCCCTTTAATCCTTTCCAAACAGTTCCACTGAGAACCAAGCAGTTCTCACAACCCTGGGTTGCTTTGAAGCTACTCCAGTCCAAAACCCATGGTTTCAGATCCAGGCTATGCCCATCTAACCCTAACCTGGTAGACTCACTTTGCTGTTGATCTCGGTAGCTCTAGACCTAACACACAGCTTTCCTTCCCCATGGGGTCATTATCTCAGAAATGCCAAATGTAAACAAACTTCCAGTATAAGTCATCCTCCTGTTTTGGGTCTTCAATGACCTACCAAACACCCTGATGGCACCATGCAGTATTGTTTAGAGCCTCTGAAATTGAAAATATTCATTCATGGCCTCACAGTCTAATGGGCTACTGTAGACCTGATTGAAATTCTAGGAAGTGAGGGACATTGAAAATATGATGGTGAGGGAGAGGTTTTATGTAATCCCTCCCCTCCTCTCCCTGTTTTCAGTTGCCATGAAATGAACAGGTTTGTTCTCTGTCTGTCTGTCTGTCTGTCTGTCTCTCTGTCTATCTGTCTCTCTGTCTCTGTCTCTCTGTCTCTCTCTCTGCTGCTCTCTCTGTCTCTATCTCTCTGTCTCTCTATGTCTGTCTCTCTCTCACACACACACATACACACATACACACACACACACACACACACACACACACACACACACACACACACAATGATGTTCTGTCTCCTTTGGGTCCAAAGTGACAGAGCAAATTGACTATGGACCAAAATTTCTGAAACTATGAGCCAAAAATTTTTTTAAGTTCATTTTCTCAGGGTATTTTATCCCAAGATAGAAACCTATCACAGCTACCGTCAGAACCTAAGTCTCAGTTACCAAACTCTGTCTTCCAGTTGGATGACAGTTTACTATTAGAGCCTTTGTTGGGTCTCTGACAGGCAAAGAATGGAAGTGTGTGGGGGGGGGAGATTCTTACAGTATGAAACATACAAATGGAGTCCATTTTCAACTAAGGGCAAGGAAAGTGTGACTCAACACAAAAGTCTTCCTGTCCTTCTTAAAAAGGTCTTCTCTCTCTGGATGACCCAGCCCAGTCACAGTAGGAAATAAATTAGCTGTCCCCATGTTATATTCAATGTCTATAGCAAGCCACTTCCACCAGGCTTTTTTTTTTTAATGTTCCAAGAAGTAGCCTGTTTGTCTTTATTCATTCCATCCTCATAATGCTGTTGGATGTTAGTTTTTTCCACCCAACTACTATGATGATACAAGTCAATGGGTTACTCAGGAGCGATCATTAACCTATTCTATAGAATAAATGGGAGGGGTGGCAAGAGCAAAGTTGAGCATTCAGTACTGTTGCCACAGTATACATGAATCAATCAAATTCTAACTATTTTCTAGTGTGAAGCTGTAAGGGTGGGATGGGACAGAGGATGTGATGTCATTTTAGACTTTCAGCTTTGGTAGAACTTGGAAATAATGGATGTTTGCAGAACAGGGAGACAACAATGCCTTGTCATAAGAAGCATATTCTGTCTTTCCTTCTTGCTAGGTCCATTAGCTTTGTATCCCATTACCCTGTGTGTATGTTCCCTCTCTCTCTCTCTCTCTCTCTCTCTCTCTCTCTCTCTCTCTCTCTTATATAGGGTATCACTGTGTAGCACCAGCTTGCTTGAAACCCACAGAGATCCACTTGTATCTGCCTCCTGGATGCTGAGATTAAAGGCATGCTCCCTCACCCCTGTCCCACTACTCTCCTAGTGTGTCTTCATGGCACATAACTCATAACTTGCATCTTCTTGTGTGTTCTTCATGCAGTAGATTTCATCACAAAATATGTGAATATTTTCCAAATGTTCACAGTTCCAGAAGAAGTTTGAGAATCATAACGTAAAGTAGATGATTTGCTTCCTTATATGTCATCGAATGGCACTCCAAGACAAATGGCTCAAATCTTGGAAATTTGGGGACTGTCAGTCACCAAATGCACTGCTTGGGGGAACAGAACATGAGACGAGAAAGTACACAAGGAAGTTCACCCTTGTAATCCCATCCTTGGGCATGCTGAGGCAGGGGATTATGACTTTGAGACCATTTTAGACTAGCTCCACAGTTACCTAATCTCTTCTTGGAGTGCCATCTGACGCTGCACAAGGGGGAATCAATGGACTATGTCATACTATGCATTGAACTATGTAATATTATGCATACACAGATCTTGTTTAAAAGAATAGAAGGATTTTGATTTTATATATATGAATTGCTGTACTTAAACCTAGTTCTTCCTCTCAGCCCCATCCTCACTCCAAATATATTTACAAATAACTTGGCCATATAGCTATGCTCTATTCTGATTACATCATAACTAAAACAACCCAATTATTTTAACCTGCACTCTGCCACATCGCTAGTTAAATGTGCTCAGATACTATGCATCTGTCTACTCACCTCTTTTCAACAATCTTCCTGCTTTCTCTCCCCCAGAATTCTTTCTCCTCCAGGATGTCCCACCTCTATTTTGTGCCTAAGCCATAGGCCATAGGCTTTTTAATTGTCATGTGATGCATCCATACAATACACAAAATATTCTTTCTACATTTCCTCTTTTTAGTCCAATAAAAGGCTTTTTCTTTCAAATATAACAATTATGAATACTATAATGTTTGATATACATTTACTATGTCTAGTCCACTTATATTTGGCAAGTTAGATCAAGTATTCTATCATCTATCTTATCTAGGTGAGTTTAGAGTTTTATATCTAAATCAACTTTCATCCTAACTTAAATTATTAACCTTAAAACATCTTCTTAGACTTAGAACATTTTCCTAAATGCTAAGCAACTCGTTTGTGAGACTATATCTATTTAGTCTTCAACTTCATCAGAGACCTGAGAATAAATATTATTTGAATATAATGGAAGTACAGGAACACAGCTTCCAAAAATTAAACAAATTACCGAGACAGCTGACTGCCTAGACAGTCCCCAGTTTTCTTCATAATTTTAAAGCATTTATCTTCAGCCTTCTGACCCAGAACATCTGACAGACTTTAAATGAAGCAGAAATTTGAAGGGCTAGCTTACCCTGTATTGGAAGAGCTTAGCAGTTGACTATCCTGCATCTGTCTTCCTTAAACAGTATATTTTGTCTGTTGATAAAATTAGGACATTTCTTACCCAGTGGCTAGCTTGCCATAATTGAAGCAACTCCACATTGAGGTTATTGATACATATATTTCTTGAAGGAGAATGAGAGTACTGTCAGGAGCATAAGATCTTAAATGCCATATTCCGTGGATCTCTGATACTTTTGAAGACCATCTATTCATAGCATATCTGAACAAGCAAAAACATCCTGTCTCCAGCTACCTATTATCTAAACAGCCCAGGATGTATATATTTGTAATAACACAGACTAGTATCTAACCTAAGAGTTTGATTAATTGATTGATTATTGACTTGCATTATTTAATCATCCTAAACAGCTTGTAACAGCAGCTATTACAAGAATTGGAACTAAACTTTGTATATTAATTTAGTAGAATGGAAACATATCTATAATATGTTGTTACAAATTCTTAAATCTTGTGTCAACATACAAAGATTGAAAACCTTGAACCTGTATCAGTATACAAAGTTCCATACCAATGTAACAAAATATAACCTTATTTTTGTATCAACATACAAACTTCTGTACCAACTTACATAATCTGTAAGATTATGGCTATAAAATATTTTTGGTTTAAGAGTAGATTCAATGATCTACCCCTCTTTGTCTAATTTCTTATATTTCTATATCCCTCCTTTTTCTTTTCAACCCCCACCCTTGTCTAGGAAAGGATAGAGAATAGAAAAAGAAAGATAGAAATCCCTGAGTCTAACCTTCCTATTTCATTTCCTCCATCTCCAAGATCAAAATTATTTGTAAATCATCTCCTAAAATGACAACATATTTATAAAATGACTGAAACCTTCCACCCCAACTTAAAGGATTGGAACTGTAAGACCCCCACGAAGGGAGGACCTCACCCAAGCCTCAGGAATTCGTGGCCACCCAATAACTCACAAGACACTGAACTCAATGCAATCAGCAAGAGGTATATTTCAATCAACATGCTGAGGTCAAGACTCATAACCCACACAGGGGCAGTGGAGTCTGACCCCTAGCTTTGGAGGTGGAGGGAAATTAAAGGTTAAAAACCACAAGGAAAAAACCACAACCCAGGGGGGGAAACCACAACCCAGCTGGAGTTAAGGGGGGTTATTGGAGAGTACCTGTGGAAAGTTCCAGCCCACTATTCAGTTTGTGACAGGGTCCTAGGAACAGTCATGGGGAACATTTTGTATAGGCTATTCTCAAGAGCCTATTCATAATCAACCATCTATCTTGTGGTCAGCCAAGTTCCTGAAATACAGAGCTCACGACCAAGCTGACCTGTACTCTTGGTTCTGCTCAGCCTGCTAGAAGTTTTTGAAATTTTTTAACCCTTTCAGGACAACGATCTTTAATTCCTTCATGATGAACTAAGGTGAAGAATTCCTGTTTGGGGCCCAAAAGGATATTGGAAAAATATTTAAGTCAAAAGAAATCTAGCTGGCATCATTTGTTGTCCAGTCCAATGTGTTGTTTAAGTTCAGGACTTAACTGAAGTTCTGACTAGAACAATCTGAAAGACTCAATGAACCAAAGTCATCTGGAATTAGCAATCCTTTATGAAGCTGTTCTTGAAGGATGTCTCTGGAAACAGCATCAATTTGAGGCAGAATCAATCATGGAGCTGGAACAGCAGGTTTGTGTATCCCAGGGTACACAAAGATCCTCAAGGGTGAATCTTAACAGGGTTGTCTTCCTGGTATTCCATTCTGCAATATATAAACCTTACAACCAATATTTAGATCTGTAAAGACATTTGTATGGAATGTGCAGGGTGTGCAAATCAATTTAGGATGAATTTTTGCTCCTTGCTTGAGCAAGTGAAAGACAACTGTCTTTGTTTAGAAGTTAGTTTGATCACATAACCAAATTGTAATATAAACCTTAGTTCATGCCATATGAAAGAATGGCATGGTGAACCCTGAGGACTGTAGCTGACAAGATCCATTTGAAGTGGAAAAAATATTTTTTGAGATTCAATTGTGTCAAACAGACACATGGTGTTTTTCTGGAAGCTGCCTAGAAAAAAGGGCATGTGATGTTTTGCTAGAATGGACACTTGAGAGAACACATGATGTTTGAAAAGGGTATAAATATAACCCCAAAACACAGTGTAAGACACTGTGATGTTGGTTTGCTTTGCCATTCTTTGCTAGTCTTTGTTGGACTTTGCTGACACTGGTCTTTGCTGACATCACTATGGCATTGGTTGATCTTGCCTTTTCCACTGATTTTCATTTGTCATGACTTCTTAGAAATGCACCAAAGAACTTCTGGTGGTGTTCTGGTGGCTTTTGGCAGCTTCTGTGGACTCAGGTTAATTGGCAGAGCCTTGGGGTTTCTTCTGGATCAAACTGTTGCTGCTGATTTGTAAATGGTGTTTGAGAATGGACAGAGCTACCACTGCTGATTTGTGTGAACTCAACTGTTAATATCCTGACAATGGAGATTGAAATCATCCCAAAAAACCTATTTCTAAACAGGTCCACACCCTACTTTGTTCTATTAACCTTTCCTCTACCTCTGTTGGGTGGTGGGCTTCTTAGAAGGGAGGTTAAAACATTTTAAAACCCTTATTAAAGTAGGATTTAAAAAATCTAAGTCTACATGCATTGCCTATGTCTTACTGAAGTTCTAGCTAGAGACATTTTTATATCTCAGCCAGTTTTAGAGCTAATCTCAGGTAGAGGAATCATCGTATCATGTTACCCATCATGTTTGGTTTTCTTGATTTTCTTCTTCCTGTTGGCAGCCAAGATCTTCAGGGGGTCTTCCTCTATCACATCTGATCCTTATTACTTTGAAAGGAATCCAAAGCCCTTTCTTTTTTCCTTTTCTTTTCTGTTAACACAAATGCAAAGACTTCCTCTCAAAATAGCATGTCCTTGGTCCAGCAACCCAAGTTATCAAACATATAGGCTGACTTAATTTAGCAGTCCTTTTATTTAGATGTGCTCTGTTTTTTATCTCATAGAGGGTTTGTAGTGCCATTAAAACTGAACTTATAACCACCTTCATTTTGATAATTAAAACAATTTAAAACAATTATTATTAAGATAAGTCTTCTCTGTGTAACCAGTCTAGCTTGGATTTGTTCTGTAGATTAGCCTGGCCTCAGACTCATAAGAAACCTACTTGTCCTAGCCTTTGTCTCCCATGTACTGATATCAAAGGCTTGGATTTATCTACATATCCTTGAAAACACATCAATTCCCATTTCCTTTTTTCTTTGGAGATGAATATTGCTGTGGATAAATATATTTATATCCCTTTGCTTTTTATATAAATTAAATGACTATCCTCTAGATTTAACGTCATTAAAATTTCCCTCTTTTACTGTATAAGCAGGTTCTGAAGTCACCATGTATTTGCTCAGTTTTTATAGCTTGCACCATGTTCTGTGTGCTAGACTGAGGAATCACCACTTCTCCCAGAGAAGCCCACGTTTATAGAGACTGGTTGCTCATAGCAGCAGGACACCCATTTTGAAGTCAGCTCTCATGAACTGCCACAGCTCTCTTGTGGAAACCTCACATTCCAATGAGACAGGCTGGCTGCTTAGAGTAGCATGACACTCTACCCTATGTTAGCTCTCATGAGCATAGCTTTTTCTTTTTCTGTTGGATAAAAGCAAAACAATTCTTCCCCAACTCTGGGTCCTCACATTGACTAGCAGAATATACCTTTCCTAGGGCATTTTTTTTTTTTTTTGGAAAAAAAATGTCAGGCCGTGGAAGGGTATCCTGGTTCTTGGGTTGTGGGTGTTCGGCCACAATCCCAGAACCCAGGGCCCTGACACAAGGTCTAATCTCCATTCAACCTGTAGTCACATAGGACACAGGTGGAGGGCATGATTAACAGGTCTCCATCTCGAGAGATTTAATATTAATGAGTTATCTAAAGGTGGGGGGGATATAGCTAATTAAGTTATCCCCTCTCCTTTACCCCCTCCCTATAAAGCCAAGCTCCCCTGGCTTTTAAGGGGGAGTGCAAACCATCTATACCCATTTACCACTCCATGAACAATAAAAGCATTGGAAAACTCTTGGACTCCACGTGTTTCCTGGGCCTGCCGCCAGGTTCCCAGCCTTTGGAACCCTGAACCTTCCCAATGCAGCCACTGGCCAGCCCACTCCAAAAAGGGCTCCCTCACAGCTAACAGCTGTCCTTCAAGCCACAGCACCTGCTGTAACCCTCTAACCCTCGTTGTAAGACTCCTTCCCTTGGTTGAGAGACTCCTTCTTGCAGCTGAGACTGTCCTCCCTCTCAAGATCGCTGGCTCCAAGTCCCCAGCACCCTGCAAGGCAGCTTCTCCCCTGCTCCCCTGTCATTTGCGACAGGCTACAGCTATTTGGCTTAGCCAACTTGCCTGAAGCAACAGGGCAAGACAGCTCTGTGTTCCTTAGCCAGCGTATGCTTCCCCTCCCCCTCAGTCATTTGCAGCCAGCTAAAGCTACTTAGCTCAGCCATCTTGCCTAAAGCAGTGGATCTAAAATCCCACCTACACCCTTTGCCCCTGTGTTCCTCCCAGTTTCTTTTTCACATCTAAAAATACCCGGCTGGGCCTGGTTGCCGCCTGCCAATTTCTCTCAAGAGCTGCCTGGCTCCAATCCAGCTTCCACGTGTCTTTCCCATTGACACAGACTTTCACTCTCTCTGACTCTTAGCTCTCCTATCAAGCCCCAATGCTTCTTGCTTTAAACTTTCTTCAAGGTTGGCCTTTTCTCTTCTTCTCTACATTCAAAATTTACCAGCTAAGAAAAAAAGAACGGGGAATACAGGGGGCCTTTCTCCTGAAACATCCAGCCACCACTTGGCAGAACAGCAGCCACATGGCAAAGCAAGCGCCTCCCCCCACTGCTACTTCTCCCCAACAGGAAGACCTGCAACATTCCTGTTTTTCAACCAAAAACTTTAAACGTTTCCTTTTCTTCCTAACAGAAACACCTAAAGCAACAGTGTTCGTGCTTCCCAACCAAAAATTTTCTTGTTTTTTTTTTTTGTTTGTTTGAATGCTTCCTTTTCTCTCTAACACTCGTGATATATGTCCAACATTGTTTGTTTTCAAACTTTTAAGATTTCTTCAAGGTTCAAAAGCTATCTATCTAATCTACTTCCACAGGTTAAACCAACATGCTGATCACCATTTCTCAAGTATTAACAACTAATTTCTTTCACAGACAAACTGTTGCTGCCCATCCCAGATACATAATTATTTAACATGATTTTTTTCTCCCTCAGCCATCCAAAACAGACTCAAAGATATCTTCCAGGACTAAAATTTCTTCAAACACCTTTGCTTTTCTAAGATCTTAATGCCAGACCATAATGTGCTTGCTCCCAGGTGACTTAATGCTCAATATCCAGCCTTTGCAGACATCTCCCCACCAGGGATGCTGCTTCCCTGTGATTATACCCACAGATCCAACAGAGACAACACCATATTCTGAAACCTGCCTGAGATGCCAAGCTGCTTTCTCCCAGCCATCTCATCTGACTGCAGACTCCAGAGACACACTGAGACCCAGAGATAGTGCCATCTTCTAGAACCTGCCTGAAACACCAAGCTACATTCTCCCGGCCAGCTCATCTGACTACAGACTCCAGAGAAACGCTGAGACCCAGAGACAGTGCCACCTCCTGGAACCTGCCAAGCTGCCTTCTTCCAGCCACCTTGTCTGACTGAAGAATCCAGAGACACACACCAGACTCCAGAGATGCACGCCAAAACCCAGAGGCACTCATTACAGAAGACAGATCCAGACATTCCAGCTGCAGATAAACTCTTGCCAAAGTCACATAGTTAAAGTTACATGTTAGTGAGGAAAACATGTTTATTTAGATTAATCAGATGTCACTACCCTCAAACTGTACAACCTGTATCTGATTCAATGATCCCTTGCCTTCCAAACCCCACCCTCAATTCCCTTTTGCCCTTGGCTTGGTTATGCTCCACCCTCCAGCCTGCGTAGTGTTTTCTTTTGACTCCCTCATCCAAAATTTTCACTAAAAGAGAGTGAGATGTTGGGCCGTGAAGAGATGGTTTGGTCACCCCAGTAGAGCGCTGGGTTTGAGGTAGCCAGGGACCCAACAGGACATTGCCTGTCAGGGACAACATATATCTCCCCATGCTCCCGGATTCCAGACTACTACATGCGGTCCACATCTCTCATTAACCTGCACCTTGCAGACTACAGATGACGCAGAACTGCCCCTCCTTTTATGAAAGAGAATGGGATGTCAGGTCGTGGAAGGTTATCCTGGTTTTTGGGTTGTGGGTGTTTGGCCACGCCCCCAGAACCCAGGGCCCTGACACAAGGTCTAATCTCCATTCAACCTGTAGTCACATAGGACACAGGTGGAGAGCATGATTAACAGGTCTCCACCTCCAGAGATTTAAATATTAATGAGTTATCTAAAGGCAGGGGGGGAAGCTAATTTATTCCCTCCCCTCTTCCCCCTCCCTATAAAGTCAAGTTTAGGGGGAGCGTGAACCATCTACACCCATTTACCACTCCATGAACAATAAAACCTTTGGAAAACAACTGGACTCCATGTGTCTCCTGGGCCTGCCGCCAGGTTCCCAGCCTTTGGAACCCTGAACCTTCCCAATGCAGCCGCCAGCTCTCCCACAGCAACTGCGTGAATGTGGAACCCTCCACAGGCAGTGTGGAAAGCCCACCTGGGACCCCGCCACGTGACTTTGTCCCTGCTGCCAGATTCCCCCACTAGTTTTTTCCCACAAAAAATCTATTTGAAATAACAGAAATTATAAACATACCTTCTAAACATACTCATATTCTTCTCTCTTTATATAAATTTAAGATTCATGAGTATTTTTTAAATTGCTAAGGTCTCTCCTGATTATTAAGAACCTATATAAAACTTTCAAGGAACAAAATGTCATTTCGAATCTCAGACTGTGTTATTTGTAAGCAGTTGCATCCATCAGTAGAGAATCCCACCCTTTATCGTGTAGACCAAGCTGGTCCAGAATTCACTGAGATCTGCCTGTCCCTATCGTCTGGCTGTTTGCTGTTGGATAGATGAGGCCCCTGTCCCTCGGTTTACAGGGAGGTGTTTCTGCCTTCTGCCTACAGCAGCCAACCTGGGACTGCATTTCAAAAGCCACAAATGCAGAGCATTAATTCCTATAGAACAGAATTGGGCCAACCTGCTGTGCCAACTTCGAAAGAACAAGTGGCTTATTCTGCAGCTGTGGTCTCCAGGAAGTCTCCATAGATTTAGCCATGCACTGCTGTATTGGCTGCATTTAGCCTGTGTGTAAACAGGAGCTGATTCCAGCCCCTCAGCCATTCTGTCTTTGGGAGAAGCACCAACTTTTTGTGTTTTGCTTTTAAATTAAGTAGGAGCTTCTTTAAAAAGCCATCTTCCATACTATCTCTCTGTAGGTTCTTGCTCCTTGGCTAGGAATTTATTTCCCATACTTGTGCTGTTTTGAGAAGCTTTGGTCTGTTTTTGTTTCTTATTTTAAGAGACCATATTTCTTGTTCTATTAGCCAGATTTTACCCACATTTTACCCAGGCCTTTTAGGGTGTAAACTTGGGTTTTAAGTGCCATAAATTGGGGGCCATTTTGTTGCAGTTAAACCCGCTTCTTCCTCCCAACCCCATGCTCCAGGAATAAGACTCAGACTCAAAATATATTTACAAATAACTTGGCCATATAGCTAGACTCTATTCTGGCTAAATCATAACTAAAATAACCCAATCATTCTAACCTACATTCTGCCACATGGCTGGTTACCTGTGCCTGGTACCATGAGTCTGTCTCATCATTTCTCTTCAGTGACTGTTCCACCTTCTCTCTCCCAGAATTCTTTCTCCTCCCAGATATCCCACCTCTATTTTCTGCCTAAGCCGTAGGCCATAGGCTTTTTAATTGACAGGTGATTCGTCCATACAGTTCACAAGATATTCTCTCTACAATGAATGGTTTACCTACATGTGTGTATATGTACAACATGCATGCTTGATACATTTGGAGGTCCATACAGGGAATCAGATCCCCTGGAATTAAAATTATAGATGAGTGTGAGCTTCTATGTGGATGCTATAAATAAAAAAACTTGAATCCTCTGGAAGAGCAGCCAGTGCTCTTAACCACTGAGCCATGTCTCCAGCCCCAGGATATGGTGGGGAGTCACAAGCAGGCCTTAGTAATGGCTCAACTCTGTATTCCTATATTGTGAATGACAAATTTCCATTTCCTCAGCTGTAGCCTGAGTATTAGATTTCCATTATTATCTCAAGGATTAAATAAATACAATGTTTACAAAAAATGATTAAGGGTTCTATGTACACAGTACCAACGTGAAAGAGACAAACATCTGACATCAAAGGAGAATGTCTAATGGTTGCTAAAAGGTAACCACAAATTAGTTACTGTAAAGATGTTTTTAAGGTAGTTAGGAAAAAGGTGGTCTTCTCTCCAGGGAGAAGAAAAGGCACTGGATACACACTTATTACATAGTCCTGCCAGTCTACCCTAGGACATGCTTCAAGAGTGCTCACTGCCTTAGAGAAGGCCCTTCACATTGATTTTTCAGCTGACTGACCTGAAGAACTGGGGAATCAGATGGTCAGAGATCCCTAAGAACACCTCTATGTGAATTTGGCTTTAGCTGAATAAGTTACTGTTCCCTGTCCCTGGCTTTTCCATATAAATCAATACTTGTCCAATCACAAATGAATCTACTATAGAAATGTGATTTAGAATGGTATTTACACAGAGGGGAAGTCTCCTCATATATAAGGATCTTGATGCAATGGGTTATTCCATCATAAGGATAGCAGGAGATAGCAATGGGTTATTCCAACACAAGGATAGCAGGAGATAGCAATGGGTTATTCCAACACAAGGATAGCAGGAGATAGCAATGGGTTATTCCAACACAAGGATAGCAGGAGATAGCAATGGGTTATTCCAACATAAGGATAGTAGGAGATAGCAATGGGTTGTTCCAACATAAGGATAGCAGGAGATACACAAGAGTAGACCCAGGTATTTTAAGAATAAACATTGTCCCAAAGCATGGTAGCACAAGTCTATAATCCCAGAATTCAGGCAGCTAAGGCAGGAGGATCACCACAAATCTAAGGCCAGCCTGGGCCTGTCTCAAAAGCAAGCAAACAAATGAAATTATGGGTTTCAGATATGTCACACAACATCTTAATTATAGAGACCTGAATGAATAATGAGAAGGAAGGAAATGATCAGAAACTAGCAAGAAAGGACTCAGCAGCTGTGGCTTGGTTCAGTCTGAATGACCCTAGGCAAGGTCTCTTGTGTGCACCTCAGTTTCCCATCTGGCAAACAAAAACATCTGCCTCGCTGGTTTATTACGAGAAATCAAATAATGTAGCTGGCTAGTAAGATAGGTGGTTGGAAGCACCTGACGGTCATAAGAACTGGATGGTAGATTACTATCAATTTAACGCAATATAACTCATCAAATATTGACCGAACCCTTAGTATTTGCCAAGGATTGTATCCCTGGTGCTGGAATTGAAAGGGGGCTGAGTAAGATGGTAGGTTAATGACCTTGACAGGGTAACTGGAATGAAGGCAGTTTGGGGCTCTGTATCACAGGGATTTTATTGCATCATAAATACACTCATAGCAGGTTCCCTAACCTTCACCCTGTGGTGCCTCAGTTCTCTCATTTCCTCCTCCTGTCCTCTTAAGTATTCGTTTATGTCTCTATAATTCATGACACAGATGGTGTCTCAAGTGACTTTGTGATTTATGTACTACGAAACTCTGTTAGAGGAGAGAAAGCTGCCAATCAAAATTTGCAAAGGATCATGTGAAATACAACAGCAGTCTATAGACTGCTCAGAGGGAGCGAGGACAAACTGCAGACGGGGAGTTAGGTCAAGGTTTCTTGTAGAAAGCACAGCTTAAAGAAACCACTGGAGAAACCAGACTTCATAGGAAGATGACTGATGCCTGGTCACCCAGAAGGCTGGAGTGGATGGCAGCTGACAACTTGGTGATCTTTTTACTATTCTATGGAGCCAGCTTTTCTGAATCCCCCTTAATCCTGAGCTTTGCCTCTCAGCGAATAGAACCCTTCCTCATGAAAGAGGTCCCATGTACTTTGCATCATCTGCCAATAGACTCTATCCTTATGCTTATTATACATGGTCCCTCCTTAGGCCCTTTCCATGAGCACTGTTTAGCAGCCAACAGAAGCCATTCTTATTGTAAAGGTCACCGGTGCTTTCCTACTTTGCTAGAGAGTCGCTATGCTACTATGCCTAAAGCTTTGTTGTTATACCTGTCACCTGGAAACCTTTCCCCAACATTTTACTGTATTTAAATATGTATGAAAAAAATAAATCCTGGGGCTAAGCTCTGGAAGTTTTAACCCAGCACTTTCAAAGGTGGTGCTGACTCAAGTTTCAGCCTTTTCCTTGCATGGATCGTTCCCCTGACCATCTTGAGGCTTTCGGGGATCCTGACAGTTCCTGATGGGGCTGATGCATACAGAAGGTTAAAAGTCAGCTGTGTCTGGTGGCATAGGCCAGTATTTCCAGCACTCAGGAAGGTGAGGCAGGTAAACTGCAAGTTCAAAGCCTGCCTGGTCTAAAGAATGAATTTAAGGACAGTCTAGGCAACTTAGTAAGACCCTCTCTCAAAATAAGCAACTAGGTCTGGGGATGTGGTCAATGGCCGTCTTTGTTTGCTGTGTATGAGTCCTGGGGTCCATTCACAATCCCCCACTCTCTTAGAAGAAACAAAATATGGAACAGGCATTTCAGACCGGGAAATAACACATAGCAGCTACACCGAGGACCTCCATATTAACAAGCTCTTTTTAGCCTTTATGGAGTTTCTCCCAAACCCTCATTTCATCTTTCTTACCTCAGAAAATAAGAGGGTCCTTGGATTTAATGTAAGGTCTCCCTCCCTATCCCCACCAACCTCTACCTCCCCATCCCCTGCCTCTGGATAGGTCTGGCTAGGGCAGAAAGAAAAGGGTAGTTTTGGAAAATCAAGTATTACTTTTAAGTATCTACCCAAAAGCTCCCTCCAACCTCCACCCCCATTACAGTCATTCAGAAGATTTTGCACTTTATTTATTCACCCAAGTCAACAGTGCTTAGGGCATCTGGTAGCCCAGACCATAGTGATATCAAGGACAGTCCAGCAGAGGGAGACAGAGGCTAAATAAATAAGGTGCTGACCACAGATTTAGTCAGGATCTATGGTTTTTGAATTGAGGTGGATGCAGAACTACTCCAACCTTTTAGTCCAGTGTCGAATACAAGTCGTCTGAATATGTTAAACGTAGGCGGACTAAAGCGTTTTCAATTTCACAAAACTGTCTGCATATAACCCCACCCTAAACGGACATGCCAAGTTTAGTCTGTGCTTGGAAATAGGTTATGCATCCTGAAAAATAGAAGCCAGTGGAACATATGAGTCAGGTGCCAAATCGGAGGATCAGATTTACTTAATCGCCAAAATCAACTTTACGTTTCTTCATCCGTCCTCGCCTTCTCTGATAGGCCACACAACTTTTGAACTATCAAATTCTCTTTCCCAGGGTGACAGGATGGCCTTTACTCATCTGCAGCACTACCCGGACCTGTAAGTGGCGCTCTAGCGAAGGGACAGCCAATTTAGGTCCCAGAGACAACTACTGCGACGCCTATACAGCAAGCGGCTGAGGACTTAGGGGAAAGGGATGGCTGAAAGGCGGGCTCTGTCTGTTACCTCTTGGGATTGGCCTCTTGGCACCTGGGCGTGACTCCCGCTAAGATATAAGGCAGGAGCGCCACTGTCACAGCTGCAGTGCTGAAGGTTAAGGAGCCCTAGCTGTGAACTATGCGTCACCTGCTTTGTTC
The DNA here is from genome assembly GCA_030674055.1 of Rhabdomys pumilio. Classification (NCBI taxonomy): domain Eukaryota; kingdom Metazoa; phylum Chordata; class Mammalia; order Rodentia; family Muridae; genus Rhabdomys; species Rhabdomys pumilio. The sequence continues at coordinate 88,819,276 of JANHMN010000006.1, forward strand.
CTGCAGTCGGACCCAGTGAGACTGAAAAAGAAAAGGTTTGATTTTTATATATTCATGTATATAGTTTTGGTTACCATGAGGATGCTCCAAAGGTTGATTCGTGTTGACCCGGAGCCCTAGACTTGTGGGTACTTTCAGAGGGTCAAGGAAGGGATCCATTGGACTTCAGGAGCCCAAATTCAACATTTTCTCTGTGTTGCAGGCACTCTTGTATCCGCCACGCTCGGGCATAAGCTAGGATGAGGCTTCTCGGTCGACTCCGCTCCTCCACTCCTGAGCCTGCCTTCTCCAACGTGCTCACCCCGGGCCGCATCCCAGAGTTCTGCATCCCCCCGCGGCTGCCGGTCCCCGGCGCCCCCGAATCACCGCTCCCGGCCGCCACACTGCCTTGGCGCTGCGCGGCCGAACCCGACCTATGGCCGCGCATCCCTGAAGACCGTGAGGACCGTGACGACGACAGTGCGGGCCGCACCGACTGGGACCCGCGCTCCCAGGCTGCGCTCTCGCTGCCGCACCTGCCCCGCGCGCGGACCGTTTACGGCTTCTGCGCGCTGCTCGAGAGCCCGCACACGCGCCGGAAGGAGTCGCTCTTCCTCGGCCACCCCGGCAGCCCCCGGCTGGGACTTCGCCAACGTGCGCACACTTACGCGTGCCCGCGCCGAGCCTCGGACTCTGAGCTCAATTCCTCGCAGGATCTGAACTCAGCCCCACCAGCCGCTCCTGTGCCCCGTATGCGCCGCCTCCTGCACGCCCCCGACCGTCTCTTGAGACGAGCGCTGCGGAGCCCCCGCGGTCGGGCCAGCGCGCGCCCTGCGCCCTGCGGCGACGAGCACGAGCGCGCCGCCTCCTGCGCGCCCCCGGCCCCCACCGGCCCGGATGCCGAGCTCCTGAAAGCCGAGGCCAACGTGGCTCTGGGCCGCGGGGCTTGCACGCTGCGCCTGGCGGCCGAGTACTGTCCGCGCAGCGCCTGCCTCCGCCTCCGCCTGCTGAGCGCTGAGGGCCCGGCCACTGCGCTCGAGCCCCGCGCCCTGGGCTGCCGCCTCAGCCTGGTGCTGCGGCCGTCGGGCCAGCAGCGCGCCAGTGTGGTCCGCCGCAGCCGCAAGGCCGCCCTGGACCAGGACTGCTGCTTCGACGGCCTCCCGGAGGAGCAGCTGCGCCTCCTGGCCGTGCGCATCAAGGCCGAGAGCAAGGGCCGCGGGCTGGAGCGCGGACGACCGCTGGGCCAGGGCGAGCTGCTGCTGGGCTCTCTGTTACTGCTCTGAGCCTGGCTTCCCTGGCGCCCTGGACTCCTAAGGTCGCTTGGCCATGAGATGCACAGAGACTCTTGGCTCTGGGTCACACACAGCCTTTTGGCTCTGGTACGCTTTCTCTTTTGTACAAAATAAAAGTTATTTATTTTTCTATTTATGATCTTGCAGTATTGATGTTTTTCCACTTTTCTGATCACTTTTTGGTAACAAAAGAAAATTTAATGGCTCCTCCCACTCTTTTTACAGTATCTAATCCTCTTCAAGACCACTGTAACAGTAAAAACGGAAAAACAAAACAAAATAAACAAAAAGAACGGGTTCACCTGGAGTGAAAGAGCAAGAATGGAAGCACACCCACGTGCTTGCTTTTCCTGTCTTCGCGTTTTAAGTGAACACTGAAAGGTTCACATGTCTTAAAACAAAAACATTTCATTCATTCACTGGTGCTTGCCATGTAGGCAGGATGTACTCAATTCTGTCCCTGTAAACCTAACTTTTAAAAAGCTGAGCCTGGCGGAGCACAATTGTAAGCGCAGTGACATCCCTGGTGTTTGCCGACCCTGCAGTCTAGTCTCATTGGTAGTCTCTAGGCCAATGGGAGACCCTATTCCAAAGAACGAGGTGAATGGCAATAGAGGAGCAACACCAGAGTTTGTAACTTGATCTCTCAGGGCAATTGTGGACACATAGTAATGTTTCAAATATCATTCCAGATATTAAGATCCATTACAATGTTTTACAGAGTTGGGTGGTGTAGTTTCCACTCTCTGCTCTATGCACACATAATGCACATAGAACAACCCTCTTCTAGTACGATGACATTGGTGAAGACTCTTTTGCAAGTGAATACTTAATACACTGTGGGAGCAGGTGCAAAGGAAGAAAATGGAAGCTCAAGGTGACAGTGGGGGTGGGCATTACTTTTGTTTCTTCCTGGAGGAATTTTTGTGGCCTCTGTAAACAAGCTGGTTTTGTAGCCTTGCTCCCACTCAGCTGTGTTTCAGTTACAGTGATTAGTTTCACAGTAGGATTTCTAGACGTGTAAAACTCAGTTCTCTTGAACTGTGAATTTCTTGAACTGTGAAGGTTCAAAGAGGTTATTTTATTTTTCACTCTTTTATTTTTATTTTATGTGCATTGGTGTTTTGTCTCCATGTATATTTCTGTGTGAGGGTGTCAGATCTTGGAGTTACAGACAGCTATGAGCTGCCGTATGGGTGCTGGGAATTGAACCTGGGTACCCAGGAAGAACAGTCTGTGCTCTTAACTGCTGAGCCATCTCTCTAGCCCCTGAGAGTTTTTTGATAGGTCTATTTTTATTATTTTTTAAAATTATGTATAGATGTGTATATCTGTAGGCACATGCAGTAAAGGGCAGACACCAGTAAGGCCAAAAGTACCAGATGCTCGGATCTGGGGATACAGGAGGCTGTGAGCCATCTGACTTGGGTTCTAGGAACTGCACTTAGGTCCTGGATCAGAGCATAAAGTGCTCTTAACACGTGAGCGGTCTCCCCAACCCAGAAAGAGCTTCTTAATATCCTGAGTACCAACACAAATCCTGCATTTTAAATATAATTTTAAAGTGGACAAATCAATACTTAAAAATCATATAACTTAAAACTGAAAATTCATTACAGAGACATTTCCACGGAGCCATGTAGCTAGCACACCAAGCTGACCTTAGACGTGCACCAAGGTATCATAGTAAACACGGAGGGTAGAGCTATGAGCAATATAACAAGTGAATAGCTAAATCAAGAAATAAATAACAAATAAAACTTAAAAAGAAAGAAAAAAGAAAGAGCAAAAAAGCAAGTTTTATTACTGTAGATTACAGTAACTGCCAGAAATAAAACAAAACTAAACAAAACAAAGCAAAAAACTAAGAAAGGTGACAGGTCTGGAAATCAGCAAATGCTTTTAGAGTTAACAAAGTAACCAGGAAGATTTTTGTCCTGGAGACGGGAAAAATTTCGTAAGTAACTAAATTAAGCATAGCTAAGTAGCCCCTTATTCTAATTCTAATGCTCTAGCAAGTTGTATTCATAGCTCCCAGCCTTCCTTTCCTCCCAGCATCATCTTTCCCAGTCCTTACTGCACAATCATGCTTTCTTCTTCTTTTTAAATCTCTCTCTGTGTGTGTGCATATACATGCATGTGTGGGCACATGTGCACTTGTGTGTGTTCATATGTGTGAGTACAGGTATGCACTTGCCATGTTAACCTTAGGTATCAGCCACAACTTTTCACCTTATCTGGGACAGAGTCTTTCTGTTTGCCTCTATAGACTCTGGGACAGGTGCCCTGCAAGCTTCCAGGGATTTTCCTACCTCTGTGTCCCATCTCAACATAGAAGCACTGAGTTTACGGATCTGTGCTATCATATTTAGCTTTGTGTGGGTTCTGGTGAGCTCGGGGACTCAGGCTGGCACAGCAAACAGAATAGTTTTATGCACATCTGTGATTCTAACCTTAATTCTGTACAAAGGGCTGCCCACTGGGAACATGTCTGGGTGACTGCACTAAATGACATAAAAACACAAAGGATTGCATCTTTCCACTCTACTGGCAGCACACTCCAGACTCCACTGCCATGTTCTAAGCAGAACAACTCAGCTGATGTGTGCTTCTGAAATCCAACCATCAGCATGAAGAGTTTGTGATCCTTTATAAACAGCCTCGGTCTGATATTGTATCTTTCATGGACCAGACATTACCAGAGGAAATCCTCTTCTTATTTTGCAAAGATGGAATAGGATTTATTTTGCTGATCTGTAACAGTTTCTGGTCTCAAAAAAATTAGCAATGCTAATTCTTATTTCTACCTGTCAGGTCATGTTGCCTGTGTTTGTCAGAACGATCCATGCAGGAGCCTGAATCTCCATCTTTCTCTCCTGCAGAGCTTCTCACCTTCCCTTTACCCAGTCAGCTCAAACTTTATTCTTCATTACCATCACCATCTCTTATTGTGTGTGTGTGTGTGTGTGTGTATCTGCCTGCCTGTCTGTCTGTCTGTTCGTATACACAGACACACAGGTATGCATGTGCATGCAGAGGCCAGAGTATGGCTGGTGTCTTTCCCAGTAGTCTTCATCTTACCTCTTTTCCATTTTTAGATTGGCCAGGATCACAGGACATTTGCTAAACAGAACAAAGACTTTCTTCTGTGTGCCCTTCTCCCCGACTCTACAAAAGGTAACCCTTTCCACATCTGTTTCTCTCATTACTGTTATCTATAACTAATTCAGCTTTTAAAAAGAACTTGAATTAAACAATCCCCTGACTCACCTGTCTACATGAACTGAGATGAACTCTGGCCCATTCCAACTCCTTCAGATGTGAGGTCTGGGATGTGGCTGCAGGCTGGGACCAGTGCAGGTGAGTAGTGGAGGAAGAGTATAGTGGTAGTCGAGAGAGAATATTAAATAAAATCTTGGCCCACTTCACTGTTTCTTCAGATTGCCTGAAGTAGTAAAAGTCTGTAGAGATCAAAGGGAAAACAGTTTACTCTAGTGGGTTTGGCCTAATGCTGTTTGTATTCTAATGTTAATTTGGGTCTCCTCCAAATTGTTTTCAGGAGAGAGTCCATAAGTAAGGCACTGAGGGACTCTGCCCCCAGTTGGTTCTGATTGGTAAATAAAGAAGCCTGCAGCCAAAGGCTGGGCAGACAGAGGGGGCCTTTTAGGATTCTCGGGCTTGGGAGTGGGAGGGGGGAGGAGAAGGGAGATCTGCCATGCTGGGAGAAGGTTGAAGAGAGGAAAGGTGAAAAGCCTGAGAAGAGTGCAGCAGAGAAGCATGGCCACCATGTGAAGAAGCCAGGAGGGCACGGCCCAGTTGGGTAGCCAAGATAGAATATAAAGCTTAGTAAGTAATAACTAGGGATTATTGGCAGAAGGTGGACTAACCTCATGGAGGTTAGGTAGTGGCCCAGCTATTGTGCTGCTTAAGGCATATTAAAATATAAAGACTGGGTGTCTTTCATTCAGGAACATAAACCATTGGAGCAGGTAGCGAACCTGCCGACGGCATTAAGTAAGTAAGTAAGTAATTCAACAGTTTACTCTGAGACATGAGTGCTATAACCTATAACAAGGAATCAAATCTAACTCCCTGTATTCCAAAATGGGTAAAAATTAGTGTCTGGCATTGTTTGAGCCCTGACTGGAACATGAGGTGTGTGGCTGGTTTCCATGTAAACTGTGCAGGAAACTCTAAACATTGTAATCAGTTCTAATCTTTGTGTTTCCACCCACCTTGCTGGGGTCATGGTCACAGTGATATTTCAGTTCCAATAAAGGGAAATCTAGAAAGGGCAAGGACTAGGCAAGGGAAAGCCATGAGGCTGCAGGAGGCCCAGATGGTTTCCTTAGAATCTACAACTGTGCAGGGCTCTGTGACAGTCACTGCCAGCCTCCTCCTCTTTTGAAAGGGAGATAATATTTATGGACAGATGGCAAAGAGGGTAATGGGAGGCCAGGAGGATGGTTCAAGTCAAACATAAGGGCCTGAGTTCAGATTCCCAGCACCCATGTGAGAAGGGAGGGGTGATGACATGTGTCTGTAATGCCACCACTGGGGAGGTGGGGACAGGAGGATCTCTGGACTCACTGGGCAGTGAGACTAGTTGAAGTGTTGAGCCAATATGGGAATTGAACATATACAAATGACATTGACCTCTAACACTTACTAAGGCATTAACGTGCGCGTGCGCGCGCGCACACACACACACACACACACACACACACACACACACACATGGGGAAGGGGTGCAGCTTTGGGGATATGACTCCATGTAGCCTTCATAAAACTTACAGTTAATTCTATGAGAAAAAGAGCAGTGCCCAGAGGACCAGAGAGGCTGAACAATGCCCACAGGGGCTGACGCCAAGATGACAGCAATTACATCTGATGTTCAGGACTCTTCGTCTGCCCCATCCCCACCCATCCTCCTGCTTTGCTTGTCTACTTTGTTCCAGGTAGTTCTCTGAGATCCTTTCCTCAGAGATGGACTCAGCTTGAGGGATACTTTCTGCGACACATTATGAACACTATGAGGAAGGATGGCACAGGGTGAACTTGATTTTCAAGGTTGGGTAGCAGTGGGGGTGGGGATCCTGGAACCTGGACTGGCTCAGCACATGGACTGGACCAAGACTGGTATGTGGGTCCCTTGTTTATGTTTTGCTTTGAAAACCGCAGACAAGGTTCAGGATGCATGGAAAAGGCTGCAGTCTCATGGGAAGATGGGCTTACTCTGGCAGGAGACATTCCGTTTCAGAGCACACTCTCTCAGTTCGTTTTTTCATCTGTGTGTGTACCTGTACGTGCATGTGCCACAGTGGGTGTGTGAAAGGCAACGGACAACTTTGGGAGTCAGCTCTCCTCATTTACTATGTGTGAGTCACGGTTGACAGAATTGGGGCAAGCAGCTTTATCCACTGAGCCATCTCACTGTTTCAGGCCACCAGTTTCAGTGCACATTCACTTGAAGCCAGATAAAAGACTTACTGAGGAAAGTGTGCAAACGGCCTGACTTCAGTAAGTGCCAGCACAGTGACAGTGCTTTACTGGGCTAGCTTCCCTATGCATCTCTCTCTCTCTCTCTCTCTCTCTCTCTCTCCCACTCCTCCTCTCACACATACACACACACAGAAAGAGAGGGACACAGAGAGAGAGAGAGAGGCAGAGAGGCAGAGAGAGAGAGAGAGAGAGAGAGAGAGAGAGAGAGAGAGAGAGAGAGGTTCCCAGAAGCAAATGTGGTCGTTGAATACACACAAATGCCTACTCCTTCCCAGCCGGCTATGCCATTTCTCTTTGGTTGTCAATCACCCTTGTATGCACAAACTTCAGTGTTCACTGGCTTTGCCTACTTCCTTCTCTTTCCCAAGCCAATGCTCCTTAATTCCTCAACTTACACAAGCAGAGTCTAAAGTACAAAGGTGTAAAGAAGTACCCCAATAGTTCCACCTATATGTTTGCTTTCTTTAATTAATTCCCAACTTTTACAGGCTGACCGAGTAACATCAGACTATCTGGACTCAGCTGAGCCCTGCTCTCTTAAAAGCCACGTGGCTTCACCTGGTTTCCTTAAGTTTTACCTTGGGGCCAATAACAACAATAGCCTCCTCAGAGTGACATTAAAAATTAGGGTTAATCCTCAGGAGCAACAAGGGACACATTAGGCCATCTACATTTGCTGTCTCCTCATCTTGTGTTAAAAGAGGCCATTGGGTACTTTCCAATACCCTGAAGGGCAACCTGAGTCCAATCCTAGGGACTTGTTAGCTTATATGTCATGAGAATTGCCTTAAAACTCACTGGCTTTCAGGTGCAGCCCATTTGGAGGGAAAGTTTAGCCTCTCGTGGGCTGTTTGAATATAAAAATGAATGTTCCCTTAGTTTTCACTGTGAAACATTGCCCAGTTGGATGGTCTGTTGTGACCCATTAGAGCCCCATTTCCATGCCTTGTCTGATTGGTTACTGCACTAGTGGCGGGGGACACAATGCTTCCTCATGGAGAACTGTGTAATCAGATCCTTCACATTAAGCTGTTTGCCTCCTTTGAGGAGCAGGGAAACAAAGCTACACTTACAGAGCTGATTATCCCTGCTTTTAACGTTTCCATTTAGTTTTCGCTAAAAGTAACAACACAGTTTGAGTCCTAGTCCATATGATATGCAGGAAAGTTGAAGGAATAGAATTTGAGGTTATTGTAAGGCTCAGCTTGTAAGATTTGTTAGTGCCTGGTACTTTAATTGCATTTTAAGTGCAAGTACGTCAATTGTCCCCCATATCTGTTTGTTCAACACCCAATGAGACTAAAGGACAGAGACCACGCAATTTAACCCTTTCCAGCAAGCACACTCACCAGTGTGCCATGGATTATGGATTAATCCATGGTCAAATCAACGGGGCATAAGGAAAATGTCAGTTGTCCCTGTTGCTTCTCTGCCGTGGAACCTCATGGAAGGATAGAAAGACAGGGTCGTCTCTAGGATCTGCCCAGTGATCAGACTTCTGACCTTTATAGGCACAATGCATGTGCCTTTCATTTCAGGCCATCCTCAGCAGTGAATTCTCTCTCCTGTCCGTAGAAATCCTCACTCAAGGACACAAGCCCTCTCCTCCAGTCTGGTCTCATCAACTCCAGAGTTCTTTCACTTTAAATGTCTGAAAGGTCTCCTTTGTCACTGTAGAGGTGTTTTCACCTTGAGCAGACACAAAGATTCAGAGATCCAAGGGAGCTAGAGAGTTAACCTTTATTCTTGGGAAAGCCAGAGAACATGATGTTGGTTTCCCCTCTGAAGCTTCACCGTGGCCACACCAGCAGGAGGCAACAGAGAGGAAGTGATGGGCACCCAAGTGACAGATGTAGAAGGAATCACAAAAGGGGTGTGAGTCCTAGGTAAAGTCTGATGTCGGGCCAAAACTTGGGTAAAGAAACTTAGTTTATTTTCTATTGCTATGACAAAACACCATGGCCAAGGCAACTTATTAAACAAAGCATTTCATTGGCTTATGGTTTCAGAGGGTTGGAGTCCATGATGGCAGAATAAGGCATGGCAGGAACAGATGAGAGATCACACTTTGACCCACAAACAAGAGCCAAAGGGAGAGGCACACTGGGAATCGGGTGAGCTTTTGAATTCTCAAAGCCTCCCTTGCCTTCCCCAACAAGGCTACACCTCCTAATCTTCCCAAACAATTCCTTCAACTGGGGACCAAGCACACAGACCTATGAGCCTATGGGATTCATCCTTATTCAGACCACCATAGCCAGAAAGGTGTGTGGTGTTGGCTCAACTTCAAGGCATAAGGTCCAGAGGGACACTGAAACTCAAGATGACCACAGCTTACTTGAACCAGTTAAGTGGAGAGAGCCCCTGCTCCACTGCAGCAGTCAGCGTAGCCTAGCTGTGAAGTTGCACACTTCTTTCTCTCTGGAGTCCCCACGCTCTCACAGGGATGATGCCTGCCTACACTCGCTGTGTCCATGAGGAAAGCGTCCTAGCTGGGACTCAAAGGGCTTGGCTCTTCACTAAGAGGCCACTGAACTCTCAGAGCCCATGTCTACTTTATAAACTAAACAATAATCACACCTGGATGTTCTCTTAAGAAGTAGGTAACATAGTGTTATTAAAGTTATTCATTTTTATTTATGTTGCCCAAGCTGACCCTGACCTCAAGATTCTGCAGCCTCCATCTCCTCAGTGCTGGGATTACATATGTGCACTATTGTGCTAAATAAAGGCATTTTTAGGGAGCGTCAAGGACAAAAAAAATCAAGAATAAAGTGCCATAATTATTGATCTCTGTAATGACAGGAGAGCCTGGTGTACACTGGTATTATGTGCTAGGTTTTGTTGTTGTGGTGGTAGTGGGTTTTTTTTTTTTCTTTTTAAGACAGAGTCACATGTGTTTCAGGCTGACTTCAAACCACTTTCTAGCAGAGGATGGCCAAACTTCAGATCTTCTTGCTCCCATCTGGGGGCATTTGATGTGTAGTTTAGTTATTCTCTTTGTGTCAGATAATAGACCTCTGAAGCCAAGTTGAACAAGCTAAGGAAAGTCCTGGGTGAAATGTCTGACGGACTGAGCTGAACCCGCTCTTGATAAGATATTTACATTTCCACTTACAGTTGGTGCGGAGAATAAACACTGCTGTTGATCTGGACATTGGAAGGCATGAGCTTTTACAGGAAGAAGTCCGGCCAAAGCCTGATAACAGGCAGTGGGAGTCACATTTCTCCCAGTTCACAGAAAAAGGGATTCGTTGCTACAGATTGCTATTGATTCTTTTTTTTTTTTTAATTTTACTTTGATAATTCTCTCACAATTCCACATCCTTTTACTATTTTGAAAACAATACCTTGGTGTGTATGTGAGTGGGGGTAGGGCTGTTGTCATGTACCTACAGGGACACGTATGTGGAAGCATGAGTATAGCAGTCAATGGTTAATGTTGGTTATCTTCTTTTTCTAACTGATTTTTTTAAGATTTATTGATTCTTATTTTACATGTTTGCCTGTTTTGCCTGCATGTATGTAGGTGCACTGGATGATTGGAGGGGCCTACAGAGGTCAGACAAAGTTATCGGATTTTCCAAAGCGGGAGTTAAGGAGAGCCAGTCCCCTTGAGGATGAATCACGCACATTCACACTCACACACACACACACACATACTTATACACACATAATACTTTCACATACTTTTTAAAGAGTAGTTTTGTGGTTTGCTCACCTGCTGGTGCCATGACTGTAATGAAAGGGTAGGAAAATTTCTCATGCAAATAAATGATAATTAAAGAGATAATGAAGAGGGCCAGGTACATAGCTCAGCTGGCAGAATGCTCACACGCATGAAGACAAGGATTCCAGCCCCTCACAAGGCATAATGGAATGCACATGTATTTTAAGTACTTGAGCATTAGAAAGGTCCAAAGTTCAAGGTCATCTTTGTCTATATAGTGAGTTCAATACCAGCATGGGCTATACAAGATGTGTGTGTGTGTGTGTGTGTGTGTGTGTGTGTGTGTGTGTGTGTGT
>JANHMN010000006.1:88830084-88841859 GCA_030674055.1 Rhabdomys pumilio
TGTGTGTGTGTGTGTGTGTGTGTGTGTGTGTGTGTGTGTGTGTGTGTAACTGTGTATGTATATTACAGAGAGCGCGCACGCACACACGAGACACACACACACACAGAGAAGGAGAGAGAGAGAGAGAGAGAGGGAGAGAGAGAGAGAGAGAGAGAGAGAGAGAGAGAGAGAGAGAGAGAAAGAGAATATTAAAAATCTTATGTGCTTATTTTCCATCCTTGTCCAGACTAACAACCTAATGGTTTTCATTACATAATCACACTATTCTTAAAGCTGCATTGGGAAGGAACAGAGAATGTCTTGGATAATGCACAGTAAAAGGAGCCAAGAGAAGAGTCTGTTCTCTCTCTCACTGGAATGTGATGAATGGGAGTAGGCCACCCAGCACATTTGCTTGCAGGCCAGGACTGTCCCAGTACCATCTGCTTAGCATTGACCATCAACCCAAACTTTGTGTTAGTTTGAGCTTCCCCTCCCTCCTCACACCAAGACATGGGTTGGACCATCTCTCCCAAGATAGCCTTCGAATTGTATCTTAGCACCTGAGCCCCTTGTGACACTGCCAGGCCTCACTGTGCCTCTGGTTAACCTGTTCCACACATCGTGATCCTATTAAAATGGACCCGTGGAATCATGAAGTGATTGATATCAGCATAATACAATGATCTGGGTGACAGAAATGGCAGTTTATCTTCACGTCTTTCCTGCTCATTATTAAAAGCAAACAAAAGATGTCTACAGAGTCAATTGTGTGGTAGGAGCTCTTCAAAGAGTTCCCAGCACAAGGCACAGCTGCCAGAAGGAGTAGATACACAAACAAGCTGTTAAATGTGATAAATGCTGGCGGACTCATTCATAAAAAGGAGTGGTGGGCTGGAGTGTAGCTCAGTGGTAGCATGTGTACTTTGTATGTGCATATACATCCCCCAGATTCATCTCCAGCACTTAAAAAGTCCAAAACTAGGGACATGGCTAGTCAGTATACTACTTGCTGTGCACACGTGAAGTCTCAAATTTGGATATCTGGTATTCATGTAAAAAAAAAAAAAACAGGCATAGAGGCATGTACCTGTAATCCCCGTGCTGGAGAGGCAGAGACAAATGGATAGCTGGAGCTCACTGGCCAGCCAGTCTAGCCAAATTGGTGAGCTCCAGGTCAAGAAACCCTGCTTCAAAATGTAAGATAGAGAGAAACTGAAGAAGACATCTAACATCTGACCTCTGCATGTACATGTAGATAGACATGTACATGCACATATATGCACACACAAAAACACAAAGTCCAAGCACTGTTGTACCATGATAGTAGTGTGTAGACACACACGGGAGGACACCCATGTGCCTATGCCCACTCTCTGGGGCTTCCTCAGTACTGCTTGTATTGAATGGGATGTCAGGTCTAGGACCAACACACAGGTTTCGGTCAGAGGTCTGAGACCTTGCCAAGTGATATTGGATAAACCATTCAAAGTTTTTGAACCTTGCTTTCCTCGTCTTGAAAGAAATATGAGATCTTGCCTAGCAGGTTGTGAAATGCAGCAGCTTATGCCATGCAGCTTCCTTGGCAAATGCTGAGATGTGGGTTTGCAAGACCCCATCTAAGGTCTGAAGTGTTTATTTAGAGAAAGCCACAGGCTAGCTCCCCAGACCAGCCACGTAAATGCCTCTGGCTCTTGGGCAGCAGTGGAGTCCTGCTATGCCCTCTTCCTGTGCCCTCCCACGCTTTGAGCTTGGCATACACCTGGGCAATGCCCGCTCAGCCCTGCTACTCAAGTTTCAGGGGATATTGACAGCTGCTAGGAAACCAGAAGGGCACAATGAAGAAGAAACGGTAGCAGGCTGGGAAAAAATAGGAAGTTGGTGCAGTTGAATGATAACAGGGACTTTTCCCCTTCTCTTTTTGGCTGGGAGATAAGCATGTTTTTGTTAGCTTAGGGGAAGTAGGAGCTCACAGCAGTTCTCTGACTGGACCTTGTTTATGGATGGATCCAGACTTTGAGACCTGGCAAGTGCTGGCACTAGGCAATACTGAAGTGTTTTCAGCTCAGAGGAAAATCCCCAAGTTTCCTATGATTGCTACAGGGCTCAAGTCTGCAGAGAGAACAAACACCAGGACCAGAAAGGACCATTTGGGACGTCATAGGAATCATGTAGATATGCAGCCACTGATGTTTGATTTCTGCTGAGACAAAATGAGGAGGGGTCCTGCTCCTGCTCCTCACTTGCTCCTCTGTTGTGAGCTAAGTGTGTTAGCTAATCAGGGCAGTGGGAAATGTTTGTTAGTGCCCAGAGCCTTGGGGAGAGGGCACTGATGGATATGGACTCCCCAGGGCCCTTGCTGACCAGTTCTTTGGCTCATGGTCAAATCTGTTTATGTGGTACCCCGTCTGAGTTTCTACCAACCTCATACTCCTCTGACACAGGTTTTCATCCTCTTTGTGCTCCTATTTTGTGGGAACGTTTTTATGCCTCTATACCTCTGTATCTTTCTGGCATATTCTCTTCCCTCTCATACATGTGTTGTGCTTCTGGTTTGTATCCTGGAACTGCTATGAAGCCTCTGTGCTTCTGGGTGAGGTTAATATTTCCTTCTGTGTTGCCACAGCTATTTGTACAAGTCTACACGGTTTCCTCCCCACCTCCCTCCCACCCCCACCCCCACCCCCAATTGCACTACAAGTCAGTATTTCTCATTTGTTCTTACGTACAACTCTGTGCATGGCACAGGGTAGAGTTTCAAAAGACATTTGTGGAATGTACAACACATGGATGAATGGACTGACTCCTAGTTGCTAGACTCAAGGTGTTCAGCCTTGAGGGTTTTTGCAGGCCAGCCTTCTTGAGGGCCATTCTTGGTTCAAAAAGATGACCTAGGTCAGCAAAAGCGACTCTGGGCTCAAGAAATCCAGAGAGACCTGGCTTGCTCTGTGAGAGACCCTAGATTCACAAGATACAGAGATGAAAGGAGTGACAGAGGGAGACACAAAAAGAATTGTGGTTACTACAGCCAAAGAAATACTAGACATCCAAAGAAGTTATTTAAAAAAGAAAATAGTAGCTGGATGTGTTGGCACACACCTTTAATTCCAACATTCAGGAGGCAGAGGCACGTGGATTGGTGTGAGTGAGAGGCCAGCCTGGTCTACAGAGTGAGTTCTGGGACAGCTAGGGCTATTACACAGAGAATCCCTATCTCAGAAAAAACAACAAAAAAATGAAAGGAAGGAAGAAAGGGAGGAAAGAAGGAAGGAAGGAAGGAAGGAAGGAAGGAAGGAAGGAAGGAAGGAAGGAAAATAGTAGAAAGTAGAGGGCAGGAAACAGGAAACATGGTCATGAACAATAAAACAAGATATAACATTGTCTGCGTTACTCCTCTATTGTGGTTCAGTGGCACCACGACCAAGGCAACTTATAGCAAGAGTTTAGTGAGGGTTACGGCTTCAGAAGGTGCCTATTCCCGAGCTGATGCTGTCCCTGTCCACTTTACAGCCTGCAGTTGACTCCCAGAGGATCAACTCTCTGGTGAGGTGAGCTAGTGGCTGTGGAGTCTCCCTGGTCATACTTCGCACCAAAGCAGAAACGAGCCCTTCCATGGAGCCGTCATCTCCTTGGCAACGTGAACCCTAACTTACAGATCTGTCCCTGACCTCCCCAATATGTGGACAGGTATGTGCCACCATGCCAGGACTTCCTGAATGCTAGGCATTGTTCTACCACTGAACTACGTCTCCATCTGGTGTTCTACCGTGGCAACTAATTGATGCTTTTGGCTTTGTGTTATCTGCAGATGTATTCAGGGATACTTAAAGTTTTAAATCACATCTTTCTTATTATTATGTTTTACCTATTTTTTTTATTTTTCTATAGGGCTGCTTGTCTTTACTCTAGTTTTAGAACCCCGTATGTACTAAGAGTAGTAACTACTTACTTGCCAATTTTTTTCCCTTGTTATATCTTTAGTGTATGTCTCTTTTTTTTTAATTGAAATTATTTTCCATAAAGAATCTGAGAAGATGGCTCAGATGATAAAGTACTTGCTGTAACAAGTACAAATACGAGGACCTACGCACATTGTGTGTGTGTGTGTGTGTGTGTGTGTGAGAGAGAGAGAGAGAGAGAGAGAGAGAGAGACAGACAGAGACAGAGAGAGACAGAGACAGAGAGAGACAGAGACAGAGACAGAGAGAGAGAGAGAGAGAGAGAGAGAATCTGATTCATGTGGTCAGCCTTTTCAGTGTCTGGATATTAAATGGAGAAGTGGAGGGGACCTCACATTCAGTATTTAATAGAGGAATCACCACTGAAGTACTTTCTTTAAGTAGTGGTGTGGTTTGTTATCATTTGTCTCTTGTCTCCAGTGAAAGAACCTGGACATGTGATTCTAACAAATATTGGGGAAAGCTGGTGGTGGGGGTGTGGCTATTCAGTTATTTCCAATATTGGAATGTCATAATGTCCAGCTCATTTTTACTGATTTGGTTTTCCTTTATGCTGACTTTAAAAGGCTAGACTCAGGGGTCAACAGCACAGGCTGCTCTTGCAGAAAACCCAGGTTTGGTTCCAAGCATCCACATGATAGCTCACAACTGCTTGCAACTCCAGTTCCAGAGACATCCTCTTTTGACCTCTGCAGGAGATGCATGCACACATGTATTCACATGCATACAGTCAGGGAAATAGTCATACACATTAAATACAAATAAACAAATATTTAAAGGTTTCTCAAAAACCTGGAATAAAAGTTTCTCTAATTTTAAAAAACTTGACTATAAAGTTTACATGGAAAATAAAAAAGTGTTATCAAATATTTTGAATCAAGAAGTAACATTAAAGGGACACTTAGTTTATCAAATATGAAAATGCATAGTAGGTAAAATAGTGTAGCATTATGTACCAAAACTACATACCAAAGAAACAAATCAATAATAAGACCAAAGCCTTGTATAGTGAAGATTATGATAAACATGACAGTTGAACTGTCTGGAGGACAGATAGTACGTGCTAAATTCTATCAACCAGTCACGACAGAGAAGAAATCTGGGGCCTTCCTGTTCCATCTGGGGGACTTATTGGATTAATAGCTCATATAATCAGACTCCTTTTGTAGGATCAACCGAGTGAGCAGCAAATGAGACGAATCTTCGGCTTAACATTACAAACAACTTTATTAGGCTGTTAGAAGATGATGTAAGAGAGAACATTAAGTATGATTGATGGACCTGGATGAAGCAGAGACGTGAGCCTGCCCTGCACTTCTGGTAATAGCCAGTTACACCCAGATAAACTCTTGACAGAGGAAGAGCTTGACTTAGCCATGCTCTGCCTTCCAGCTGTGCTAAGTGCCCCTGGAGCATTGCCAGTGCTGGGAACTCCGGATGCAAATGTTAATGGCCCCTGCCTGGAAGACTTGCCCCTTCCCTTCAGGGCCTGGGTGGCTGAGCACACAGCTGAACAGGCACACTTATGCCCGTGCCTTCTGTCTTCTTCACACTTACGCCCCTGCACTGTGAGCATAGGGATAGCAGAAGGCAAACGTGGATATCTATCTGCTATCTATCTATCTATCTATCTATCTATCTATCTATCTATCTATCATCTATCCATCCATCATCTATCTATCTATCTATCATCTATCTATCCATCCTCTATCTATCTATCTATCTATCTATCTATCTATCTATCTATCTATCACGTTTGAGACAAGGTCTCTCTCCATATCCCATATTGCCCTGGAACTCATTATGTAGCCCATGTTGGCTTTAATCTTCTTGCCTCAGTCTCCCCAATGCTAAGACTATAGATGCTTCACCACCATGCTTCACCGATTTGCTTTATTTCTTGAAACTCTTATCTTAAGCATGAGCATTTTTTTTCAAATTTATTTATTTTTTTATGGAACTCACTCTATAGACCACGCTGGCCATGAACTCACAGAGATCTGCCTGCCTTTTCCTCCAGAGTGCTGGGATTAAAGGCGTGTGCTATCACTGCCTGGCTAGTTGTATTCCTTTTTAATTATGTGTAAGTGTATAGGTGTGTGTATCTCTACGTAGCTATGTGCATGTGACGTCAGATGTCAGTGGAGGCTAGGGGCATTGGATCCCCAAGGACCTCAAGATCCGGGTGGTTGTTAGCTGCTTGAAGTAAGTGCTGGGAGCTGACCTTGAGTTCTCTGCAAGAGCAGCTCACATTTGTAATTTCTGAGTCACCTCTCCAGCCCCAAGTGTCCATTCTTTGTCACTAGAACCAACCCTACTGCATTCTACTACTGTAATAAAACAGCAAGACCAACTGGGGAGGGAAAGGGTTAGTTCATCTTTCATTTCCAGATAACAGTTCCTCACTGAGGGAAGTCAGGGCAGAGACTCAAAGAGTGCAGAAACTTGGAGACAGGAGCTGATACAGAAGCACAGAGGAGTGCTGCTAACTGGCTTGCTCAGCTTGCTTTCTTATACCATCCAGAAGCACCAGTCCATGGGCAGCACTGCTCACAGTGAGCTAGGCCCTCCCACACATTAATCAAGAAAAGGCTCCCACAGACTTGCCTACAAATCAATCTAGAACCAATCTGGAGGGGGGGGTGTCGTCATTTTCTAAATTGAGTTTCCCTCTTTCCAAATGACTCTCCATCAAGTCAAGTTGTCATAAAATGAGCCATCAATCCAACACAGGGAAAAGCCAAATGTGGGTGTAATACAGCTTCAGAAATTGGGGGATTCAGAGAAATCTTTGAAGGAGGTGGGTGGTAAGTAGGGTTAAAGGAAGCCTGGGGATTTTGCCAGTTTTGTTTCTGAAGATGAGAGAGGGTTTTACTGCTGTGAACAGATACCATGACCAATATTTAATTGGGGCTGGCTTACAGGTTCAGAAGTTTAGTCCATTATCATCAAGGTAGGAGCATAACAGCATCGAGGCAAGCATGGTGCAGGCAGACCTGAGACTTCGTCTTGAGGCTGTTTTCCTGGCAGCTAGGGTGAGGGTCTTAAAGCCCACACCCACAGTGACACACCTACTTCAACAGGACCACACCTGCTAATAGTACCGCTCCCTGGGCCAAGCATATACAAATTGTCACAGAGATTATGGCTATATACACTAAGGGGCAAGAAAACTTATTTTTAAAGGCTTAAGAGTAAGGAGATAATTGTAAGCACATTCCTGTCGGGGACCATGCTTTCCATTTACGGTTCCAGCTACTGTCTGTTTACACCTTACTTCAGAATCCAGATTGGCAGTTACCCCTGGAGTCTTTTGCTTATCTGTACTGTCTCAATTTCTCAGGAGGAGAACTCATTAGTAATTAGTAATGAGTAATTGGAAATAATTAAGTGCCCCTCTCATAAGAGGTAAAGCTAAAGGGTGAGGTGAAGAACCTTGTATCTGGCTGAGGGGGTGATGTAAAGAGAAAGATGCAGGAGAATGAACTTCCTGTGAATTAAATGCCTACTCCTCACCTTCTGGGTATCAATGGGGTTGCTCTTTTCTTGTGTTTATTTATTTTATTGTTTATTTATTTATTGAGTATTTTATACATGTATATAATGAAAATATGATTGTATCCACCTTCCATTCCTCCCTTCCAATGTGCCCTGAATCCACTCCAACATATCTCCCTTCAAACCTTGTGTTTCCTTATTCTCTTAAAAAACCCAAACAACTCATTCAGTCCAGTCAGTGATGCTCATACATGCATGTGTGAGGCCATCCACTGGTGTGTGGAAAACCTACCACTGGCTACAGCCCCAAAGAAGAATGATTCTCCTTCTTCCAGCAGTTATTAAATGCCGATAGCTCCTTAGTTAAGGGTAAAGCCTTGTGAGCTCCCTCACCCCAATCGATACTGGAATCCTGGTTGGTTTGATCTTATGCAGATAATCATAGCTGCTGAGTTCAGAAGTGAAATACCCATGTCATGTCTAGATGACAGCATTTTACAGCCCCCTCCCTGTCCTCCAGCTTTCTGCTGGCACGTGGTTGATGTTCCTTGAGCCTTGTGGGACCAACAATGATGTCTCTATCTGTCTGTCTGTCTATCTATCCATCTATTCATTTATCTATCCATCCATCTATCATCTATCTATTATCTATCTATCTATGTATCTATCTGTCTATCCATCTATCATCTTTGAGACAAGGTCTGAGCAAGGGGGAGGGAGGCAGGAGGATCACGAGTTTGAAGCCAGTCTTAAAGGGCTCAGCTCCAAGGAGAGGAGACTGAGACTGATAGGTGGTGGGGACAATTGCTGACCAATAATTTATTAGCACAGAAGGAAAGCAAGTTGGGAAGGATGGAGTTTTTCCTAACCCTTGACATCATTAACTCTCTAACCTTGCTGAGGTGGGAGGAAGCTAAATCTTAATTTTCCCAAGGACGTAAGTGTGCTTTTTAAACAGTTTGCCTACACTATCAGTGATTCAGGAAAGGTCAATATTTGTACTGCCCTCTCTTATTTAAGGTTGCAAATCATTGTTCATCAGAGTAAGATACGAGCGGTTTCCTGTCTCTGGAATATGCTTATTTCTTCTTCCTTTTGCAACACTATCTTCGTCTTTTTGTTAAGCAATGAGAAAAAGCACACCGGCTACTCCTGTACAACGCTAGAAAGCACTGCGAGATCGAAGGCTCTGTGTCCTGATTTCACTCTTAAAGCTGTGTAACCTTGAATGTTATCCAACTTCCCTAAACTTTGCCTTCCTGTATATTGCGGCGGCACGCCGAGCCCCCTAGGCGCATGCGGCTATGAAGAGATAATGAGGCAGTCTGCGCAAGGGACTTGCATGGTGCTAGGGTCTCATGAATGTCCTTCTCACGTTTTATGCACATGCTGTAACTTTCAGATGGCTGAGCGGTCTGTGTGAGTTGGTAACAAACCAATCAGAATTTTGGAGCTTGAAAGGGACCCTTGAAAGCATTTCTACCAAGAGAGCCAATCTCTGCCCCCCGTTCTCCATCACCCACTCCCATCAGCACCACCGCTGCTGAAGGACTCCTAGTTCAAAGCAATCGTTGCCATGTTTCTATTTTTCAAGCATAGGTGACTCCTGCAAGTTTGCCTGAAGAGTTGACATACTTTCTGGGCTTGAAAACTTCCTTGTGCATCTGTAGGGCTGGCGATCAAGAGGTTTAGGAATAAACTCCAAGGCTGTGAGAAACCACCTGGCTAAACTGATGCCTGACTTCGTTTGACGTCATAGCCCTCAGGTCAAGTTTGCTGAGCCTCATTCTTCAGGTGCTAAATACACCCTATTGTTCTCTGTTTAGGTAAAGAAGGAGAATAAAGAGACTCTATCTTGAAAGGCTATGAACTAACCCCACTCAGCTGTGCTTGGGTGAGTCGCAGCCACTGAAACCCAGGGCCAAGTAGGTCAACCAACCTGTAAAGCTTAAAGTTGGTAGGCCAAATTATAAAGGTGCATTTCGGTCATTTGGCAGGGGTGAAAGAAAAAGTATTCACTTAGAAGCCAGGAAAAAAAGTCACCATTTCCCCCAAGCTCTGTGTGTAATGAAAGGCTCAATGTAGGTCACAATAAAATATTACTGACCTAGATTCTCCGCTGAATCAATACCATTAAGAGATCCTGACCCAGTTTTATACATAGCCCTCACTTTTTCACTGTGACTTCAGATCACCTTGGTGATTACAGATGCTAAGAGACAAGGGTTCCGGTTCATTATGAGGCTTGTTATAAATCGCCTTAATTCTCCATCAAGAGTCATTGAAAGGAAATTCAGGACTGAACTCAGGATTCTCTATGACATTCTTTGTATTTTGAGGACGTGTGGCCGAAGCACGCTTCGTTAAAGTACCCAGTGGTGACTGTACGTGCCCATGACTATGGCTGAGAGTATCATGGGGTGGTCGAGGCTAATTGTCAGTGTAGATTCATAAAGCTGAAGCATCATCAGATACAGTGGAGGGGTTAATGGAGAGTGGGCTGAGAGCCACAGATACCCTGGGCAGGATATCAGCTTAGAGACCCTTTGGAGAATGGTGGGACAGCCCTTAATTTTTTTTCACCAAAATATAATTATACCACTTTTTGCCTTCCCTTTTCTGTCTCCAGCCCCTCCCATGCACCCTCTCACACCATCTCAAATTTATGGTCTTTTTTCTTTGATTATTATTATGCACACACATATATGAATAAATATGTAAACATCGCTCACTATATTCAGTGTTGCTTGTGTGCATATGATTTTAGGGCTGACTACTTTGTATTAAATAAGCAACTAGGGGAAATCATTTTTTATTTTTCAAATTAAATGTATTTATTAATTTTCTAAAAGATCTATTTTATTTTAATCTATATGAATGTTTGGCCTGAATGTGTATTTATGCACAACATGCATGCAGTGCCCACAGAGGCCAGAAGAGGGTAGCAAATCCCTAGGAACTGGAGTTATAGGTAGTTGTGAGCCAACTGTAGATGCTGGGAACCAAACCCAGGTCTTCTGGAAGAGAAATGAGTGGTTTTAATAGCTGGACCATCTCTGTTCCCTTAATTTTTACTTATTTTTTTATCTTATGTGTATGGTGCATGAAAGTTTTTCCTGCATGTGTATATAAGTGTATTGCATGTGTGCCTGGTGCTCTTAAAGTCCAGAAGAGGAAGTCAGATCCCCCCAAAGCTTGAGTTATATATAGATGGTTGTGAGCCACCATGTAGCTGCTGGGAATTGAACCAGTGTTCTCTGGAAGCCCTTAACCACCAAGCCATCTCTCTGACTTTAGTTAATGACATTTCTCTACGAAACAGCCTCCCAGAATGGAGAGCAGCAGGCCATGTGTCACCATTCAAAACCTTTCTTTTCTGGTTTGGGTTTACGAAGCCAACTGTGTGTGGCTTAACAATGGGGACACATACCTTAGAAATGTACAGTTGGGTGATTTCTTCATTGTGTGAAGTTCATAGTGTGTACTTGTACAAAGACAACTACAATCTCTCTCTCTCTCTCTCTCTCTCTCTCTCTCTCACACACACACACACACACACACACACACACACACACCCATACACACACTCTTAGAGGATCACTGATGGATATGCATGCAGTGTATGATTGAACAAAACATTGTGGACCTTGTCTGCCCTACTCAGAGAAGCAGCAGGAGCCTCCTCTGTGGCTACAGAATGTACTCCCTAAGGCAAACAGTGCTTATGTGTTGTTACAAGAGGCATTTCCCTGAGAAGTTTCCCACACTGAGCTGTTTCTAGTGGGTCCTCGGGGCCCCAATCTGAGGCTGGGGAGATCCCCAGCTTCTATAGAAGCCAAGCTGAAAGGATAAGGAGTTGTAAAGGAGCCTAATACTCTTGGGCCTAGTGAAGTCAGCAAAGAGCCATGCTGGGGTTTGGAAGTGTGGACAGGACTGAAGATGCAATCCTGAGCACAGGGGAATGACAGCCAACTTTATCTAGGAACCCTCCCTCCTTCAGTGATGCCGCACGTGTTTTAAAAGCACCTGCTCCGCCACTTAAAGAAGTTACAGGACCTGGAAGTGCTACAGTGATGAGCCTAGACCACCTCTCTGCCTTTGTCACATCGTGTTCTAGTGGATGGACAGACAGAAATAATGGCTGAAGAATACTAAGTGGGACCCAGCGAGAAAGGTTAGTGTGTAGAGGCACATGGCATGGAGCCGCTGACCTGGTGTGAGCCTGCACCCTACATGGTGAGAGGAGAGAACCAGTTCCCACAAGCTGCCCTCTGACCTCTACACACTTGCTATGGCATGCACATGCGTTCATGCACACACACACACACACACACACACA
>JANHMN010000006.1:88841869-88857784 GCA_030674055.1 Rhabdomys pumilio
ACACACACACACACACACACACACACACACACACACACACAGAGAGATATAATACGATGTTTTGAAAGAACAATCACCAACAAAACCAGAGGGATAATGTCCTTCCTGAGGGAAGAGGAAACGACGGACCAATGTGAGGTGCCCTTTAAACTATGCTTTTGGGGGAATCAACATATGAAATCTGTCTCATCCCCGAAAATCTGGGGTAGGGACTGCATATCCCTTCAGCAGGCCACAAGAAGGCTGTAAACATGGGAACAACCAAAGCATAGGTGCTTCTGTCCTGGCAAGGCCACTTCCGTCCCCCTAATGATTGGGTCTGACTTAGGTTTTCTAGAAAGGCCATTTGCTTATGTGAAGAGCCCTGGAGACCGTGACAGCTGTGAGGGGAAGGTCACACTTGGAGCTTTCTGTCTTCTCCTCACAGCTCAGACACCTGTTCACCGTGGGTATCAGACTGGAGGATGGGGCTTCTCCAAAGTCAGAGGTGAGACCTTGTAGCACCATCGCAGTCAGTGAAATAACAGTGACTCTGGCCTTGGGTTTAGCCGCTTCATCTCTGGTGACCTGCTAGTGACAGCTGGGTGACTGTGGGGGGGGGGGGGGGAGAGGTGTGCGGAGAAACAAACAAGTCCAGATGGTGTCAGCAAACAGGAAAAGGCGCAGGGAAGGGCTGTGCACAGGGACTGCACAGGTTTATGGGAGCGATTAAAATGTTCTGGAATGAGCTAAGGCTAGAGTTGGAGAACGCTCTGAATATGCTTAAAAACGTCGGGCAGCACCGCTTCCGGAGAGGGTTCATAGTACATGGATTATATCTCAACCACCAGCACAAGGCTGAATTGTCAGAAGGAAGGAGGATCTACTTTTGCTGTAAACTCAGCCACCTAATACCTGTGCAGGGAAAAATAAGAGCAACACAGAAACAGGAAATCAGGCCCAAAGCCTGTCCAAAAGAGCACAGAGGAGAATGATCAGAACAACAGGTTTCTGGGTCACTGGTGCAGTGAGTAAGGAGTCAGATGGGGTTACCGTGCCACAGGAGGCCATGACAGCACCATGTTCCCGACTGATGAGGCCCAGGAGGGGCGGCCATTAAAGCAGCAGCTCCCATATTTCATGGGCACCCAGGTGGCTCTAGCTGATATCCTCTGCTGCTCCCCACAGTGGTAGGAAGTGATGGAGCACATGTGTCACGATCACCTCTGGAATGCCTGGGGATTCAGCAGTGGCACCTCCAGGCTGCACCACTTACATCTGTAAACCTAAGGGGAGTCGCATCCCCTCCTGAGCCTCGTTTTCTCCATCTGCAGAATGGCAATGTTAACAGCCCACTCCCAGGAAAGTTACCATGAGAATCAGGTGTCACATGGGTACCCTGTCTGACACAGGCTCTTTTTGGCTGACTGGAGGTTAGGAAGGTATTGTCAATAGCCAGAAAGAGTGTTCCTTGGCTTCTTAGAGCTAAATGTATTCCAGTTTGGGGACATGGCCCAGTCAAAAGGGTCATAATGAAGCATCCGAAGAGACACATAAAGCCAAATTGAACAGAGAACTACCAGAGAGTCCAGGCTTCAAATGTTACCTGTCTTGTCTTCTGAAAGAACGAGCCAGCTCATGGCCCACTACCTTGCTCACAAGCTGAATTCTTGAGGAGGCCCAGGCTCCTTGCTGGGATGGCTGAGGCTCATGAGAGACTGGCTCTGGCTCCCCTGTGTCCTTCCCTAGTGAGTTCTTCTCTTTTCCCATGCGTATCAAGTACAAGAGCCTCTTGCTAGGTATTATGTGTGGCTTGTTCCTGACATACTCAGTTGCTCAAAGCTTGATCCCAGTGTGGAGGTTTGGTGGTGGCAGAACCTTTAAAAGATGGTGTCTGTGTGAAGTGGTGAGTGCCCTGCCCTCACAGACAGGTTAGTCTCTTGGAAGTACATTTGGTAGGAGGCCTCAGAGCTGGTTGGGTTGGATTAGCTCATACCGGAAGGCAGCTCAGCATAAAAGGAGTGAGAGTAGCTTCCCCCCCTCTCCTCTCATCTACATGTGTTGATGTGTGGGGTATACATGTGTTCATGTGTGTTCGTGTACATGTGAAGACCAGAGGTTAGCCTTGGTTATCATTCCTCAGGTGGCCACCAGCTTGTTGTTGTTGAGTTTTTGTTTGCTTTGTTTTGGAGGCAGGGTCTCTCACTGAGGTTGTAAGCATATGCCACCAGTCCTGGCATTTTCACACAGGTCATTGGGTACAGCAAGCACTTATTTTAAAATTCTTTTATTTTTTGAGATTATAATACAATTATATCACTCCCTTTCCTTTTCCTCTTTCTAAATGCTCCCATATACCCTTTCTTGGTTTTTTTGTTTGTTTGTTTGTTTTTGTTTTTGTTTTGAAATTCAAGAGCTCTTTTCCCTTCATAGTTGTTACGTGTGTGTGTGTGTGTGTGTGTGTGTGTGTGTGTGTGTGTGTATACAACCTGAATCAAGGAAACTTTTCTTTGCAACAGATGGAGACCATTACAGAAAACCACAGTCAATCAGAATGCAGAGTTGTGAAGCACAGTCCTAAGGATACATTTACAACACAACTCCTGCACCAAGGCTCAAAGATCGCTGTGGAAGAGGGGACAGGAAGATTGTAAGAGCCAGGGACAGGGAGTTTGCTGTGAGATTGCCCCTCCTAGTAAAGACAGAAGTTCCACCTATAAAGTCTCACCAACATGACTGCATGAGCTGGCCAAGGGCAAGAATGAACATGCTAATGAGACGGGGGTGGGGCGGTGCAGGGGGCGGAGCCCAGGAGGCCTCAACTGGACTCAGAACCAGAGTAGCAAGCGAGCACTTTTTCCTCACTGAGTTGGGACTCGTTTCCACTTTCTTTGCTGAAAGAGCCACAGGACCTAAGTCTAAGGTTCAGGGTGGACTGTGTGTAGCATTTACAGGTCACAACAGGAAAGCACGGCCATTTTGAAACTTTGCCAATCCTTCAAGGTTAATAATCTGCAGAACGAGAAGCAGGGATCAGGGGATTGAAGCCTAAGCCAGAGGAAGAGAATGGGAGGGAAACACCTGTGTGTCTCAGGTTCTTTTCCTGTCCTTATGATGAAATATCCACACCAAGAAACTTCCGGAAGAAAGGACTTAGTTAATTTATTTTCCAAGCTACAGCCCACTGCTCGGGAGCCACAGCAGCAGGCGCTCACAGTGCCTGCGCACCCCTAGCCAGAGACAGAGACAGGTGAATGCACATATGCTAGTGTTTGGCGTCACTTCTCAACTGACACAGCCCAGGTCCTGTCCCAAATTAAGATGGGTCTTCCCACATCAATTAATGCAGTGTAGATAAGCCCCCTACAGGCATGTTCAGGGGCCAAGTAGACATCGCTAACCACTACACTTTCCCTGTCGAAAGAAAAAGTAGAGTCTAGAAACTCCATACTTGTTAAATGAAGATTCTATGAAATTTCCATTGACACATTCAATCATGCCTAACTTTTTTTTAATCCCCTTTTAAAAAATGAGTATGGATATTTGCCTGCATGTATGTCTATGCATACTGTGTGTGCCTGGTGCCCACAGAAGCTAGGAGAGGGCATCAGATAAATGCAAGCTATCATGTGCATGCTGGGAATTGAATTCAGATCCTCTGAGAACCAGCGTTCTTCTTTACTGAGCCACCTCTCCAGCCCCCATTTAATGCGTGATTAAATAGCACCATTAGGGGGCAATTAAGAGTGCTTGTTGCTCTTGCAGAGGACCCAAGTTCAATTCCCTGCCTTGTGTTGAGCTGTTCACAACCTCCTGCAAGTCCAGTTCCAGGGGATCTGAGCCTCTGGCCTCCTTTTGTACCTGCACATAGATGGTGTACATTCATATAAACACAAAAATATAAATAAATGGTGCTATTGGAAATTAAAGTTGGGAGGAGTCTTCCGTATGACTCACAAATCTGGGCCTTTTACTAAAGGCTTGAAGTAGTCTTTCTGGTAATCTGAGGAAAGATAGGGAAATGCTGGTGACATGGGACATTTAGTTCAGTATGGAATTTTTGGAAAGACAACCTAAACATAAATGGAGAAAAGACTAGAAGATCCCTAAAGACACACTGTAGAGCTTTGATCTTGAATGGTCGTGTTCAGTGTTTGTATCGATGACTTGAACACACATTATGGTGTGTGTGTGTGTGTGTGTGTTTCACAAGTGTGTGTACACGTGTGCAGATACAGAGTATGTGAGTGTTTATGTGTGTGTGAGCACACTCACATTCATGTGGAGGACCAAAGTTGATGTCAAAAGTCTTTCTTAATCTCTCTCACTTTTATTTCCTGAGGCATGGTCTCTCACTGAACCCTGAACTCACCAGAATCCAGCAAAGCCATCTTATCCCAAGCTCCCTTAGCTCTGCTTCCCAAGTATGGAGATTACAGATGAGTTGCCACACCACCCTAACTTTTATGTGGGTTCTGGTGATCTGAACTTGTGTTCTCAACACTTTATGTGTCCTCGAGCTCTTTATCTACTGAGCTATCTCCTCCGTCCCCTCTAGGTATACCAAATTTGATGCTTATGTGAAGATATACAATAACAAGTTTGATGTTAGAATTTCTGAGCTGTGGTGTTTGATGGTAGAATTTGAGCACAAAGTAATTTCAACATGGTGGAATGGGTCTCTTGCAGTGGTTAATACAGTTAGGAGATAGCCCTCTGAGGAGATCTGTAAGAGCTTTTCTGCCTTAGATTAGTTGAAATGGGAAGACCCTCCATAAATGTGGACAGAAACATTCCATGAGCTGAGGTCCTGGCCTGAATATAAAGGAGACAGTGACCTGAGCACCATTGTCCATCTTTCTGCTTCCTGGCTGCAGATATAATGTCACCAGCTGTCTTACACTCCCATAGCCAGGATTTTTACCACAGTGACCTCCAACTGTGAGCCAAAACAAACCCTTCCTTCCTTATTTTGTCATAGCAATGAGAAGAGAAACAAATACAGCCCTGAATCCAGCCAGGTCACAGATGAGCAAAGTGTAAAGGTCCATTCAGGCTTTAATCACAAACTATGTAGTGGAGAAGAGAGATATGAGTCCGGCAAGTGATTCGGGTTCCTGAGACCTAGGAGTTTGATTGACAAGCAGCTCTGTGAGAGCCAACAGTGTGTCTTGACCACCAGAAACCTGAGTTCATTCTCAGAAATGACTGTATTCATATCCTCATCTGTAAAGAGGTAATGACATGAAGTCATAGGAGTGCAGTGTCTGGGGAAATAATACTCTCTCCTCAGCTTTTTGAGAAAGAAAATGCCAGGGCAGGGGGCCCTATTTGGAATGGTGTAAGTTATAAGAAACTGTGATACACGAGAGGGATTTACAATGCCAGGCATTAGGATGAGCCAGGGTCTGGACATCTTGAGAGGACTAATTGAAGGTCTTGGGAATGCTCACCCTTCTGGACAAATGAGAGATGTTCTCACAGGTCTAAGGAAGACTAGAGAAAGGTGTAGTTGTGGGGCAGTGGACCATTCCAGGAAACTTGGTAAGGTTGAGTAGGTTTGGATACCATGGCATTCACCTGAGGATGGTAGGAGTTTCCCTTCTCCTGACAAGATTCCTGGCTTGGAACACATGACCACAGTGCCCCACATAAAGAATGTGACTAGTGGTCACCGACCAGAGTTCTCCATGCTAATGAGGTGTCTAGTTGGACCCTGAAGGTTTAGCCAATAAGCTTCCCTTCCCAGGTATTCCTTCCTGCAAAGGGTATTTAATCTCTGGCTCACCCTGAAGTTGTATGCACCCATTTTCCAAGATAAACAATAAATAAACATTTATGGATAAGCATGGACTGCCTCTCTCATTAAGAACCACCCATGGGGAGCATGGAGAAAGCCTTTGTCTGCAGAGCAGAGTCACACCTAAGTCTCCTGCAGAAGGTCCCTCTGCAGTCCCAGACATTTACCCTCTGCATTTACCCCCTGAGCTAAGCTGGAATGCCTCCTCCCCCAGGCCCCTAGCCTCATCACAGGATGGCAAGCCCCCTCCATTCTCGACTCCTCCTTGAGATTTCCAGCAGTGTCTGGATGCCGGGGAGTTTGAGAATCCCTGACTCTTCAGCCTCAGCCTGCTTGTTTCTCATCTGGGCTGAGATCCACATCCTGGGCTGCATTCTTGAACAGTGCAAGCCCATCATCTGACAGGTGGCGGCGGCATAGGGTAAAATGTAGTCTAGCATCTCAAGTTTTGTCTGCCCAGAGTTCCTACACTCCAGTGGTGGGGCAGAGCATGATAGTCACATACAGTTATACAAAGAGAGTCTTTGTAGAGCCCAGAGCTCTTGGAGATGGACAGAGTCTGCAAGCTGTAGTATTGGAACTGCCAGATGAACAGCATCTGTTTCATGCATCTACATCTTCCTCTTGATTTTCATGGATTGCTGGACACCATTTTTCCCTTCTTTGGTAGAGACCTTTAATCTCTGGTGCCACACCTGCCCCTACACCAGCTTTTGTTTCTGATTTCAGCCTATTCTTAGACCTGTTGCTCCTGAACCCAAAAAACAACAGGAGAGCGGGGAGAGAAAGCAAGAGTTCCAACTTAAGTGTTGGCAGTCCTTATCTGAGTATCTTCATTCCCCATGAGTACGGAATTGTAGGCCAGGCATCCAGGATGTTGTCTGATTCTATGGCAATAGGATTGGAGGTTCAGGTGCATGCGCCAACCCCCCAAGTTATGAGAAGAGACAGAACCCACACTCTAGAGAGATTACTATAAACACCAACCCTGCAGGGGTGTTTTAGTCAGGATTTCTATTCCTGCACAAATATCATGACCAAGAAGCAAGTTGGGGAGGAAAGGGTTTATTAAGCTTACACTTCCACATTGCTGTTCATCACCAAAGGAAGTCAGGACTGGAACTCAAGCAGGTCAGGAAGCAGGAGCTGATGCAGAGGCCATGAAGGGATGTTCCTTACTGGCTTGCTTCCCTTGACTTGCTCAGTTTGCTTTCTTATAGAGCCCAAGACTACTAGCCCAGGGATAGCACCACCCATGATGGGCACTCCCACCCTTGGTCACTAATTGAGAAAATGCCTTACAGCTGGATCTCAAGGGGCCAGAAAAGGTCATATATGGTGTGAATCAGGGAGCCAAGAGTTGGGGACACAGTAGGTATAGGACCAGAGTTAAGGTGGGTGGGAATGCAAGGTCATGGGAGCAGACTACGTCAGCTTTATGACCTGAGTGCATGGAAGGCAAGGTAGAGTGGGACTACAGGGCCAGAGTTGGGTACCATCCGCAGCAATGGTCCCTGTTGACCAAATGACAGAAGGACCTTGATCTGTCTGGGGCGTGTAGGGGTGATAGTGATGGAAAGGATGAGGTGTGAGGGAGTTGACTGTTAATTATTGCTTGCCATTCAGGTAATCTCTGGCAATGGAAACAGTGACTAGTCACAGGAACCCTGGTTCCTGACCCTGCCATTGGCATACTGTGTCCTGAGACAGGCTATTTAATGGGTGAGCCTGTGTCCTCTCTGTTCTGAACCAGACAATAATAGTGATTCATGCTGTAGGAAGGGTCTGTGGGAAGCTGACGGCCACCACAGAGTATGTCCTCAGAAGGAATTATGAAATTATGGGGCTCCTCCCTTGCTTTACTTCCTCCTCCTCCTCCTCTTCCTCCTCTTCCTCTTCCTCCTTCTCCTCTTCCTCTTCCTCTTCCTCTTCCTCTTCCTCCTCCTCCTCTTTCTTCTTCTTCTTCTTCTTCTTCTTCTTCTTCTTCTTCTTCTTCTTCTTCTTCTTCTTCTCCTTCTCCTTCTCCTTCTCCTTCTCCTTCTCCTTCTTCTTCTTCTTCTTCTTCTTCTTCTTCTCCCTTCCCCCTTTATTTTCTTTACTGTTATAGCAAATGCAAAAAAAAAATCTTCTTGCCTTTTTTTTTTTTTTTTGAATACATGGCCTCACTATGTATCCTCAGCTGACATAGAATTCACTCACTATGTGGCCAGGCTTGACAGACCCTAAAATTCTATCTACCTCTGCTTCTGCCTCTGCCTCTGCCTCCGGAGTGCTGGGGTAGTTTTAAAGGGTGCACCCCCACATCTGGCCAATGATACTTCAATTTCTAATCAGAACCAGAGTCAAACAGTCCCGTAGCAAGACTTGACAGAACAGAAGCTGACAAGGTCACCAGTTCCATACCTGGCAGGCAGGTCATGTTCACTAGAGTTGTCTTTCTAGGGCCGTTATTTCAGCCAAACACCCCCTAGTTCAAGAGACAGAATACAGTCACTAGGAGTGTAGTCACTCAATCTAATACCTCCTGCCCCTCAAGAAAGCCACCTGAGTTCAGAGACTTCAGTTCAAGTGGGATTTGTTTGTCTTTCTGGTTCACATATAAACATCTCTTCAAACTCTGACCAAAGTTCCTGTCACCCCCACACCCCTTTTTTCTCAGAGCACCCTCACATCCATTGCTCTGCAGGCAGCCTGCGACCTGCTTTGACTTTGTCCACTCACAAACATTATAGCTTCTGTATTTAGGAATGCTTTGTAAAAACCCACATGCCTTTCCAAGTAAACAATCTTTTCAAATGATAAATGAAAATGTGAAGTTGAGGGCTGGAGAGATGGCTCAGCAGTTAAGAGCACTGACTGCTTTTCTGGAGGTCCTGAGTTCAGTTCCCAGCAACCGCATGGTGGCTCACAACCATCTGTAATGAAATCCAGTGCCCTCTTCTGTTGTGTCTGACGACAGCTACAATGTACTCGTACACATAAAATAAATAAGTAAATCTTAAAATAAAATAATACTTAAAAAAATCTGAAGTTGAAATGTACCCTTAGGGGTTCCCCCACCCCATGTGCTCTGCCTGGACCACAAAGGCTTCCTCCCAATCTTTCACAATCTTCCAATCTTTAAGTTTTTCTCTCATGGGGAAGCATAGTGAAGACTCTTTGCGCATTAAGAAATAAAATAACCCTTCTAGATAAATAGAACTAAGAGAGTTTATAAGAAAGAAACTGAAAGATCAGGAGAGAAGCTGATGGCTTTCTGGCAGCTTCCAAGGACCTGTGTAAGGGCACAACTCTAGGGTCCCTTGAAGAGCCACAACACTGCTGTGACCCTTAGTATCACATGGAAAACTGAGGGTCTCGATGAAGCATGGGTGTAAATTACTGGTTAGTGCTATTGCCAGATTGCCTTTGGCCATGATTGTGACCATTAATGTCAATCATTGTTACATAGTAGGCTTCCAGATGACACTTGTCACTCCCACTCACTGTGTGACTCAGGATAAATAGCTATCATCTCTCCTTCACTTGCTGACATCTGTCTAGAGACAGAGCCTGAGGGTATAGTAGCAAAGAGAGCAGGGACAGAGCTGCTTCCTGGGGCAGGAAGGAAGCTTTTCAAGTGGCTGGGATGGAATTTATTTGTCAATTAAAAATTTGATAATCTCCCTTCCCGACCATAGATCACTGGGCTTCTCCAGGGTTTCCCTTCCCTATGCCATCCCCACCCAGCATCCCCTGAGGCCCCTTACCCTGTAGGTCTCCCCACTTTATATCTGGCTTCCCTGAGTTCTTGTTCCCCAACTTCTGGTTGCTCAAAGCTGACTCAAGGCAATACATACAGATAGAGGGAGCCACATTAGAAGGAAGCTTAGGAGAGGGCTGTCAGGGCCGTGCTATTGCTTAGCTAGCTGCCACTAGCAGAAGCAGTAGCAGCCTCTTGGATGACTAGGAATGGAACCTGCAGCTTTCCAGTCCTACAGAGGAGAAGAGCTTCTCAGCCCTCTTGCAGCTCACCCTTCTCCAGAACAACTGTACCTGTCTCCAGTGACATGGAAAAAAAGAAAGGTGATTTGCACAAAGGAACATGAAAAGGACAGCATGCTCTCCAGTTATCAATCCTATAGTAATGACCCCCCCCAACCCCCAGCGAGAATGACCAGGAAGAACTTCCAGACAAAAACTTTTGAAAAATGATCATAACTACATTAAAACAACTCAATCTCGGTAATTGTTCCTTTGTTTCCTGGTTAGAAACCGTGGGCTCACCCTTTAAAAGTAGGGCTTTTCCAAAGCTGAAGATGTCTTCTGTTTTATTCCTTTGTTTACCTAATCTCCAGGCAGCAGGGTACAAGCATATCAACAGTGACATTCATATTAACGTGGGCAGAGGGAAGTGTGGACACTGCCTGGCGCTCTCAGGCACGAACACACGACATTGATGAGAGAAATGTGAGCAAATCATTCTGCCCGTGACTCAGAAATTCTGCTGCCCCAAATGAATCATCGGCAGGGGCCAAACAAGCCTTAATGCGGGAGACATCATTCCAAACAGGGACACGTCTAACATTCTGTAATAGCTCTTTCTTTTCTGTCATTTATAGCCCCAAACAGATGAGCTTTGGAACATGTAATTGTATTGCTGAAATCAATAGACACTGGCTGCTGCTGGCCAGGGCTTAGAATAGCTATGGCAACTGTCTGGCAGGTGGAGAGGCTACTGCTGCCTGCCTCCCGGGCTCAGCCTTCTGTTGGCTCAGATTCAGATCAGCCCCAGAGTTCACCACCTTTTATTTTGGTTTGTACAGGTTGTCTTTCTCTCCCGATGGTTTGTTGATAGGTTTTGCTAATACAGACCTGCTGTCTCTACACCTCTGTGTCATACATTTTATAGCTCTGTGTTTTCTTAAACAACCAAATCCAACAAACCAAACCATTGTTTTTTTTCCAAGCTCTCTAGCACAGGTTGTCTCAAAGGTCACCGCTAACCCTGGGGCTTCTCTGTACATGTAGAGAAAGGATTTGTGCCTGAACCTGTGTGTCTGCTGCTCTCCTGCCTGTAAGGCTCCTGGCCTCTAGGTGCTTAGGGAAGCAGCATCTGAGCCCTGAGCAGGGAGCTGAGGGTTGAAATTCCCATTGTGATTGTGTTACTAATGGGTTCAGAGCCTGTGTTAGGAGCTGGAGGGATAGCTCAGTGAACAAATGTTTGCTATGCAACCATAAGGACACAAGTTCAGATGCACAGCATGCATGTTCAATCTGGGTGTGGTGAGGAATTTCTGTAATCCCAGTGCTGAGGGGATGGAGACAGGAGCTCTGAGTTCAGTAAGAGACCCTGTCTCAAAAATTTATGTGGAGAGCAGCAGAGGAAGGGTACCTGATAACAGTCTCTGGTCTCCACACATACACAAACACAGCAGTTAAAACTCTCACATACAAGTGCGTGACATGTATACAACCCATCCATGTATATCTATGCATATCTACACATACAATACACACACACACACACACACACACACACACACACACACGTACCTTGTATTTGTGTGTCCTGCTTTCCCCCTCTAAGCTAGGCTAGGATTCCAGAGGATCAGAGGCTGTCAAAGCCTTCTACAAGGATGTTTTAAAGTATATACAAAATCTTGATTCAAATTTCATAAAAATAATTTTTAATTAAAAATTAAAAGTATTGAGGGGATGGCTTTCAGTAAACTGCTGGCCTTGGAAGCCTGAGGACCTACAACAGAGCCCAGAACTCACATGGAAATGCCTGTCTGATGGCTTATACTTGTAATCCCCACTCTGGGGAGGCTGGCCCAATCCCTGGGGTTTGCTAGACAGCCGGCCTAGCCTACTTGGCCAGCTCCAGGCCAATGAGAGACCCTGTTTTAAAGGAGGTGTCAGCGTTTCTGAGAGTGACACCTGGAGTTGTCCTCCTGCCTCCAGATATATGCGTATGTCTAATAAGGCAAGAGTAGCCAGTTTGTGTTCTAATTTTAACCCTTAAGATGTTGGACCGTATCGCCTTGACTTCCTTGTGAACACCTTTTGTGGTCCTGTGATAGTCTTGATGGACAGATGCAGGGATACATTTCTTTGAAGGAAATAGAAATGAGTTCCTAGTTGAATGATATGTTTGGATAACCTACGACTGACAAATCAATGTTACTGGTTATCTCTAGCTTCTTCATGAGACATCTGGCCATGAGCTGGGAAAAATGTCTTCCCTTTACTACTGCCTAGGACTAGTGCTAGGTCCAAGCTCCTGACATGGGTGGGCTGGGTTTTATGAGCTACCAGAGAGTGTAATCCTGGCTCAGTACCAGAAGTCACAGCTCATCTGCCCAGGATAGCAAGTTGCCCTCAGGCTGGCAACACATTGAAGAGAGAAGCTGGCTGCCTCTTCACCCACTTGGCTTATGTAGAATTCACTCGCTCTCCCTGGCTGCCGGCTGAGTCCTGCTTCCATTTTCACTGGCGCTTGAGTGTGTAGAAACACCAGGCTTAGCTGCATGCAAGCACTCACTCCATTCTTGCCTCTTCTAGATCCTTTCTCTGTTGAGAGATGTGTTGTTAATATGGTGAAAGCTTTTGGTTGTTGGTGAAGGAGAAGTAGGTATCCTTTGCCCTCCATACCTCAGACGATCAAGAAGTCAGCCAGATCTGACTCGTAAGAATATTTTGTAATCTGAGGCTTCAAAGAAGTCTTGGGATTCTTGAATTTCTTCTGAGACATCAAAAGTTTGTAGGCACTGATGGGGCAAGATGTGCTTCCCAACAGAGGAATCCCAGCCATTGTACTAAAAGTTATTATAAGTAGGGCCAGGAGCTGGAATTGTTGCTCACACCTTTAATCCTAGCACTTGTGGGCTGGAGGCAGTGGTGGGTAGATGTGGATCTCTGTGAATATACAGCCAGCCTGTTCTAATAGCAGTTTCCAGACCAGCTAGGGGCTACACAGTGAGACCCTATCGCAAACAAAAACAAACCAAAACGCAGACCAAAACAAACAAAAAAACAAGAAGGAAGAGGTATGTGGTTCAAATGTACAAGATCTTAGGTTCAACGCCTAGCAGCACATTAACCTTGTATGGTAATGTACACGTGCAATTCGTGCAATGGAGAAGTAGAGGCAGAAATGCTATACGCTCAAGATCATTTTCAATCATGTTGTGAGTTCAGGGCCCGTCTAGGCTGCATAAAATCCTGTATCAGAAAGAGGAGGAGGAGGAGGAGGAGGAGGAGGAGGAAAACAAGAAGGAAGAAGAAGAAGAAGAAGAAGAAGAAGAAGAAGAAGAAGAAGAAGAAGAAGAAGAAGAAGAACAACAACAACAACAACAACAACAACAACAACAACAACAACAGCAACAAACAATCAAACGACAACAAGAAGAACAATGAGAAAAGCTGTAAAGCAGAAAGTGGGCCTGCAGGCTGTCATTTGCCAATTTCATTTTCGTATTACAGGCGTGTATTATTTCTAAACATTAATTTATTACTTCTCTTGCTGCCTGATTTTTGTGCCCCATTAAACTTTGCATCTAAAACAAGTGCCTTTCTTGATCCCTATTTGGTCCCAGCTCTGAGACACTTCTTTAGAAATGTATTTTAGGACTGGAGAGATGGCTCAGTGGTTAAGAGCGCTGACTGCTCTTTCAGAGGTCCTGAGTTCAATTCCCAGCAACCACATGGTGGCTCACAACCATCTGTAATGGGATCCAATGCCCTCTTCTAGTATATCTGAAGACAGCTACAGTGTACTCATATACATTAAATAAATAAATCTTTTAAAAACATATTTTAAATTTACTCTTTGAGAATTTCTCCCTTTTCACTCCATCCATATTCTACCCACAAAGAAGTCCCCCTCCCACCTTTATGACTCCATTTTGCTCTTTTTTCTCCTTTTCTCCTTTTATTAACTTATTGAATCCAGCTAGTATAGTCCATATGTACATGGGGATAGGCCTACCCACTAAAGCATGAGCAGCCAATCAGGGACCTTATGAAATCAAGAAAACTGATTCTCCCTTACTCTAGCCACCCTCGACTGCCAGTAACTCTCAGCTAAGGATGTGTAGGTGGTTATATGTATGGAAACCAGAGGACAACTTTGCAAATTGGTTCTCTCCTTCCACTGTGGGTTCCCAGGATGCAACTCAAGTTGCCAGGCTTGCATGGCAAATACCTTTACCTGTGGCACCATCGCCAATGTCATCCGGAGAGTTACTTTAATCTTTATGAAAGCTTTTAAGATGTTCAGTGTAGAATGTTTCTGTTTCCTCCGAATGAATGAAAATGAGGAAAAGTCCCTGGATTCCAGCAAGCATGTTAGGGGCATGACAAGGTTTCTTCAGTGCTGATCCTTCTACCATGAGGGACCTGTCTCTGGAAATGTCTCCCAAATCCAGCCTTTCTACATTTGGCAGGAGATCTGTAATCCATAGCTACTCCCAGCCATGTGGATAGAACTCTATACAGAAGGAACCTTGCGGCTGGATTCACTGCACAGCTGATTAAATATTTGAGCAACTCATTTTATAATGTGACTTCACTAAGTACCTGCCTACCTATCGCACCAAAGTCACTGGTGATTAGATGGCTCAGAAATGGCCCCAGAACACAAAGACACATCCTTCTCAGCTCAAAATAGAAAACTCAGCAACACTCTCCTGAGGGCTGTAAATAGAGCTGTCAGGGTGTGTAATGACTCAGTCAGAAACAAGGCCATGTCAGAGGGACTCCTCCACGCTGCTCAAATGTTCCCGTTGACGCTCCGTCATAAAGAATCAGTTCCACGGTGTGTTCTGGTGGTAAAACTAAAGGAACACAGAATGCAACCAAGGTCGGGCTTCACATTTATGCTGAGCTCATAGAGAGCAATCACTTCCTTTTGTGTTCCATGTGGCTGTCCAACTTCCTCTGACGTCATTGACTGAGGCTGTCTTCCTTCTAAACACATTAAAAAAAAAAACCTAATGAGTTGGAATTTTCCACTCTTACGTGTTTTATTCAGTTATAATTAATTAAAAATAATAACTCTCTGGGAGCTTGCTTTGCAGCTTAAGATCACCTGGAATGTCTGATTCTTCTGCCCTCACCTCCCCAGGGCTGACATTACAGCTGTGCACCACCCCCCAGTTGTATGTGATGCTGGGGGTCAGACCCAGGTTTTCACGCATGTTAGGTGAACACTATCAAATGAACTACTGGAATCGAGCCACACAGAATAGGAAATATCAGGGTTGTTGTATGTTAAGGATCAGGAATAGTAATGGTAATTTTTGGCTTAACTTCTTTTTCTTTTGTGTGTCCATGTTCAGGCATAACTGTGTGGGTGGGTGCTCATGGTTGCATGTATGTACATATGTGTGTAGAGGCCTGAGGTCAACATCAGGTGTCTTTCTCAACACTTTAATTTTTCAGATAGTGTCTCTCACTTGGAGCTCACTAATTGGCTGGCCTGACTGGCTAGGAAGCCCCTAGGATCTGTCTTATCCCATCTGTGTCCTGTCCCCCACCCCCACCTTCATGCTGCCCAGGACTGACCGGTATTGAGATAGTACATACTGCAGCCAGCTTTGTATGTGGCTCTTGGGATCCACACTCAGGACCTCACACTTTACCAACAGTGCCTGTCCTCACATCTGCTTTACTTTCATGCATAAAATGCATTATGGTGCAAATGGTTCCCTACTGTGGACACTGTAAACAAAACAGAAAGTCCCCAGGCTTGAGGACACTTGTGTTTTTAGGGTTAGCTTTACTGGTTTTAGTGAAGATTAAATGTTGTCATGGCTCACTTTGGAAAATGGCCTTCATGTTTCTGGACACCAGCCCATTCCGACAGTGTAGACTGTTCTGTACTTCATACAACCTGTCTCAAGGTGAGCTCTGCTCTCCCTGTGTTAGCATCTAAAATTGTCAGTTGGCTTGTCTGTTCACACCCGCTTCACTCTAGGCCCACTTTCTTTTCCATATACACCATCATTGGGAAAGTGACAGAGGGGACAGAATAGATACGCAGCATCCTGGGCTTCCCAGCAGTGGAAGGCAGATAGCAAGAGAAGACAACCCGCTTGGCTCTGAAATGAGATCCAACCATGTCCTCAAGAGCACGGCTTCCTAAGCGGGGG
>JANHMN010000006.1:88857884-88871132 GCA_030674055.1 Rhabdomys pumilio
GGGGGGGGTGGGGGGGGGCATAGAGCATCTTCAGTGCTTTTCGGAGTTGGCTGATATTTTGACTGTATTTTTCTTTCTGTTTTTTTTTTTCATGTTGTGTGCTCATGAACATCTACGCATATTTTGCACTTGTGGCTACACATGTCTGGGTGTGTATGCTCATGAGTGTGGAGGTTGATGCTAGGAACCATCCTCCATCACTCTTCTGCCTGTTCACTGAAGCAGTGGCCTCCCAATCAAATGTGAGTCCTCTGCAAGGGACATGCTCTTAACTGCTGAGCTATCTGTCATCTCCTTAACCGTGTTTTATGAAACTTAAAGCAGCCCGAGCAGTATTTTTAAAAAGCCAATATTCTAACACATTACAATGAGGATAGACTAATTTGATGCTTGCCTTCGAGGAGTGAAGGTAATTCATTATGAAGTGTTTTTTTTTCTATAATTAAATTATCACGTGTCTGTGAGAGCAGAAAACTTTGTGTCTGCAGTAAAAACACTGCAGTAGTCTCCCATCAGAACTAAGGGGAGGTAGATAGCATTTGCTGACATTGTGTCTAGGGACAAACTGTAGAGTGCAAAGTTCCATGTGGTGTGTTCAGAACCAAAGCTTCACTGAGGTGAGTGAATAAGGCAGCTCTGGATAGAGCTAATGTCTTGGTTTTGCTACTCATTTAATTTTGAATTTTTGGCTATTGAACATCCAGAAATCTTTTACTACATTTTTTTGTGACCCCCCACATTTACTTACATGTGACAACCCACCATTTAAGAAGCCGGGGAGATGGCTCAGTAGTTAGAAGCACATACTGCTCCCTTCCAGAGGACTCGAATTCAGGTCTCATTACACAGGATGGGCTGCTCACAACCGCCTGTAACTCCAGCTTAAGGGGATCTGGCGCCATCTTCTGGTCTCTACGAGTACTGCATGAATGTGTACATACCTACAAGAGACATGTACATAATATACTTTTAAAACATTTTTAAGGAAGCTGTACTCTATATTGTAGGAACAGAGCTAATTCTATTATACATAATCAGAAGAAGCCAAAATTCTATTCTATTCTCTGAAAAAGTCGCTCTACATCTTGGAAAATCCTAGCTGGACCCTTCCGTGACTCATACCATCATCAGTTTATAGGGCAAATAAACGCATACTTCCAGCTCCTGTCTCTCCCCTCCTCAGTGCTCCACAGCATGTGCAGGGAGGTTGCCTGTGCAGACTAGCTTGCTCTTAGATCCCTTGCTTTCTCCCTTCTGTTTTCTCGAGGAAGAGTGTTACAGACGGCAGCTGAGAGGCCAAGTGAAACTGACCCCTATATGTTTCTCCAGCTTGTGTCCACGGGCTGCTCCCAGTGAGAGGAGATGGAGGAAAGGAACTGGAGAGTGGGCAGAGCCAGAACATTTCTTCCCATCCTTCTGTCCCCAAGTTATTTCTCACTTTGGATTGGCAGCATGGTTGTGCCTCTGTGATAAATGAACTGGGCTTTAAGTGAGGACAGCGGATAAGAAGTCACGAGATACTCAAGATGTGTGGGATAATGAGGAAACCCGGATGCCCAGGAGGACTCGGAGCCTGAGGATGTGGGCTGTCTAGCTGCAGGCCGGGCTTGTTTGTCTGTGATAAGATAAAGTGGGAAGCGATCTTAATTAAAGGAGACTAACAGACCAAAATAAACAATATAGGGACACAGTGGAGAGGAGGGGCTGGGATTTATTTATAGGCGCTGTATCCATGACCACCATTGTGACATCAATGAGGAATGATGCCATTTCGTGGAAAACACACCCCCTATTTGCAGAGCTGTGCAGCAACGGTCACCACTGTCTAGCTTTTCTATCCAACTGCTAATCCTGAAAAAGTCTTGGGAGACCAGAAACATACTATAATGCATGAGGGAGAATTAAAATTTTTTTTCCTAGAAAACAGTAATGGTTTGGGAGGCCATGGAGTAGACACCCCACGCCATTAATAGAGCAAGATGGGAAAATGATAGCCAACCCTAAAACAAGTGAGCAACTCCATTGTCATACCCCTGATGTTCTATCTGGGGTTTGTTCATATGTACGCATGTCGTTTGCGGGTGCGCGTGGGCGCAGATGCCTGGGTGTGGAGATGAGAGTCAAACTCAGATGTTAGATATTGTCCTTTGAAGCTATCTACCTTGTTTTTTGAGGCAGAATCTTGAAGTGGAGATTTCTGATTTCTTTGGAGACTCGGCTGTGTCATGTGATGTTTCCCTGGAAGCTGTCTTGTGAGGATGCTTGGCTGAGGCAGACACTAGAGAGGTTGCGTGATATTTGGAAAGTGTGTAAGTAGAACCCAACAGACGGCGAATGGCCCTTTGCACTAGTTCATCTTACATGCTTTGCTGGCCTTCGATGATCTCTCCATGTCATAGAGAAAAAACTCCAAAGAATGTCTCGTGGTATTCTGGCTGCTTCTTGCTGCTTTCTGCAGACTTACGCTGGCTCGGCAGAGCCTCATGGTTTCTTCTGGATCGAGCTGCTGTTACTGATTCATATTTGGCGTTTGCCAATTGGACCTGTCTGTCGCTACTGATTTGAGTTTGAGTTGCCCCAAAGAACTACTTCTAAACAGGTTCACATCCCCACTGGGCTAGATGGGAGGTTGGAGCATTTACGGACCCTTATTAAAGTAGGTTTTTAACTTAAGCTTACAGGATCTTGTATTAGTCTGGAACTCACCAAGTAGGCTAGCCTGCCTGGTAAGCAAGGCCCAGGGGTCCGCCTGCCATAACCTCCTCGGTGCTGGGATTGTGAACACATCACCACACATAGCTTTCTATCTGCGTGGGTTCTGGGGAGGAGGCTCGGGTCCCTGCGGTTGAATGTCAATCATCTTAATTAGTTATTCCCCCATCTCCTCACTGAACATCAGAAATCAATGATGACAGATTTTAAATATTAAAAAAACAGTGAAATGCAACGTGATTCTTATATTTAATGCACATTCTCATTTTGATAGTATTTAGATTTGCATACGCCAAAGTGTCTGATCTTCTCAGCAGAGTCTCAAGTCTTTGTTGTATTTTTATGTGAGCCAATTCCAAGTGCAAGCTGACATGCTTGTGTGTAGCCCAGGGTCCACAGCCTGACTTTTTACCACATTAAACACTTGGCAAGGAAAAACTACACTTTCCCCAGTTCATAGATGCTATTGTTGGAAAGACTGTCTGGTTTGCAGGAAAAGAATGTTGAGATGAAACTACCATTCAGATGAACTTTATTAGTAGACAAAACAAACAAAACAAAACAAAACAAAATCATAGCATGCTTGTACCTTAAAATCAGAGAACACTAAGAGACAATGGCTTTCGACCACAGGCAGCCATGATAGGACTTTCAATTCCAGAGGACAAAGTGGGTTTCTGACTCTTACAAGGCTCCTGCAGGGGAGTTAGGCAAGCTCTGTAGCACATGGCCCAGCTTGGCCTGGCCTGCGTGTCAAGAGTCACAAGACAAAAGTCACAAGATGAAAGCAGAGAAGTACCAGAAAAAAGGGAAGTTACAATTCAATTTTGTCATGAGGTTGCCTGCAGCTGTGTATGGTGCTGGGGGTGGGGGGTGGTGTTTCTGGTGCTGATGCTGGTGCTGGTGGTTGTGGTGTTGGTGCTGGTTCTGGTGCTGGTGCTTGTGCTGGTGCTGGTGCTGGTGCTGGTGCTGGTGCTGGTGCTGGTGCTGGTGCTGGTGCTGGTGGTTCTGGTGCTGGTGCTGGTGGTTCTGGTGCTGTGCTGGTGGTGGTGCTGGTGCTGGTGGTTCTGGTGTTGGTGCTGGTGCTGGCGGTTCTGCTGCTGTGCCGGTGGTGGTTCTGGTGCTGGTTCTGGTGCTGGTTCTGGTGCTGGTGCTGGTGGTTTTGGTGCTGGTGCTGGTGGTTCTGGTTCTGGTGCTGGTGCTGTGCTGGTAGTGGTTCTGGTGCTGGTGCTGGTGGTTCTGGTGCTGTGCTGGTGCTGGTTCTGGTGGTGGTTCTGGTGCTGGTACTGGTGGTGGTTCTGGTGCTGGTTCTGGTGCTGGTGCTGGTGGTTCTGGTGCTGGTGCTGGTGGTTCTGGTGCTGTGCTGGTGGTGGTTCTGGTGCTGGTGCTGGTGGTTCTGGTGCTGGTGTTGTCCTGGTGGTCCAGGCGCTGGCGGTGGTGCTACAAGTCAAGTCAGCACTCTATTTACCCTCAGTCCCAGAGAGAACTGCAGGGGGTGAGCCTGGTTTCTGGGAAGTGGGGGAGGAAGGAGACAGGGCTGTGGAGCAGCTTAAGATTTGCCATGAACAGTCATAATCTCGGGAAACTGACATGTATAAAAACCATTCTAGGTTCACAAAATTATAAAAAGGGCTTCTTTTTGATATCCCAGTTTCATGTGAGATTTGAGCAAATTACTGGCTGGATGAAAGCATCTTCCCTATTACAGGCTGTTCAGCACCCCGAGTCTATCCAGCAGATGTGCATGGAGTTCCCGGCCTCACCCACCGTGCTTGCTAGAACTCCCCTCCTGAGCTACCAGTGTGGCCCTTGAGATGTGCTCTCGGCTCATTGAGGGCCATTGCTTCAAGCCGCGGGCTTATCTAATCTGCCTGTTGCCCAGTTGCTACAGGGCAAGCCCCCTCCCCGATACTGGTTCCTGATTGCAGGAGCCCCAGTGACCAAGCCAGTGTCTGTTGCCCTGCACCTGGCACATGTGGCTTGCCTGGGATGCGATCTAGCTGCTGTGACTCTGCACATCATTAACAGCCTACTCTTTCACCTGCCGGCTCCACCCAGTAGCAAGTGGCCTGAAGTCTCTGATGGTGATAGGAAGAATAAGGAGAAGAGATGAAGGTGGTGGTGGTGGTGGTGGTGATGATGATGATGATGATGATGATGATGATGATAACTATGATGGTGCTGATGATGATTCCTTTCGAAATGACGCAACACATTGGGTCGTGTAACTTTTGCTACAAGTACAGAATAAAAACAGCAACTGTTCACACTGCAGGACTCCTCTGGCTGTCCTGTCCCTCCTCCAGTGATGGCAGGGATCTTAAGGTTGAATGCTTATTCAGCAGTTTCAGTGTCCAAGGATTACCCAGGATGCTGCTAACCCATATGGTGGTGACAGTACTGTCATTAGAACTGACTCAAAGCAACCACCCTAAACATTTCTGTAGAAAAATCCCCAAATGTCCTGGTACTGCCACAGTCAATCCACGTGTCTGTGAATGCCCCTCCCCCAACTCTGGTCCCCCAGTGCAGCATCTGCTGATGTACATGCAGCCTGGCCCATGCCTGTGTGCATGATACACTTCAGACCACTGCCGTCTCTAGGCTGCTGCTGCCTCTAATCATTTTAACTCTGGATTAAGTT
This sequence comes from Rhabdomys pumilio, assembly GCA_030674055.1. Classification (NCBI taxonomy): domain Eukaryota; kingdom Metazoa; phylum Chordata; class Mammalia; order Rodentia; family Muridae; genus Rhabdomys; species Rhabdomys pumilio. Next base: position 88,863,241 of record JANHMN010000006.1, read on the forward strand.
AACAAGCACTCATCAATCAGCCTGTAGATGCCAGGCTCTGCACTCAGCACTGAGAGGGTAATGTAAAAGGAATCAAGAAATGGGCCCCTGACAAGCTTATCACTTAAGCGTGCGATAAGCATATGGCCCTGGCTATTTTCGGATTGGGAGAACTTGAGGTGGGATAGGTTGTTAACCTTGTTGTAGCTGGGCTGCAGGAGGGATCTGATATTTTACCATCACAGCAAGTATATGAGATACAAGGATCTGAAGACAGGTCTATGGAAGCTAGATGGTGTGTGTGTGTGTGTGTGTGTGTGTGTGTGTGTGTGTGTGTGTGTGTTAGAGGTGTGTTGTATGTATATGTGTACACCTTGTAATGTGGGAGTATGCATATGTACACATGGAAGCCGTTACCTCTCTTCATCATTCTCTGTCTTATCTATCTATCTATCTATCTATCTATCTATCTATCTATCTACCCATCCATTAATTAAATTTGTTTTTTTGTTTTGTTTTTGTTTGTTTGTTTGTTTGTTTGTTGTTTTTCTTTTTGTTTGAGACAGGGTTTGTCTGTGTGGCCCTGGCCATTCTGGACTCCCTCAATAGACCAGGCTGGCCTCAAATTCAGAGATCTACCTGCCTCTGTCTCCTGAGGGCTGAGATTAAATGTGCACACCACCACCGTCTGGCCCTCTGACTTATTTTTTGAGACAGGGTCTCCCACTGAACCTGGAGCTTGACAACTGACTAAAATAACTGGCCCATGAGCCACAGGGACCCTGTTATTTCTATCTCCCCAGAGCTGAGCTTGAAGGCTGTGCGGCCAATCAATCCTGTATTTTATGTGGTTGCTGGGGATCCGAACTCAGGTTCCCATGCTTTCACAGCAAGCTCTTTACCCACTGAGCCATCTCCTCAGCCCCGTCAACTTAGACATTTAAAAAAGATAAGCTTACATGGGATAAGTCACTTGCCTTCCATGCAGCCTAACAGTCTGGGTTTTGTTAGGATGCTGTAACTTCTTGCCTTTAAGTTTTATCCCAAGACCAAGTTAAGAGTTATGCCATGTTTGAGGACATCTCCCGAGCATGGTTTTTTTCCAATGATTTCCTGGGTAGTTGTTCTCATTTTTCAGCTGACAATGAATACAAGATTCGTCCTTCTCAGGGAAGGTTTCTAACTCACAATAAGATATAATTAATGGTTTTAATTAGTCCTTTGACATAAATGCAATCAGCTGATTTTCCCTGAAGAGCTCTTTTACACTTCTCTCATGGTTATAACGAGCTAATAAAGTTGTCCTCACCAGAAAGAGATGCACATGATACACACAGCCCTAGGAAGATTGAGGGGATAAGTCAAGAGTCTTGAGTGCAAGAAATAGAAATGGATTCTAGTCATTTAAGAAGAAAATGGATTTATTGTCTCATGGGATCTCAAGAAAGCTAAAGGATTGGGCTTCAAAAATGGGGAAGACAAAGGGACTCTATACAGGCAGAACAAGTGACAACAGTGTGCCATCGACAATAATACTTGCTCAGTCTATAAAGATCCAGATGATGTAGCAGCCGTAAGTGCTGACAGGATGCTGTATGAACCTGGCCCTGCTTCCTGGAGGCCATATCTGAGGGCATCTGACTGGTGATGCCCAAGCACCTGTCATAGTGACAGGAAAAGATAAAGAAATGACTGGTCTTTTCAGCCTCTGGTGTGTTCAAGTTTTAAGTCCTGTCAAGAATCAGGTTTGAGGGAACTCATATTTAGATACTAGATAATTGTTCTAGTTTAGTTTATGTTGCTGTGACAAATATCCCAACCAAAAGCAACTTTGGGAGTGGAAAGGTTTGCTTAGCTTTACAGTTTCAAGATGCAGCGTATCATTGAGGGAAGTCAAGGCAGGAACCCAAAGGAAGGCCTGCTTGCTATTCCATACAGCATTACCAACATCCATGGAACTCACTTCATAGCAAAGAGTATGACAGGAACTATGGAGGATACTGCTTATGCAGTTCTAGATCATGTGCCTAGGGAATGGCTCTACCCAAAGTGGGCTGAGTCCTCCCACACAAATCAATAATCATGACACCCCCTCCCAGATATAACCTTGGGTCAGCCTGATCCAGGTGATTACTATTTAAGAGTCTTTTTCTAGGTAATTCTAAAGTGTGTCAAGTTCACAGATGAAACTAGCCATCACAGTGTTTATACAAGTAAATATGTATCTTTCTCAAGGGATGACTAAGGGGAACATAAAATATGGATATGTTACATTTTGCTCAAATAGTATTTCGTGTTTCCAATCTTTATTCCTTTTTCTAAAAGAAAAGAAAGAAAGAAAAAGAAAATCAAAAGAATAAAAAGAGATCAAGTTGCATCTTTGCTGTTTCTTCAACAACTTACATTTGGAAATAAAGAAAGCATTTTTTATTATTTGCTCCAGAAGCTGACAGTGCGCACAGCACAGGATTTCTTATGGTTATCCTGTGTCTCTATTACTTTATTGTCCCGACTCAGAATTTAATTGAGTCCTTGCTCCTTTTGTCAGTTCAGTCAGTCCTCACAGCTCAAGCTACCCCATGATAAATGGCCACTTCCCTGTGTGTCTTTGCCTTATCTAAGGAAAAGCTGACTCTTTCACATAACTCTCCAGCAGCTTTTCTCTGCAAAGCCCCAACAGAAAGTCCTCCATAGAAAGAGCCGGCCATGAGGGCATCAGCATGTGGACTGAGGGGGTTAATGTGATCTGAGTGTGTGTGAGTGTATATCATAAGCACTTATGGTCCTGTGCTACAAAAAAATTGATTGGCTCTATCCTTTCGTGACAATGGAAAGGAAAAATATCAGACACAAAAGCATATCCATGGTCTGTTCAGTCTGTGCCTTTGGGACCATATACAACTGCGTGATTCCTAACATACATAAAATCATAACATTATGAGACTTGCGGGGCCATTTGGAGGAGGGTAATTAGATTGTGCAGTTCTTGAGTGTAAACTTTGTAGGTGACAATATTGCATTGTAATATCAAAAGATTGGATATGCCTAGATCTATTCCAAAGGCTAGAATTAATAAGTTATCCTGTTACACACCTGGTATTCTAAAGTGTTCCCTCTTAATTCCTAATCAGCTAAGTGGTTTTGGATTAAATAGACAGCGCTAATTAAAAATTAATGTGGACACAGGTCCCTACATTAGCGCTACAGTTCCGAGTCCCTCCACTGGGGGCAGTGCAGAGCTCCCCTGGGGTTTTTTCAACACTCAGAGACCTACATCAGTTTCACCACCCGTATGGAGACTTTCTAGGAGAAACTTGATCTTGGCCAGTCTCTTAGGTAGAGGCATTAGAATTTTCTGTCGTAGTCAACAAAGACAAAGACTCATGACAGTGAATTCTATTCAAAAGGATATGGAAGCTTCCTCAGACTGGACATTTTGTCTTCATGTCTTTCTGTGAGCCACATCCATGTACTGCACACAGAGGCCAAAGGAGAGTGTGCATTTCCTCTACTGGAGTTACAGATGGTTGTGTGCTGCCCTGTGGCTACTGGGAATGGAAACCAGGTCCGCTGTGAGAGCGACCAGGACTCCTAACCAGCGAGCCATGTCTCTAGCCTTGAACCATACTCTTCACAAGTCTTATTTCTGACAAGTTCTGTTATTGCATTCACCCCAGAACACTGCTCTCATCCCCGAACTACACAACAAATCCTGTTGAAGGAGCCCTGTAGGAGATGATTTGTTTGTTTTCTTTTTTTTTTTTTCAAGACAAAGTTCCTCTGTGTAACCCGGACCAAATGCATTAATTTAGTAATTTAAGCAGATGAACGGGCCAATTTACAACGCTAACAGTGCGATTTATTTTGGCAGATTTTTTGCTTTATTGTTTCCTTTGTTTTTAAATTTCTGCCGTGGTTCACATACTAATATTTTTTTTTATCACAAAGACTGAGGTTTGGTTATGAATACAGTCATGTTCTCATATGTGGCAAAGTCAGCTTGGTTTTACAAAACGTAAGTGGGTGTTGCAGAAACATCTGTTGTTTTGTTGTTGTTGTTGTTGTTTTTGTTTTTGTTTTTGTTTTTGTTTTTGTTTTTGTTTTTGTTTTTGCCTTGCTGCTGTCCCTGATCTGCCTTGTAGGACATAGATCCCATCTCTCTGAGGTTTTATTGGACATCCAGCAGATTTTTCCTTTTCCCTCGCCATTCTGGGCTTGGCCTGGGGAGGTCACACAGCTAACCTTGGTCAGTTAGAGGTTCTGTTAGGGGCCTTATGCTTTCTCCTGAGGGCATTAGTTTGATAAAAAGCTGTAAATGGGAGGCTAGAAAGATGATCTAAGTTCAAATTACTAGCACCCACATTTTAAAAAGCTGGGTGTATGGATGTTCATCACAGCACAGGGGTGATGGTGACAGATAGGTCCCTGGAGGTGGCAGGCCAACCATTCTAACATCAGTGAGCTCCAGGTCCATGAGACACCCAGTAGCAAAGCAAAATGATGATGATGATGGTGATGGTGGTGGTGGTGATGATGATAGTATGGAAAGCCACTAAGGAAGACAACTGATACCGACCTCTAGTCTCCATGTACAAGTACATACATATACATATATGCCCACATACCCACACATATGAATATAAAAAACACAGAAAAACACAAACCTGTAAATGTGGTCAGGTTGGCCCTACTCATGATTTCCTCCACTCCATGGAAGAAGCTGGATGTTAGCAACACTCAAGACTGATCCAGGACCTGGACCACATGGGCAAAAGTCTACCACTGAGCTATAGCCCCACCCCTGTTTTTTAACCTTTTATTTTGAGACAGGATCTGGCTAGGCTGCCCAAGATGACCTTGAACTTGCAATTCTCTTGCTTCAACCTCCCTTGGATCTGGGATTGTAGGCACAACCAAACATCTTTTAAAGATCCAACATACCACTCCTGCTTGTAACCCTTTCCTGAGCTAACACGGGCTGTTCCTGAGCTTGCCCTGTATTAAGCCACTCTGGGGACTTAAGTTGGCTCTAAGGTCATATTTTATTCTCATGAGCACTCTAGAATTTTTTATAGGCCCAGTTCAAATCCCCAGCTATCGCTTCTCTATCCAACCAGCAGACAGGAACAACGAAACTCGGAGTTCTTCTCAACGCAGTTTATTCAGGAACCCTTTACAATCTTCTCCCTGGAAGCCCCTGATCCCCTTACCTGTCTCATTCAGAACCTGCCACGTGGCATGCCTCATTGGTGCAGGTCAAATGGCCTGATTCTGCGTGGCAGCGAGTCTCCGCAGTAGTTCTGTGGTCGTGGCTCTGTCAGGGAAAGGAGGGCAGCGCGCAAACCGCCAAGAAGTGGTGCTCAAAACTCTGCAGGCGCCATTTTAGCTGGCTGCGCCTTCGCACCCACTCCTCACACCTAGCATGTAGTGGAAAAACACTGAGAAACAGCAAGGTCAAGAAATGTGTCCCAAGTCATAGTCATTGAGAGGTAGAGAATTACCCAAAGCTTCAGTCAGCTCTCTCCCTCCCTCCCTCCGTCCCTCCCTCTCCTTCCCCTTCCCCTCTCCCTCTCTCTTTCTCTCTCCTCAATATTTACTGTATTTTACATTTCATTTATGTGTATGTGTGGAGGTGGCTGGTTCATGCACATGAGTGCAGGTACTCACAGATGCCAGAAGAAAGCATCAGATTCCCCAGGAGCTGGAGTTATAGGCTCTTGTGAACCCCTTGATGTGTTTGAGCTTTTAGCTGTGGCATCATCTCTCCAGCCTCATTTCCCAGTGATTTTGATCTTCTAGTAGGAGACAGAAGTAGCCCCAGTATTATGCAACAGTTTTTTCTGAGACAGAAACATTTCATTCTACAGGGAAGATCCTGAAACACGGAGGCAAACAACATAGCTTTAGGGAGTCCCTGAAACCGATCAGATTCTCCACCCTATCCCTCACCCCCACCCCCAGCCCAAGTAAGCAATAAAATCCCAGAGTTCCTCTCAGAAGTGTGGAGTTAAGCTATAAAGAAGACTCAGACAACCCAAGTGGAAAAGAAGGCTTTGAAACCAGACAAGCTACCTGGAAGAAGCAGAAACCAACCATGCTGCCTGGAAGGGTTTTAGACCAGAGTCACTTGAAAAGGATACTTTTCCAATCTGTTGAGCTGCCTACAGGGTATGCAATGTGTTTCGGGTTTCCCAGCTTTTGTGAGCTACTAGCTTTGCTGGGGTGGATCTTGGTGATGTAGCTGTCTTTGAGTCATTTCTATTCCTGTAAGTAACCCCAATAAAATTCATCAGTCACCAAGCTGGACTTTGGTGGTGTGGTGGTTGGAATAGGTTTTTGTGTGCCTATACACCACCGTGCTTTCTGTCATGATAATAGTAAACTAAACCTCTGAAACTGCAAGCCAGCTCCAATAAAATGTTTGCCTTTATAAGAGTTGCAGTGGTCATGGTGTCTCTTCATAGCAATAAAACCCTAACTAAGATTCTTGGTATCCGTACTTTGGTCTGTTGTAGGTTCCCTATCCGGAGGTTCCTGATACATACATGTAGCATGTCCCTAGGAAACGTTTTGTCACACAACACTCAGGGATCCATGTGGAGCAGAATTTGCTACAAGAGCATCTCTCCTGTTATTCTGATGTTCACCAGCTGCTTTCATAACTGCCTTTTTGAACGTAGAAGGCAAAGAGCCATGTCTGAAAATATGGCTTCTTAACACCCTCAACTCAAAACCACAAATGTCAGTAGAAGGCTGCGGTTCAAAGTTTCTGGTCTCTATGGAGCAGAGGTGCACAGCTTCTCCTGGCCAGGCATTTGGAAACTTGACACCCAGCAGGCCTTTCCCAGCAACAGCTTTGGCAGAAGGTGGCTGGGGGAGGAGCAGCGGGAAGTAGGAGGCCCAGGGAAATGTGAGCTCTGAGAAAACACCCACCTCTTTCAAAATATCACTGGCAGAAAGAGGCAACGTCACATCTAGATGACATTTCCATTTTATGGAAGAGATGCAAACAAATGGCTGGGTGATGGCTTTAGGCTATATTGAATTATGTTAGTAGCCTTTGTGGTTTTACTTGGTGAGGTCACAAACCTTACCAGGCTTGCCAGTCCCTTGGCGACTTCATAGCTAAATCCTCCCTGCAAGAGGTGATGCAGGAGCACATACGGTTGGCTCTAAAATTCTGTGTGCTATGTGTGCCTGTTCATGTGTGTGGGTGCACATGTGTGTGCGCGGGTGTGTATGTATCTGTGTGTTTCTTCCTTTGGTGCTATCCACCTTGCTGTTGTTTGAGACAGGGTCTCTCCCTGGCCTGGAACTTCACCATTAGACTAGGCTGGCTGGCCCCGGGGAATCTGCCTTCCTTCACCTCCCAGTGTTAGGATAACAAATGCATGTTACAGCATGTAACTTTTTAAAACACGAGTTTAGAGATTTTTAATCCAGGTCCCCATGCTTTTACAGCAAGCATTTTTACCAACAAAGCTCTTTCCAATCCCCAGCTTTTTAAAAATTTGATTTATGTTTCTTCAGTGTGTTTGAATGCTTGTCTGGATGTATGTCTGTGCACCACCTGCATACCCGGTGCAGGTAGAGGCCAGGAGGGGGCATCAGATCATCTGGAACTGAGTTACAGACAGTTGTGAGCTGCTATGGGAGTACCGGGAGTCTAACCCCCATCCTCTGGAGGAGCTGACAGTGCTCTTAACTGCTGAGCCAACTCTTCAGTCCACTCCCTAATTTTTTAAAGCAAAAGAGAGCAGGGACTTAGCTGGCAGAAATGAACACAGACCCTTTGCCTTATATACCTTATATAATTGAACACTTAAAGCCACCTCTGGAAATGGAGACGAATCACACCTAGCCCCTCTCTCTCTCTCTCTCTCTCTCTCTCTCTCTCTCTCTCTCTCTCTCTC
>JANHMN010000006.1:88871142-88932723 GCA_030674055.1 Rhabdomys pumilio
CTCTCTCTCTCTCTCTCTCTCTCTCTCTCTCTCTCTCTCTCTCTCTCCCTCTTATAAAAAGATTTATTTATTTTATGTATGTGAGTACATTGTCATTCTCCTCGAACACACCAAAGGAGGGCATCGGATCCTATTACAGATGGTTGTGAGGAGCCACCACGTGGTGAAAGACCCCCGAGGGGACCCTACCTCAAGTCTGGACCGGAGCTCACCCACGGACACCCTAGAGACCTCCTTGATGCATTTGCATAAGGTAGTTTAATAGCAAGGGCCCTTGGGTTGAAACCGGTCCCACGCAGGAGACAAGGGATTTCGACCCCAAACCCCAGAGGCGGGAGCTATTTATGGGTAGGGGTAGGGAAAGGCGGGAAGGTTTGGCGCGGTTACACATGATTGGTTATTTCAAATATCAGCAACTTGCAGAGGCTGCAGGATGGCTAGTTAGGACTTGTCTGGGCATGCCTTTTTTTTTTTTTTTTGTGGCCAGGAATGTGTCTTCCTGCTTTGGGCCTACCCCACCCACAGGTGGATTTTCTTCCCTGAGGTTTGAGGAATGTATCGGGGCAGTGAAGGCCCGAAATCCTACATTCAGTTCCGCCTTCCTGGAACTAATGAGCCTGTATATATTTTATAAAATGGTCTTTATAATTTTTCACTCTACAGTGGTTGCTGGGAATTGAACTCAAGACCTCTGGAAGAACAGCCAGTGCTTTTAAACACTGAACCATCTCTCCAGCCCCCACCTAGTCTCTTGAATTGACAGGAGAAAGTGAGATGATGCGCAAAGATCACTTGGCAAAAACCCAAAGTCTCAAAAAGTAACTTCTCTAAGACTAAGGAGCCAAAAGACAGTAGGCAGTCCACTTTGAAGAGGCCATGTTTCAACTTTACTGTGATCATGTGATCTGCCATCTAGAAACAGTAACAGGAGCTGTACTCTGAAAGGTGGGCCACACTATGGCCAATTAAGGTCTCAGAGTCACACTTTGTTAATGGAAAATGCCCCTCAAAGCACAGACGCTTTGGAACAAATGCACATAGCTTCAGTAAATAGTGCTTGTGTTTAAACTGATGCCTTCTGAATAGAAGGGGAAAAAAGAAATAAAAAATATAGTTCAAATAAATAAAGGAAAGGCTCCAAACAAGAATGGGAGGTGGGACAGTGATTTCTTATGTGGTGCCTGGGGTAGACATTACTAACTGATCACAGTTTTTATGTAGTTGATGGTGATCCTGGGTGTGGCTTCTCTACCTTCAAACACTGCTGAGCAGCCGTCACTAATTGACCATTTCAGGGATGAGAGATCAATTCTGCTTGTCGTACTGGATTAAACTGTGATAATTCCAGAAATAGAGGCTTCGGAGATGGGTGAGTCAGGTAGATGGACACTCTGTACCCATCTGTGCCAGAAACATCCATCTCGCTTGCAACAGTTTCTAGGTGGAGTTCAGAACAGATTCCAATCAATGCAACCTATTTTCTTTGTCATGAATGGGATAGTGCATATGGCACGGGGACCATCTGTAGAGGAATCTGTGTATATGTGTGTGTGCGTGTGTGCTTGTGTGGGTGCAGTGGCCAGAGATGGACGTTCTGCATCTTGTGTAATCATTCTCCATTTTATTTTGTGAGCTAGTGTTTCACCGCTTCCTCTTGCCCCCTGTGCTTCTGGGAGCTCCTCTCCCCCAGCCTCTCTTAGTTTCCTCCAATATAGGTATCACCTGTTAACTGGAGCGGTTATTATTATTATTATTACTATTATTATTATTATTAGGGTTTGCTATATCCTCATGTTGCCTTTAAATATCTACTAGAGGTTTCGACCCCTCTTCCCACCATTTAGTTTCCAAATAAAAGACACAGAGGCCTTTAGATTTATAATAAGCTTTAAAGCACTACAGCTGTGCAGATATCAACCCTCTAAGCCATTTTGTCTGCTCTCCCTGCCAAAATCCCCATAAATACTTGCATCCGTTCCATTTGTGTTTCTCCTGCTTTATCAAGCTAGTTTGCATGGCCACATGCTCACAATTCCCACTAGCGCAAGGTGACTTCCTTCTTTTCTTTCCTCTCTGTCTCTCTGTTTCTCTGTCTCCCTCCCTTCCCCCTTCTCTCTCTCTCTCTCTGCCTTGTGGTTCCTGCCTGTGACCCCCAAGCCTGAGAAATGAAGCTCTATCTACTTCTCTTCTGCCCAGCTACAGTCTGTCTAGCCTTTTAGTTGACCAATCGGAGGTTACAGAGGAACCAGCCTCCTACAACATCGTCCGGTGTATGTGAGAATGCACTAGTTGAGGGGCAACTAATTCTTGAGGTTCAGAAGTTAGCGTTTGTATACACAGCAGCACCAGACCAACCCCCAACAGTTAGCATGTCGTACACTTTGTTGACTTTCTATGTTTACTCATCCTGCCTCCCCTTGCCAGATTATAAACCCCATGTGAGCTGAGACATGTGTCTGTTTGGCTCACTAATGTTTCTTAGGGACAGTAAGAACACAGCCTGGCACAAACCAGAAACAAGACTGGGTAGGGCTCAGAGATCAAGTTCAGCCCATAGAGTAATTGCTGTTACTCACGAGGGCCCAAATTTGAACTCCAGTATCAATGTAAAAAAAAAAAACCAAAACAACAACAACCCCCCCCCCAAATAAAAACCCTGGCACCATGGCTCATCCTTGAGATTCCAGTGCTGAGAGTCAGATACAGATCACCCCTGTTACTCCCCCCTCCCCCCAGGCTTCACTGGCCAGCTAGCCTAGCCTATTTGGCCATCTCCCAACCAAAAAGAGAGACTCTATCTCAAAAAAGCATAGACTTTTTAATACATATATACTATGTATACATGTATGCAAATGCTAGAGAAATAGCACAGAAGTTAAAAATATTGCTGTTCTTCCAGAGGACCTGGGTTTGGTTCCAGGCAACCACATGGTGGTTCACAGCCACTGTAACTCCATTTCTAGGGGATCCAATGCCCTCTTCTGGCTCCATAGGCACCGAGCACACATGTGGTGCACATGTGTACACATAGGCAAACCATGAATACACACACACACACACACACACACACACACACACACCTCTAAAAAAACAAACCAAAGTAAGTGGCTAACTCTTGAGGTAGTGGCAGTTAGTTGAGACTGACCTCTGGGCTCTACGCACATGTCGTTCACCTCATACATGTGTGCACTCACAAGTAGACGTATAAAAAAAGAAATAAACAAAATACATACTTCAAAAAGAAATCCTGGAATCTACAAATGAGTGAATGGACAGGCATCCAGGCCGACTACCCCTGTTTTCACCAGAGATACTGTGTCTTACAGTTACCTTTAACTTTGAGCTCTGTTTAAGATTCCATTCCTCAGAGAGGACTCCATACTGAGAGAGTGTTTTGGGAAACTACTGCTGTGGCCAGATCCTTCATTTCCACAGAGGGAGAAGCCCACACTTAGAGGGGACCCATACCTGGCCAGAGTAGAATCTTAAGACAGCCCATCTCTCCTGATTCACACTGCCAGAGTTCTTCAGAATACTTATCATTATTCCCCAAAATGTCCTGCCTCCGTCTTCACACCTGCTTAGAGATTCTCAGTTTTACAGTTACTCATTTCTGTGCTGAGAAGTGCTGACAGGAACCGGACTCCCCAAAGACAGCCCTTCCCATTTCCTCTAGGCTCAGATTACTGCCTGTGACAGGCTTTCAAGGGTGTGATAAGCTCAGTTTTCTATTTCCAGCTCAGGTACGATTAGACACATTGATGCTGTTGGTACTAGTAATTAACTCTCATGCAGTTTTTTTTTTAATCTACTGCTCGATTCCTAGAAGTTTCGCAAGCATTCCTCACATATGCAAAGGGGAAAGAGGTCATAAACACCACCATCTGGTCCCTGTTTTCCCCTGGCAGGTGGTTTACCCCTCTTCTCTTCCCTTCATTGTGTCTTAGGAGAAGAAACATCTGGACAGCCATAGACACACTGACAGATCTGTGTCATGTTCCACTCCACCCACTCTAAATAAAAAGACAGCAAATGTCCACAATGGTACCGCTATTACTGATCTCATGAAGGTTTTGGAGTTTAGGGATGAGTAACCTGACACACAGGCAGAGGAGCACAAACCCTAGTTCAGGATTAGTAGTTAGAGCAGAGAGGCTCACTGTCTGGCACTATGGTCCTTGTCCAGGGTACGATATCCCCAGGCCTGGCAGGGTTGGCCTTACCTACCTCAGATGATCTATCTGTCAAGATAGGCCTACCTTGGCTGTTAGCTTCTGTCCCTTCAGTCTGCTGAATTATCTGTCTGTTACTGACTGTATCTGGGTTTACCTTGTGGTCTATCTTTAAGTTCATTATTGTTTGTATCCAATTGCATCTTGCTCCAGGCTGCTTTCCAGTGCCTGGGAGAAGGCTGCTCATGAGTTAAGCACACTCTTTGTGCAAGCACTGGCTTATATGTTTGTGGCTCACCTGGATGAATTCATCTCCGAGTTCCTTCATCCCCACTTGCCTTCATAGCCCTTCCAACTCTAGGTGCCTTGTAATAATACATCCATTGTCTTCATGGATGGATCTTGCTAAACAGGGAAGAGAGCAGGACTTGGCATCAGATCTCAAAACAGAGAAAACCAAAGCTGAGGTCACAATTACAGTAGGAGAGAAAGGTGCTGACAGGGCACATGGTCCCTGGGCAGAAGAGACTGGAAGTGTGGAGCTCAGAGACTGGGGAACTTTGAGACACAGATAAACAGGCAGAAACAAGGCTATTCTCTGAGCCAGCCATTGATTGGTTGATACTTGGAAGTATGTGTTTGAGGTAAGCCCATCCTGATTTGCAGACTTTTAGAAGTGAGGGCCCATACTGATTGAATTGTTTACATGCCCCCGAAAGAAGGTATTGATCAATGGAAAGATTTAAGAGCAGATGCTTTTTATCCAGACTACAGGAAAACCATTTCTTGTGGAAATGTCTTTGACTCTGAGCTCTTTTTTCAAGTACTCATTCAGTCAGAGGCACAAGAACGACCATTAAGGGTTGTCAAGATCTTTGCCATGGCTTCTGAGTGTCCTCAAAGGCGAAGTTCATTTGTGAATATCTGATTGAATCTCGATCACTGGGATTTTATCCTGTGTGCATGAATGGTGAATCAATTAGATGGATAGTCTGAATGGTGACTTCTCACAACAATGGAAATCAAAACAACAGGGCTTGGGGATGCAGCTCAGTTCATAGACTTGTCACCTAGCACACCTGAAGCCCTGGTTTTCTGGCTAGTTTTTTGTAAACTTGACACACACTGGAGTCTTTGGAGGGAAGAAAGAACCTCAACTGAGAAATACTTCTACCAGACTGGCCTGTGAGCAAACCTGTGTTGCATTTCATTTATTGATGATTGATAAGAGAGGGTACAGCTCACCGTGGGAAGTGCCATCTGGACTTGTGCCCCTGGGTGCAATAAAAAAGCAGGCTGAGCAAGCCTGGAGGCAGCAGTCTTCCATGGGCTCTGTATCAACTGTACCTGCATCCAGGTTCCTGCTTTGAGTTCCTGTCCTGACTTCCCTGGATGGTGGACTGGACTCTTTAAACTGTGAGCTAAAGTAAGCTGCTCCATTTTAAGTTGCATCTGTAGGGCATTTTGTTACAACACAGAGAAGAGTAGCTAATGTGGGGGTGTTTGAAGGCTTTGTGAATGCAAGGGCTTCTGACTGATTCATCTCTCTCTACTTTGTGTAAGGCAATAAGACTAGACATCAGTTCTTCACAAAAAAAGGTCTGTTTTCACCAGCAAAAGACCTGGATTCATTTGAGTTCTTATCCCTAGGTGTTGGCCTGACATTTTCATGTGCATGTAATGTCACTGTAGACAGCTCTGCCCCTTTGTTCTGATAATTTGTTGACAATGAAGTCTTTGGCCCCATAGGGGCGTCTTTCAAATAATTTCATGACAGTAACTTGTTTTTAAGATAATTCTATGTGGATGGCTCTGCTTTGGCCATGTATAGAAGCTGAACTGTTTTGTTTTGTTTTGTTTTGTTTTGTTTTGTTTTGTTTTGTTTTGTTTTGTTTTCTGGAAGTAGATCCCTTTTATTAAGTGTGTAACATTATATTGTAGAGTCAAAAGATGAAACTTCCTGGTTATGATCCCCAAATACCAGTTTGCATATATATGCATGTTCATATGTGTGCTGGCGGGCACAAAGGTATGAGTAAGAAAGCCAGAAAGCAACCTTGAGTCTTTATTCTCCATTCTCCATCCACATCACCCTTTTTAGACATGGTCTCTCACTCGCCTGTGCCTTCTAGCGTTCTAGAACTTAAACTCAGATCCCCAAGGCAAACACTTTCCAACTGAGCAACCTCCCAGGCCCTGTAGTGTATTTTCTACTTGAAATATTTTTGGAGGGATCTGAATTATGTATATCTCTTCTTTCCCCACTTGGCCTCTTGTCCCCTTACCCCTCCATCTTCTTCTTTCTAACGGTTTTAAGTTTGTTTCTCCTAACCTGACCTGATGATACATAGATGATTGTACTACTTGTCTGAGGGCTGTAGAGAACATTAAAGCCCAAGAATAAGGTGTCTTGCCCATGAATTACAATGCAGAACTAGATTTGTGTCTCCTATTTCTTCCCCTCCTTTTCTCTCCCATTAGGTTTCTCCTTTTCTCTTTCCTCTCTCCCTTCCTAACTCCCTTTCCTTTTCTTTCCTTCCTTCCTTCCTTCCTTCCTTCCTTCCTTCCTTCCTTCCTTCCTTCTTTCCTTCCTGTTCCTTTCCTTTCACTTCCTCCCTTCTCTTTTCCTTCCCCATCTCTCTCTCTTTCCTTTCTTCCTTTTAGTTCCTTTCTTTTTGACAAGGTCTCACTCATAGCCCAGGCTATCCTTGGCCTTGCAGTCTTCTTTGTTCAGCCTCTAGGATGCTGACGTTGCACAATGGCTGGCTTGTTACTCTTGTTTCAGTATCATTAAACACAATGGGTGGCTGATGTACCCAACAGAGACGATGAGGTAATGCTGCATGCATGATAAAAACTCTATCCTTTTGTATGTTTGTTTGCACCTTGAAATGTTTTACAGACACATAAACTGGAACATATTTTTGATACCATAATTTATGACACATGCAGAAACTTTACAATGGTCAGGTCAGGGTATGCAGCATATCTGTCTCCTCAGACATGTACCATTTCTCCGACACAAAACACACAACACATCATCACTGTCTGTAGCCACCCTGCCTCAGGAGACGTGAGAGCTTCTTTCTACCATCTGATGGTGACTTGGATCCATGAAAAACTTTTCCATCCTTCTAACTTGAGGATCATATTTCTGCTGTAAATTCTACATGGGCAGCTTTTAAATTTTTCTGCTATAGCTTAATTCGTAATAGCCAGAAACTGGGAACAACCTAGATGTCCCTCAACTGAAGAATGGATGAAAAAAATGTGGTTCATTTATGTAATGGAATACTACTTGGCCATTAAAACAAGAACATCATGAATTTCACAGGCAAATGGATGGAACCAGAAAATATCATCCTGAATGAGGTAACCCAGAAACAAAAAGACATGTATGACAGGAACCTAGCATAACTCTTCTGAGAGGCTTTACCCATCAGCCAATAAAGAGAGGCAGAGACTCAAACCCAAACATTAGATGGAGCTTGGGGAGTCTTACAGAAGAGTTGGGAGATAGATTGAGGAACCCGAAGAGAACAGGGACTCCACAGGAAGACCAACAGAGTCAGCTAACCCGAACCTTTGGGGGCTTCCAGAGATTGAATCACCAACCAAAGAGCAAGCACTGGCTTGACCTAGACCCCCCTCCATGTATGTAGCAGACGAAGAGCTTGGTCTTCATGTGGGTCCCCCAACCTGCATGAAGCAGGGGCTGTCCCTGAACCTGTTGCCTGCCTGCCTGTGGGTCCTATGCCCCTAAATGGACAGCCTTGTCTGGCCTCAGTGGGAGAGGATGTGCCTAGTCCTTCAGTGACTTGATGTGCAAGGGGGTGGGGGAATGGGGGTGTTAGTGGGAGGGGTGACAATTGGAGGGGAGTTTCCCCTTCTCAAAATAGAACGAGAGGGTGGAATGGGGGGGATTTGCATGAAGGGGTACTTAGAAGAGAGGAAGGGCTTATATATATATTGGGCTGTAAAGTGAATAAATAAATTAATTTAAAAAGAAAAGAAAAAAAAACATTGACCATAAACAAAAAACTTCTGTGAGTGAGATTATGTTTTATATGTCATTCTGGGTCTGGTTTATTTCACCTCATCTCTCCCATTTCTATTCATTTTGTTGCAAATGATGATTCCCTTTGTCTCACAGCCAAATAATATTCTGTGGTACATGTAAGCTACATTTTTAATATCTGTTTATCAGTCCGTGGTTCCACTTCCTGGTAATCATGAATAGTGTCCCCACGAACGTGGGGGTGTAAGCACTCTTTGAAATACTAACATCATTCCCTTACGTGCCTGGTAACAGGATTTCCGCATTATAGACTGGGTCTATTCATTTCTCAAGGCATCTTCCTACTGATTTCCTTCCTAACTTATAGTCCCAAAGTGTCAGGGTTAAGTCTTCTCCATGCCTTCACCAGCACCTGCTAGCTGTTCTGATTTTAATAGCAGTCATTCTTTTCGATTAACATTCTTTATTTATTTAGATTTGTTTCTTTTTATTTTATGTGTGTTGTCTGCATGTATACCTGTGCATTTCAGGTGTGCCTGGTGCCTGCAGAGATCAGAAAGAGTGGATCAGTGGAACAGGAGTTATGGGATGGTGGGTTCTGGGAACCGAACCTGACTCTTCTGGTGCTCTGAAGCCCTGAACATCTCTCCAGCCCCAAACTCTTATTTGTCTATAATGAAGTTCACCAACGATATCCAAAGACTTCCCAGGACACACCCACACTCCTCCCTTCATGTTTGCCATAGTCTAAGGAATTCTAACTGGACAACACTTTCCTTGCTTTGTATGTTAATTAATTAATAACACATTGCTCACATTCATGGTGAAGCTTTAATTTTGAAAGCACAAGTCTGCAGAAGTATATGTATGATATCAGTTTATTCTCTCAGTAAATCAAGGCTGACTTTGACGCAATGAACTCATTACTCCTAGCTGCTTTCCCAGGCACTTTATGTAGGCAGTTAGCATACCAGGGAAGGCGATGGCTGTGTTCTTTCTCCCTTCCTCCCTCCCTCCCTGCCTTCTTCCCTCCCTCCCTCCTTTCCTTCCTCCCTCTTTCCTTTCTTTCTTTCTTTCTTTCTTTCTTTCTTTCTTTCTTTCTTTCTTTCTTTCTCTCTTTCTTTCTTTCTTCCCTTCTTTCTCTCTTTCAATAGTCCCAGTGGAAATAATGTTTTTGCTGTTTGAAACTTGTCATGATCTGGATGTAGAAATGGGACAGGAGATGAAAGGGCTTCCTTCTCTCTGGATCCCAAACCTCTCAGAAGGAGACCCTTGCAGCCATCAGTAGATGACAACAGTAGATGCCAGCATGTCAGTCACGCCAGCCTTGTTCCTCTCTGCTCTGTCTTAACTGCAGGGACACAGTAAGTACTGTGCTTTCCACAAACAGGCTCAGTCCCTTAGTCACATGCTTAATAAATTTAGGATTTCCCCCTCCCTGGCAAGCCACTTTTCTAAATTTACTTTGTCAAAGAAAATATAGCCAACTGGAAAGAGTGTGTTTATGAGTCCTTGCTATGGACCAACACAAGGCTCTGTTGATTGACTCTAAAAAAAATTTTAATGAAAAAAATAAAATAAAGTAGGAAGAATAAAAAAGTTCAACCACAGAGAAATATTATATTATATTATATTATATTAATTATATTATATTATATTATATTATATTATATTATATTATATTATTATATATCTTCTTCAAAGACTATGCTAGTGAAAACTTAATAACAACAGGAGCAATTCTTAAATTATAATAATAACAGTGTGTATTCTTATCAGAACTATATAAACAACGCACATATTCTCACTTAGGAGCAAAGGCTGGGAGGCAGTAGACAAAGACAGAAATATCTTCAGTCTTAGTTGAAAGCAAAGTGATTATATTTTGGCGATGACCAGTTTTCCAATATCCTGTAATAGTACAAATTTTTGTCTATTTATATTATTCTAAAATGTGTGTGATGTCCACATACATGATATATACAGACGTGTGCATGTGTGGCCGCCATTGATCACCTTCTTCTATGGCCTATTCACCTTATTTTCTTAAACAAGGTCAGGCACTGAACCTCATGGAGTGGCTAGAGTAGTGGCCAGTGTGCCTCCAGATCCTCTGTCTCTACCTCCCCAGGGACACATTGACTTTTTATATGGGTGTTGGGGATATGAACCCAGGTCTTCAGGTTTGCATAGAGCACTTTTCGGATGAATCCATTTGTAGTCTAAAAATTCAACAGCACAACAATGTAGTTCGTGCTGTGTCACATGAAAGCATGGTTTGGAGTCAGGAAGCACCATTAACTACCAGTTCAAACCCGAGGAATCCATTGCTTTCCATCTCTCCTTTAGCTACAATGTGAAGATGCTAAGCAAGTTGTTTTAAGCTGACAGGTACATATAAGTTCTGTCAACTGTTGTGGACTTCCGTTTCTCAGGGTTTCTCAGGTAGTCTTGACTATCCTGGAACTCACTCTGTAGACCAGGCTGGCCTCGAACTCAGAAATCCACCTGCCTCTGCCTCCCAAGTGCTGGGATTAAAGGCATGCGCCACCGCCGCCCGGCTCTCAGAACTTAAAATAACATAATTTTCTTTCAACCATCATCACATATAGAACCAGGCATGGTGGTGTACACCTTTAATTCCAGTACTCAGGAGGCAGAAGCAGGCAGATCTCTGTGAGGTCAAGGCTATCTTGGTCCATGTAGCAAGTTCCAGGCCAACCATGGCTCTCTTGTAAGAACCTGCTTCAAAGGAAAGAACGAAGGAAAGAAAGGAAGGAAGGAAGGGAAGAAGGGAAGGAGGGAGGGAAGGAAGGAGGGAGGGAAAGGAAAGGAATCACATGTGGTTGGTAATATTTTTCGTGATTTATGATGAAATGGCATTTAGAAAGGCTGGCCAGCCAAAAGTCACAACTAAATGATAGCTGAGACACACACACACACACACACACACACACACACACACACACTAAACTCACATTCTTCTTACTTTAAATTTAAGTTCTTCTTTAGACAATGTTTTGCTGTCCACTTTGGATTCCAGAGATTAAAAAAGCCAAGTGTTATTAACAGCCAACACTTAACAGAGTGGCTGTGGAGCAGCCAGGCCCAACATCCATTTGTGGATGGAGCGGTGCCTTTGACCGCTGGCTGTTAGAAACTGGCTCCACCCGGGTGCAGTGGCTCTGATGTCAATAGACTGCTCATATTTCTGCTCCACCTGCTGCTGGTGATACAGGAAGCGAGGGCAGGATTGTCGGCTTGCTAACAAAGGGATCTCCATAAACCCACCTGGGTGCTTCTGCTTTTTGCGTGGATTCTAGGGGTTGGGCTCACGATGCCAGGCTTGTTTTACCCACTGAGCCAACTTGATGTCCCTAAAAGACCAAGTGCTAACCATAGATTGTGTGCAGCTTTCCCTCTTCATCATGGACCACTGTATCATCAGGCTCCAGTCAGTGAAAGGCTGAAAGAGCAGCTGTAAGAGGAGGCTCTAAGGGCAAACCAAAGACAGCAGAGGAGATTATAAACAAGGGCACTGAGGCGAACCAAAGCACCCAGCCCTGCAGCTACCACAAACAGTAAGCACGCTATAACTCCTCATGTATACACATATACATAAAGTATAAATGGTATAAAGGCCTGGTGGCTCAGTTCCTACGTCTCTAGTACATTATATTTGTCTTTCAATAAAAGTTACAAGGCACTCTAAAGACAAGAGGGAAACACTCTAAAGACACAAGGAAAACAGAAGATCCAGATTGGGATATGATGTAAAATTTTCATAATTCGATCTGGAGTTTTGAATAATTTTATGTTTTAGGTGTTAAGGTTTGTAATGGGAAAAGGAAACAACACTCAAGAGGGAGAAAGGCAATAGAAACATGTAAACTGCTAGAATATCTAGAGGAAACATTAGAGATTTAAAACACTGCAACAGAAGTGGCCTTCTTGACAAACAGCCTGGCTGAGGAGTGGTCAGAAGTCTTATGCTGGAATGCAAAGGAAAGAAAAGGATGAAGGAGAGACCCGGGCGGAAGATCCAAGTCTGCATGACAGCTCCAGAAGATGTCCTATGAGTGATTGACATGCTAGTGACTGTCATGCTAGGAGAAGTGAGAAGAGGTGGTACCAGTGATATCTGGGGTATAGGTAAACATTTGATAAAAGGAATGGCAGAGACCAAAGATCAGACATATGGAAGGATTAAAGGCACCAGTCTAAAGGGTAAGAGGAAAACATCAGGACTTCACTTTTCCTCCTGCGGTGGTCCATTGCCAAGGTCATCAGCACTGATACAGACACAGATTTGTGTAGCTCTAGAGATGATGGTATAAAGGAAAGAAAGGAGAAAGGAAGCAGGAAGGCTGTGAAGGAGGAAATGTGTGCAGATCTCATTGACAATAACAATAATAAATTCACAGAAGACTGACAGGACTATGCATGACCTTACAGGAGGGTCACCAGACCTTCTGTGAAGACATAACAATAATGAATTCACAGAAGACTGAGGACCGTGGCCTTACATGTGGGTCACCAGACTTTCTGGGAAGACATTTCCCAGAAACTATCTGTTTAAACTTGAACTGCTGCCATGTTTGCTATTGATCCTTGTAGCCAAGGATTATTGTTTTGAAACACTTCATGTGATATTTCCTATTTCACCTTTAAAAACTTCCTCTTGCTTCAGCCTCTTTGGATTTGCCCATGGTTTACTATGGCACGTGTGTTGCTCTGCTATCCTCTAATAAGTGTTATCCTTTTGTGACCATCTCCTCTGTTGTTTGAGGTTGACAGAATGGAGCCGTGTAAGGTTACTAGAAAGTGGATTGAGCCAGCTGTACACATGGCAGGATACACATGGCAGTATCCTAGCACATGGGAGACAGAGATGGGAAAATTGAGTTCAAGGTCATCCTTTGTGGGGTGGTGGGCTGTGAGAAGTGGCTGGCTGGGTGCTTGATCGACCAAGAGCTTAGAACCCCAGAACCTTTATGAGCAGGAGTTCAGCTCTGCTCCCAGGCCCTGGTTCTTTTCATTTAGCTTCAGCCCTCAAGCACTCCCACAGAGAGGTCTATTGGCCAACAGTCACAGGAACAGGCCTCAGGCCCTAGAGAAATGTACATACTAATGAGGTACCTGAAGGCCAGAGGGTGGAGTCAATTAAGCATACTTCCCCAGCCCCTCCCCCCTCTCTCCCTGCTACTTAACTCAGGATTGCCCTGGGTTTTGGAGGGGGTGCATCCAGATTCATCCACCATCTGCCATGACATTAAAGCCTGTAAAAATCATGGACTTTCTCTTGTCATTGGGGCCATGCTGTGAGGAATCATGGAGCCACAGCAGCCGTGCCTAACTTCCCCGTGGAGGAACCCTGCATTCTCCAGCCATATTACCTACAATCCTTGGCTGTATAGTAAGTTTAAAGCCAGCCCTGAGCTACATGATAGGTTTGAAGCTAGCCTGGGCTATATAAGATCATGAGACTCTGCTTCAGAAAAGAAATGGGCTTATATTTAATTATAATTCATACTACATGCACACACAGACTAGGCTAACTCCTAGAGAAATTATAAGAAGAAATGTAGCTGTTGTGCTGAGAGAAGAGAAAAATAGTCATATGAAGTTCTCAACTAAAACTGGAGGCTGGAGGAAAAGAGGGAGAAGAGGGCAAAGAAGGGACAAACATAAGGAACAGAAAACAGTTCAAGCAGGTGCATGAGTGAAGACTCTCAGCATTTCCACTCAATGGTCATCTTCAGCAGTATAAAGGGATAGGCCATTGATGTGGGAAATGGCATGGATACATCTCATATAGTAAACTATGAAAGAGGAGCCACACCCACCAAAAACAAACAAACAAACACCTCTGTTTTTCTGTTCACATTAAAAGCCCACATATGCAAAGTCATTTACAGCAATCAGAGCGCATGATTCATTTCTTGGGGTGGGACAGAGGCAGTAAACAGAGGAGGAAGACAGGATTGTTCTGGAGCATCAAGAAGTTATTAGGAGCAATGGGTTCATCATAATGCACAGAACCCAGGTTCAGTTCCCAGCACCCAAGTGAAGTTGCTCACAACCACCTGTAATTCCAGCTTGGGGGGGCTCTGGCGCCCTCTTCTGACCTTTGTGGGCAACTGCATACATGGGGTGCACATACAGACATGCATGAACACTTACCTAAAAAATAAATTTATGGAAAAAAATTAGAGGATGGGATGGAAAAGAGAGTTCTCATTTCTCGCTGGGCTCTAGGGGCCTATCATTACATATGATAAATGCAATCTTGCCTCTGTGGTTAAATGTCTTAACTTACTCAATGAAAAGCTTCCAGGCAGTAAAATAATACGCCAGTTTAAGCGGCTTTTTGTTCTGAGTAAACATTTAAAAACCACTGCTTTGTTATTTTGTTTTACAAAAACAGTGCATTCTATTCTCCAGACACAAGCTTCAGTGTGACTTGACCCTGCCTAAATGATGACATGCATCCAGTTTTCCTCTTACACGTACCCCAGCAATTTCCAGTGATCCTGGGGCTTAGATGAGAACACTAGATTTGGGCAAAGCCACCTGAAATACAAGAAAGAAACTGGTCTCTATGTGATCTCTATATTAAAGCAAGAGAAGCATAGGAGATTTAAAGGAATCCAAAGTCTGTTCAGGCATTCGTGACTGAGAATCAATGGGATCCATGCAGCCACAGTCTGCCAAGGTTAGCAACCAATGGGGCCAAATGGAAGAGAGTGAACTTACTGGAAACATGGTTGTTTTTGAGAACCTGATTATGCACTTCTTGAGTATGAATGCTGTAGAAGATAATGCCATTTTCCAATGTCTGCTCATCTGCTAGTTCATTCATTTCAAGGTACCACTTTCCCAGGGAGTCTGCTAACACCGTGTCACTAGTTGGAAGTATTCCCAGGTGAATCCTAGTCTGTAAAGGGGATCTTATGCCCCAAGACTTGTAAAGTCGGCATTAAATAAACAGGAAATTAATCTGAAATATCTTACTGTGCTTATAAACCTAGCTTTTATATTCTTTGGCATGGATACAGCAAATCTCATTAGCTATGAATTTTATTATGGGTCTATAACAGCTATGACATCAGTTTGAAAGAAGGCCACACAGTGTTCAAACTGACTTTTGGGGACATTAGTGGGTGTATTAGTTATTTCTCTCATTGTTGTTACTGAATGCCTGGCTTGGGCTTCTAACTGCATCTGGGGAGTCACAGGGCAGGAGGTTGAGGCAGGTGGCTCACTGGGCCTTCAGTCAGGAAGTAAAGGGAGATAAGACCTGTGCTAAGCTTGTTTTTCCCTTTTCAGGTGGACCCCAGCCACAGTTCAGGTAAGGCTTATGAACTTTGATGAGTCCAATATGGACACTCCCTTGGAGACTTGCCCACAGCATGGTATTCATTGGTCAAGTCAAGCTGACAATCAATATGAGTTACCAAGGTGGGTAAATGACATGAGGATTTTTCTTTCCTTTCTTGTTTTCATTATATGTTTTTTTTTTTAATGGCAAATAAATTCTTTGTGAGCTTGTAGCTTTACAACCACTGTTTGGGTGAGTCATTCATGTAGCTTGTATGTGTGTGTGCCTGCATGTCTGTATGGGCACCACATGTATGAAGATGCCCAGAGAGCTCAGAGGAGGACATTGGACCGCCAGGAGTTGGGGTTACAGGTGGTTATGGGCCACTTGGTGTGGTGCTGGGAACTGAACCTGGGTCCTCTGCAAGAGCAGCAAGTACTCTTAACCACTGGGCCACCTCCCTAGCCTCAGAGCACAGTTACAGACTGTTTCCAAAACCAACAAGCCACTGTCACCACGCACACACCCCTTTATTCGAATACTTGGCTAATACATGCCACCAACTATTGATCAAAATACTGTTTTAATTGCTTCTGTATTGGTCTGTGCAGATTTTTCTTCTCATAATTCCCTACACAGCACATATAAACTCTACTTAACACAGCATTCATACTGAGTCAGGTGAAATAGTCAACCTACAAATTATTTAGAAGGTGTACATAGGCTGTATACATTAATGAAACAATATATAATTTTATATAAGGAACATTGAGCACATGAATATTTCAACATCTGTATGGATCCAGAAACTAATCTCTCAGGACTCATTTTTCAGTGCAAAGACCCATTGTACTGGGAAAAAAAGTCTGTTGTGATCTCTCTCTCTCTCTCTCTCTCTCTCTCTCTCTCTTTCTCTCTTTCTCTCTCTCCCTCTCTCTCTCCCCTCCCCCTTTGATTCAGGGTCTTGCTATGTAGTCCAGGCTAGAACTCTTTCCCTCTCTTAGTTTTGATACAGGATCTTGCTATGTAGCCCAGTCTTCACTTGAACTTGTGGGGATCTTCCAGATTCTTCCATCTGAGGGCTGAGATTACAAAGGCACACCACCAAGCCCTCCCTTTTTATTATAAAGATTCTTTCACACCTTCTATCTCATTTATATTTAGTTATTTTATTTGGGGGAATTCTACTACAATCTAATATTAATAAACAACTTTAACAATGTTCGTTTTTGAGCCAAATGTGGTGACAAATGCCCACAATTCCAGCAGTTGGGAGGTGGAGCTAGGAGAATCAGGAGTTCAAAGTCATCTTTGGCTACATAGACAGTTTGAGATGGCCAGATTGGGCTACAAGAGAAACCATATTTAAAAAAAAAAATATGAAAAAGAAAGAAAAAGAAAACAGAACTTTGATTACCCAAGGTAAGACCTACGAACAAACCCTGATCAATCCACTAGAGGGCAGCAAGCACAACCAAATTTAACTCAACTCCCAGAAAAGACTATTGGTATGGCATATATATATATATATATATTACAAGTATGATTTGTTAAATGTAATTCAAATTTGCTAAGTGATGTGAAATAAATCTATGCAAATGCTTCTATTTTTGTAATCACTTGTGTGGGAGTTAAAAGACTAGGTTAAAAGACAAAAGAATTAGTTTTGGTTTTAGCTCTTACAAATTTATGTATGTGATTTGAAGCAATGTAATATTTACCATTTTGACCCACTTTTAAGACATCACATAGTTACACAAAATGATACTTAAAGTTTTCTTCAAGCTGGATAATTCCATTGTTCAATTGTTTGTTTTTTTCATTGTATTTCAGACTTTTAGAAATCCTTCCCACTTATAGTCTTAGACTTCAGGTCAACTGTAACTTTTACTGATGTGGATTCTGGTTAGAAGTACCCACCAGGATTTCTTCGAGAATCTAGGACTTTAAAAACTATTAATTCACCTTCTTGGGGAAATTTACCTAAGAAAAAGGCATGTGTATAATCTAGTGGGGATAGAGACTGCAGTGTTCTAGAATAAGGACTGGCAATACCTTAACTACCAGTGCAAAGAAATCAGAAAACCCATGGACACATGGGTTTTCCACTTTCTATTTCCACTTTAGGAAAGGTTTATACATAGAAAGGCAGCTAAGTTGTTTCCACTTTCTATTTCTACTTTAGGAGACCTCTAGAATCATGAAAAGGTTTATACATAGAAAGGCAATTGGCTTGAAGGGCAAGGATATAGTAAATATGGAAAAGGGCAGAGTCAGACAAGAACGATGTAAGCATTGCTCGGTGGCTAACAGCAAGCTGCTGGAAGCAGGGAATTTAGACAGTGGTGATATTTTCCAACGGTCACTGTTGTAAATCCTTACCACAATATTCGGTTTGAGATGCACCAGAAACGGAAACTCTTTTCTTAATAGCGTTCTTCAGGAGCACCCATTATTAACAGTGCTAAACAGAGTGGCAACAGAAACCATTTCTGAGTCCAGTCTGATAATGTGGCCACAGTTTATACTGTCTTGTATATTTTAATGGTGTTTGCCCTTGCTTAGGATATGTTTTCTACTTACCTGCCCAAGAAAGGAAGGAGTAAGCCAGTTTGGTAGTGAGTATGAGGGATGAAGGAAAATCGTCCTTAAGACACAGGAAAGCTCATTAGAAGCCAGAGGTAGAACACCATTCTGTGTGCTCTCCAGACTGCTGCAATGGCGAATTAGCTCAGCCCTAGTCAGTGAAATTGGGGTTTTGGACCCTATGAGTCTGAGCTGGGTTAGCATTTTCCTCAGTCTCAGACTGATGTCGTTAGTATTTGTCCATATGTCACTATTTCCACCAGTCTGCTTTCCCTGATGAAAATGAGGAATATGATTTCAAACTCGGAGCCATTTTTTTCCAGACACTTTCAGAGGATGAATATTTATTTATTTATTTATTTATTTATTTATTTATTTATTTATTTCAGGCAGGGGCTCATTTAGCTTATGCTGGCTTTTAACTCCCTTCGTATCAAGGATGGCCTTGAACTTCTGACACATCTGTTTCCACCTCCCAGTATTGTGATTACAGGTATGCGTTCATAGGACCTAAGGACACTGTATGTGCTAGGCAACCACTGTACTAACTGAGCTATGCTCCAATTCCCAGACAAGTATTTTAATACTTATGTCCTATATTCAAACCCCGACTTTTCTTTATTTTGTGCCTCAGTATTCTCATCTGTAAGATGGGAATAGTGCCTACTATTGGGGTTGGGGTGGGTGAGGTCACGCTGGAGGAATGGTTGCAGGAATTTTTCCTCTCCTTCCATCATGAAGTTCCCCAAATCCTCACTAGATTCCAGTTATGGCGATGAGGCTTGGGGGCAAGCACCTTTACCTATTCATCAATCTTGCTAAACCATGGGCTTCCTTATAACATCTTAATGCAACGTAAGTAACTGACACTATCAGTCTCAAAGGATGCCATGGAATGAACGAACTTTTAAAACGATGCTGGTCTAACATTATACACTATTTTCCAGCTGGAATGTGTGAACATATTAAATACAATTGCTGTGGGGCACACTGCTCAACACTACCCCATTGCTCAACAACAACAAAAAATTTCAAGGTGTCTGCCCACACAAAAATAAGCTACATATGTTATTGTGATAATCCAGGACCATCTCTGCCAGAATCGGACTGAAGCAAAGCCCTGATTAGAAAAATGAACACATGTTTATTTTGTACAAATGGCTGTCAGTCACTGTCCAAGAGCCAAGAGGCTGAGAGTGTGCCAGGACCAAGACCTAAGAGTGTCTCAGGGCCAAGAAGCTGCAAGTGTTAGAAGACCAAGAGGCCTTCAGTGTCCAGGGCCAAGAGTCTCTGTGCATCTCATGGCCAAGCGACCTTAGGAGTCCAGGGCGCCAGGGAAGCCAGGCTCAGAGCAGTAGCAGAGAGCCCAGCAGCAGCTCGCCCTGGCCCAGCGGTCGTCCGCGCTCCAGCCCGCGGCCCTTGCTCTCGGCCTTGATGCGCACGGCCAGGCGGCGCAGCTGCTCCTCCGGGAGGCCGTCGAAGCAGCAGTCCTGGTCCAGGGCGGCCTTGCGGCTGCGGCGGACCACACTGGCGCGCTGCTGGCCCGACGGCCGCAGCACCAGGCTGAGGCGGCAGCCCAGGGCGCGGGGCTCGAGCGCCGTGGCCGGGCCCTCAGCGCGCCGCAGGCGGAGGCGGAGGCAGGCGCTGCGCGGACAGTACTCGGCCGCCAGGCGCAGCGTGCAAGCCCCGCGGCCCAGAGCCACGTTGGCCTCGGCTTTCAGGAGCTCGGCATCCGGGCAGGTGGGGGCCGGGGGCGCGCAGGAGGCGGCGCGCTCGTGCTCCTCGCCGCGGGGCGCGGGGCGCGCGCTGGCCGGAGGTCGGGGTGCCCGCAGCGCTCGGCTTAGCAGCCTACCCGGGTAGCGCAGGAGGCGGCGTCTGCTGGGAGCAGGAGTGGGCGTCGGGACCCGCGAGGCGTCTGGGTCGCCCGGCGCAGGGCGCGGAGCGTCTGAGACTCGGCGCGGGCTCCCGTAGGTGTGCGCGCGGTGGCGAAGCCCCAGCCGGCGCACCGGGGCACCTGGGTGGCCGAGGAAGAGCGACTCCTTCCGGCGCGTGTGCGGGCTCTCGAGCAGCGCGCAGAAGCCGTAAACGGTGCGCGCGCGGGGCAGGTGCGGCAGCGAGAGCGCAGCCTGGGAGCGCGGGTCCCAGTCGGTGCGGCTCGCACCGTCGTCGGTCTCCGTGCCCGCAGCCCAGGCATCGCGCAGCGTAGTCCAGGCGGTGCTAGGCTCCAGCCTCGGTGGGATGCAGAACTCTGGGATGCGATCTGGAGTGAGCACGTTTGAGCACGTAGCGGACGAACGAGCTCTGAAGCGGTGGGCGCGTCCCGGGAGAAACCCGTCTCGGTTCCGCAAGAGCCGCTCCAGACACCACATCTGGCCGCTAGTGTCTGAACGGGGTGATCCTCTGTTCTAGGCTGCCTGCAACACATAAGCGCATACCTGACAGAGGCAGTCTGGAGGAAAGCAGAAATTTCTGTCTCCTTTCTTCGACTTCGTCCTGTCCCGAGCCTTACAAGACAAAATGCATCCCTCGCCCCAATTACAAACTGTTTTTACAGATTGAAAAACAATCTATATCGCCCACCCTATCTCTAGTCCGATTTGATGCTAGGTAGATCTATTTGCAGCTTGCTGCAGTCTTTTTTGTCCTACCTCTTTACCTTTGTCTTCTAACTTGCACTTCTGTCCCTAGTGCCAAGAGGCGCTTTGCTTTGAACATTTGTGCATGCATTTCCTGAAACCTTAAATGTTTAGTACACTCTAGTCCTCCGCGAGAACACACACACACACACACACACACACACACACACACACACACACACACCAGAAATGGTGGCTCCTTCCAGAGAGCTTCAGGCCACCCGGGTCTCACACCCAGGAGGCAACTGGGTTCCCATTCATATACCTGGTGTTCAGAGTCAGACGGTTTTCCAACAAGAGAAACGCGGAGAAATTCAAAGTGCGCGCGGCAGAGCTGATCCCTGGTGTTCCAGGATAGCTGGTCCAGGCTTTTATACCGGCTGCTATGATGCTGCTTGGTAACCTGACGCCAGGCCCTCCCAGGTCCCTCTGCCACGTGGATGGATTTGCTGAGCTGATCCTGCAGCCAGTTCTGCTGTGGTTGGAGCTGTTCTCCAAACCCCTGAATGAATTTGTTTCCTCACATGGAAAACAGGATTAAGTGTGGACCATGTAGCAGCCCTTTTGAGGACGGATGGACAAAATGAACGTGAGTGCACAGAAGCACTCTGCACGCACCATTGGAAAGAAGCCAGAAGTCGGGTTTGTCTTACCCAAATGACCTTTCCCACCTCCCACCTTCTTGCTGCCAGCATTGAAAATTCTTTACTTTCTGCATTTTGTTCTGGTTTTAGAGGTCATTTCTCTGTTGATTTTAAATCACTCTGGGTTGGTGGTGGGGGTTATGGGGTTCCGGAAACGTTACATATTTGTCTTGGGTGGGGTTACAGGGGTGTATTCCTATGTAAAGAAATAATCCAGTGTACACTTAAGATATATATTTTAAAAACCACAACCTTCTTAAGCTAATTTTTAATTAGGTAATTATACTCCATACATCCAGCCACTGGCATCATCTTTTTGGAGTCACACACTAACCATATCTGACCTTTGCAAGTCGTGCGCATCTGAGACCTCCATCCTTTCTTTGGAAAACTGGCGTTTATTCTTTAAGAGAGTTGCTTGCAGCTTGAGTTGAAAGAGACCCCGAGATATCTGAATTGGGGTGTAGACAATGTGTATTTCTGAGTTGCTGCCTCTCCAAGCAGTGCTGAGCAAGTTAGGTCAAATTTTGGCAAAGGGGACTTCTGTTTGGGGCATGTCCTGTGTGTGTTTTACATACAGGATGTACAGACAGTGTGCTGAAAGACTTAATGTCTAAAGTTGTCACAGGAGGTTTAGGAAATTTGGATTATCCATGTTTTATACACAAACACTCCCAGCATTTCAGATGCTAAATAACTTACCTATCATCACTAAGGAAATGAAATGAAAGGAATGCTCATTAATGAATAGCAAATGAGTTATTAGGGGATTAATATGTATTGTTATGCAATGTGTATGGAACATAGCAAATGCTAGACACACACACAGTGAGTATCAATATTGTCATTTACAATGAGAGTGGGAACAGTGACAGAAATTAAGAAAATTGACTTTGAATTCATGACAGAAAGGTAGTATCTTACTCTGAGAAGCTTACTATGAACAGGTTACTGAATGTTTCTGAGCCTTGGTATCCAATGTAAAGACTACACTAATACACAGTGTAGGTTTGCCCTTGGGTAAAATATGTAATGCAAATGAACAGTTTGGCATAGGACCAGATGTGCATAATATCAGCTGTTATATCCATTGTCATTACACTAAACACTCCTTAAATCATTCATGTGTTTAAAGCAGAATTTACAGAATGCTTCTTGGGTTTTAACCGTCATGATAGATTCATGAATCCAGGCTGTCCCAGAACCAGTCAGCTTATGTTTAACTCTTAGAAGAAGAAGGAAATGGTAAAGTTGAAATATTTGAGTTTCACCTAGCCAGGGAGGCAGTAAAGAAGGAAAATGTAAAACTATTTTATTTTTAATATGTGTGTGCACACGAGGGTGTACACACACCCTCATGCATGTGCATGCAGATGCAACCAGAGGCCAGAAGAGGGCGATGAATTCCCTGGAGCTGAAGTCAGAGTTGTGAGCTGCTCCACATGGGTGCTGGGAACCAAACTTTGGTCCTTCACAAGAGCATCAAGTGCTTTTAGCCACAGAACCATCTCTCCAGCTTCAAGGGACTTTGGACTCTTAATATTTAGTCTGATAGGGAGGATTGGAGAGGGTCCCTGAGTCTGTGACTCTAGCTTCTCCTTCATCTTATAACTTCTCTATTCCTGGCTCAAATTCTTGAACCAAGATTCGGTCTGTGATAGAATAATTGTTAAGCCATACCTAAAGGGCATATACATATGTTCAAATTAATTTTTTTCCTGAGAAAAGGTGTTACCAATTCCACATGATCCTGGGAGTTGGTTAAAATGACCAGGACTATGAGAACTCAGTCTGAGGAATTGTGAGTCAAGGTGACTCTCTTGCTGAATCCAGCTTGTAGATGGTAGTGGTCATATGTATCACATAGACTGCTGTGAGAGTAAAGACATTCTTGTGGATTCTCTGGGCAGACAGCAAGGGCTGGCTAACAGCCGTTGTTATTGTTATCGTGCATGTTTGTTTAGCCAGGAATTAGCTGATTCACACTGAAAGTCTTGAAAAACATCCCTCTGCTCAGCGAAGCAAAGTGGGCTTGTTTTATTTTTATTAGCAGCTCACCTTCTTTAGTAACACCTTGGAGACATTTCCTGTATAAGGTTTCTTGAAAACAACAGAGAAGCACCCTCATAGGCCAATTCTCAGTGACCACAGAAGTCTCATGTTTTACCTAACTCGGAAGCATGAGCCATCCAGTACTTGGGAGGCTGTTGTAATCTAGTCCAGCCAGGTGTCTAGAACACACAAATCTACTCAGAAGAAGGCAGTGATCATTCTGAGCTCATTCCTGTAGCCATGGGGCTATCTAGAGATGGATCTGTGAAAACAACATCCGTTGTGGCTGAATGTATCCTCGGAGTCAATAGGAAAGGGACATTTAAAAACAGATTTAGTGAGGAAGGAGTGGGAGAGTCTGAAGTTGAAGAGGACACGTGTTCTGTGGCACAGTCGGGTGAAGATAGTTTACAGTGTCGCATCATACATAATGTATGCAATAATATAATATGAAAATAGCTAGGAAAGATTTTGAATGCATTCACCATTCAGGCAAATACAGGTTTAAAGGGATGGCTATGTTAATTATTTTCGTCAGGTAATTCCTTGATATTTAGATAAACCCTAAACTGAACTGTGTTATAGCCAGTAAGATGAATTTTTTGTTCGTCAATAAAAAAGCAAGTAATAAAGAAACAGATCTACAAAAACAGTACTCAGGGCGTTGGCCGTCTGGAAAGAAGAGAGGTTGCCCGCTGATGCTCCGATTCAAGCATCTCTTTCAGTCCTGGAGGTATGGCGTGCAGGACTCGTGGGCCTTAGCGTTACAGTTATCAACATGTGGAACTCTGGGTGAACCCCTCAGTTCTTTCTGGTCTTCACTGTACTTAGGTCAGAAGTTCTCAACACAGGGGTGGGGTTCACAACTCCTTGGGGGGGGGGTTCACATGTCAGATATCCTGCATGTCAAATATTTACATCACAATTCGTAGCAGTGGCAAAATTACAGTTAGGAAATAGCAGGGAAATAATGTTATGGTTGGGGGTCACCACAGCATGAGGAACTGTATTAAAGGGTCGCAGCATTGGGAAGGTTGAGAACCACTGCCTTACATGATGGAATGAACCAGGTGTACTGTCAAACTTCCTTGCTGTGCTATCTCCTGCCTTTGAACCCCTTAGTCTTCCCCCTTGATCTGTGAGAGTGTGTGTGTGTGTGTGTGTGTGTGTGTGTGCATGAGCACTTGCACATGCCTTGGTGCACACGTGAAAGGCAGAGACAAACTAAAGTGTTCTTACCCTCATTAATTCTGGTGTACAAAGCCATAATAACTGTGACCACTGTGGTGTTCATTTTGTCTAGCTAGACCAAGCTTTCAATTTATTTCCCCCGTAGGGCTGTACTTTGGGTGCTGATAGTGTTTTAATTTTTAAAATTCTTACTATTTTATGCACAAGTGTCTGCATGCATGTACGTCTCTCTGCATCATGTGTGTGCAGTATCCACAGAGGTCAGAAGCGATCACTGGATCCCCCGGAACTGGAATTACAGTGGCTGTGAGCAGCTGTGTTGGCACTGAACGTTGAATTTGGGTCCTCTGGGAGAGCAACCATTTCTCATAATCCCTGAGTCCACCCCTGATGGTGTTTTGACATTAGTTATGGGATGGGGAGTAGGGTGGGGTGCAAATGATGTAGATGCAGTATTCATGTGTGAGGTTCTTGAATTTTCCTTTTTATTTATTTATTTTTGGGATTATAATAACATTTTCCCCTCCCCTTTCCTCTCTCCAAACAAACCCTCCTATGTTCTCTCCCCATTCTCCTTCAAATGCATGGCCTCTTTTTCATCAATTGTTACTGCATGCATTTATATATTTTTTATGATGTCTGTCTGTCTGTCTATGCCTAAATATAACGTGTTCACGCTTTATAATGTTACGTGTATGTTTTCAGGACTGGTTGGCACTGGATAAGCAAGGGTGTGCTCTTCCTTAGGGAGAGTCATCTCTCCTGCTATCAGCTTTTTTCATTTGCCTGTAGTTCTTTGTGTAGTGTTGAGGCCTGATGGGATTTTCCCTGTCCAGTGTAGAATCAAAAATCCACTCCCCCCAGGGGTTCTCTGTGTAGTCCTGGCTGTCCTGCAACTCATTCTGTAGACCTGGCCAGCCTCAAATTCACAGAAGTCCACCTGCCTCTACCTCCCAAGTGCTGGGACTAAAGGTGTGCACCACCACTGCCCGGCTCAGGAATTCTTTAAAAAATAAAACGGAATGTACATTTTTGGTTTTTAAAGGAACACGGAGGTCTGTTATATTAGTGGAGGTACACAGTCAGACGTCAGCGTCTCCAGACAGGCTCAAGGTGGAAAATGGTAGAATTTCAAAGCTCTTATTAGTAGAGAATAATATTATTTGTACTAAAATGTTTGGATTTTCCACTTTTTTATGTTTTTTTTTTATTCTGTTGGTTGCCTTTGAAAGAGACCTAAGAACGGCTGATAATCCAGTGGTGATTACCTTGTATAATGATTGACAGAGGAAAGGGTGGTGGCATTTAAAGAAGGAAATTAGTTACTCCTCTTTGATTTGAAGGGTGTCGTTTAGCATTCCCGAGGTTAAATAACCACTACATTTTTTTTCTCATACATTTCTATTAAAATTAAGTACCTTGTAAATTGTTAGTGAGACACACAGCAAGATGACAACTAATGACAGAATTCTTGATTATACTGGTTAAAAAAACTACAACCCATAAAATAGCATTGAGCTCAGAAGAGCATGCTTATCCATTATTCTTTGAAACCTGTAAAGAGCTGTTGAAATCGAGGGCATGGGGACCGGAGGGTCAGTGGGGCTCACACCCCTCACTATACTTCCTCCTTTACTGGCTTGACCACACCATGCTTCCGGTCCGAGTCTCACTGTCTTCCAAACCCAGTGTATCCCTTTGTTGTGTGTTTATTGCTTACCTCAATTCAACAGCAACATCCATTGTTTCTTTAAACTCCCTCAGTGAATAGTCAGTAGCAGCACAGACAGGGAGAGGGAGGGGGAGGGGGAGGGAGGAGGGGGGGGGGGGGGGGGGGGGGGGGGGGGGGGGGGGGGGAGAGAGAGAGAGAGAGAGAGAGAGAGAGAGAGAGAGAGAGATACTTGTTTTAGTTACTTTCACTATTGCTGTGGTAAAATCCCGACAAAAGCAACTTCAGGTTTGTTTTGTCTCACGGTTCTAGGTACAGTGACTCACCATGCTGTGGAAGTTAAGACATTAGGAGCTTAAAGCAGCTAGTCACATGATAAAGAAGGGGGTGGGGTAGGGGTGGAGGTGTGTGTGTGTGTGTGTGTGTGTGTGTGTGTGTGTGTGAGTGAGAGAGAGAGAGAGAGGGAGGGAGAGGTGTGTCAGTCTTAAGTTCAACTCTATTCTTTTTATACAGTTCAGGATCCCACCCTCAGGGATGGTGCCACTCAGAGGCCTTCCCTACCTGTTATCTAAATCAAGCTAATCCTCTACTGCTGTGCCCAGGGGCCTATCTCCCAGGTGGTTCCATATCTTATCAAATCGACAATTGAGATTAACCATCCCAAGGGGTATGATTAGAAAGAACTTGGGGACAGATTGAAGAGAATGTTCTAAATGTTGGGGTTGTTGGATAATATTGAAGAGCGTATTCTAAATATTAGGTTATTACTTTTTAGTACGTTGGGAACGAACAAAAGAAATTTATTCTAAGCACTACCATTTTGTTTTCAGGCTCCACTTAATCTTAGGGAGAAACTAAATTCAAGGTCCCAGCCTCTAGGGGAGCTGAGGACTTCCCAATAGCTGAACAGCTTCTGTCCAGACATCTTAGGGACATCTCCATCTTGCTGGCAGGATCAAATGAAGTTCATATTCCCAGGCTCAGGAACCAACTCCTATCTTGACTGGTGAAATTCTCTTGCTCAACCCCTTATGTCAAATATGATAGGACAGGGCTACATCCCACCCAGCTCCCCCTCTTGTGATTTCATCCTTTAAATAGGCTGTACAACATCTCTTCAGGGTTGCAGTTCAGCTCCTGAGTCTTCTACAGCCCTGATGGATTAGCAGCAGCTTGACTGCAATAAATTTTTGTCATCAAATTTTTGTCATCTGCATTGACCTGGTGTTTGAGATATGTTGGATTTATGTTAGTTTTAAGTGGACCCCAAACAGTAGGTGGCTAACAGATTTATCTGTGTTCTGGAAAAGTGAGCTCTGGTGTCAGTCTGAAGGATGGATTAAAGAAAAGAAAAGGGGCTGGGGGCTAGTGGGGTAGTTAGTAGGTGCCAGTGAGCTGGTGCGAGGGAGACAGAAGAGTTAAGGAAACACAATCAATATAGAACAGGCAGTTTTGCTGTTCATTGGTTATACATAGGGAAGGTAAGAGGTTTAGACTGAAAGAGCAAGGAAAAACAAATGGTTAAGGATTTATTTTATGTGACAAGAACGGAAGACTGAGGTAGGTCTCTATCAGTTACTGGTTAGCACTGTCCTCTCTCTCACCCCCACCCCCTTTTTAAAACTCTTCCTACTATCTATCTATCTATCTATCTATCTATCTATCTATCTATCTATCTATCTATCTATCTATCTATTTATTTATTTGAGACAGTGTTACATTGTGTAGCTCTGGTGTGTCTGGAATTCCTTAATGTAGACCAGGCTGGCCTGGGCTTGAACTCAGAGATCTGCCTGGGACTAACGACATGTGTCATCAAGCCCAGCCTTTATTTTTAAATTGCATCTGTTTGTTTGTTTATTTTTGAGATAGGGTCTTACTATGTATCATTGGTTTTCTGTGTGTTTGTGTGCAAGCAAGGCATAATGAAGTGTGGCGGTTAGAACAACTTGAGGGTGTCTGTTCTCTCCTTCCATTGAGTTTCAGTAATTGAACTCAAATCATCAGACTTAGCAGCATTCACCTTTAAGGGCAGAGCTATCTCACTGGTTTATTGTATTGCTTTAAAAAAAATTCTAACACAGGGCCTCATATAGCCTAGTCTGGCCTTGAACTGGCTATATAGCCAAGGATAACCTTGAAATTCTGACTCTCCTTTGTCTCCTCTGTGCTGGGGTTAAAAGAAATGCATTACTATGCCGGGATTATGCCGGGATTATGAGATGCTCAGGACTCGAACACAGCTTTGTGCAGGAGAACCACAGCGCCTTACCCCAGGCCTCACTCTCTCGGCCCCGGTAATCAGGGAGGCGAGGGTGGTGAGGTTACGCCTGCGCACTGGCGGCGTCGCGCACGCGCGGCGCGGGGCGGGCCTCAGCTGTCAGTCTCTGCGCCGGCCACGGCCCTCCGCTGCGCGCTGCGTTCCGGCTCCTCCCTCTCCCGCCTCCTGGTCCCCGCCATGGTGCTGGAGTCGGTGGTCGCTGACTTGCTGAACCGCTTCCTAGGGGACTACGTGGAGAACCTGAACAAGTCCCAGCTAAAGCTGGGGATCTGGGGCGGTAAGCGCGATGCCACGGCCTGCCGGCGTGGGAGAGGGGGCTGCGCGTGTGGAAGCCTGGGGACCCCGGGGACCTCGCTGGGCATGCCCCTGCTGTAGATGTAGCCACACAGGGGCAGCGCGTTGCTTAGCAGTCCCCACTAACGCCTCAGAATAAAACAAGAAAAAAAAATGTAATCATTTACCTCAGCAGTGGTCGTCAGAGGGCCGCTCATGCTTCCTACGATGCCAGCTTGTCCCCCTCATCCGCTTGCATCTCATGGCCCCAGGATGGTTCCCAGCCCGGGGAGGTGGGATGGACAAGGGCTGACAGTGAGAAGAAAGGTGTGCCTTGTCCCCAAGGACTCCTAACTCAGGGATTCCTACCACTGGCCACTTCCTAGTAGGTAGAGGGCTCTGCAGTTTTTTTTTGTTTTTGTTTTGAAATAGACTTTCGAGCTACTGGCCAGAGGCATCATTAATTAGGGATGTCTGTTAAAGTGCAAATTCGAGAAGACCTGCCAAGGTTATTATCCTGGAGATTAGGAGTAGAAAAGTCTTATAATAAGTAGCCTACTTCTGCATTCTTCAGTAAACTTGGATTTGGGAGTGTAGCTCAGGGGCAGAACTGCTTCTAGCCTCAGCACCGCAGAATAGCAACACAGATAGGGTGTTTGGGGACATGGGGAGTACTTGTATTAAGGCTTGGGAATTTTGTCAGCTTTGGGAGGACATTAAAAAACAGCATCCAACTTAAATGGACAGAGCTACTTTTAATTGTCAGCGACTTAAGTACAGGCTTGCTCTGTCTGGTTGGCATCTGCCAGTGGTGAAGCTAGCTGTTTGGTGCTTGAAATGTGGGTCCATGCTCCGAGTATAAACTAAGCTAGGTTTTGAAGATGACCATTTCACCTCATGGAGTACAAAAAAACAAAACAGCATCTCAGTCAATTTTATGTTGGCTCCATGATGAAATGGTATTTGACTAGATTGGATTAAATACATTATTATTTATGACGAGGTTACAGGAAACATAATCATGAAGCTAAAATGCATAGGCTGTTCTCATCCGCTCTGCTCAGCTTGGTTATCACTATTACCTCCCATTAGCAACTACAAAGGACTGACACATTATGTCTATCAAAAATCTGGACTCCTAAAATTAATGAATAGGGAGAGACACCCTATTTTTATTGGACAGTGCTGTCACTGAGTTACGACTTGTCTCCTGAATTATGTTGGGACACATGTTTTATTTTAGAATAGGTTGCTGCTCACTTCTTTTGGGTGATTCTTCCATAAGCACACACTTTGTGTACCATCCCTGCTATATAATACAAAAGGAAAAGTTTCTAAAAGGAGATATGTGAATATCTCCTTCTGCACAAAGAGAAAAGGCGAGTGTTTCTTCAGAATTCTTGCAGTGATGTCAGTTATTCCTTGTAAAGCGTTTGAAAAAGGTGCTTCAGTATGAACTCTGAGCTAGAACGCCTATATATAGTTCTAGGCATGCTAGAACTGTATGTGTGTTGGGCAAGCCACTTACCGTAAGGACCTTTGTTTTTTATTTCAGCTTCCACAGAGAAAGCGTTTGTATGATCTGAGGAGTTTAAATCACGTCTGACAAGATGAAATTCCCATTAACCACTCCTCGGGTTTTACTGGTTGCCTTGTCCTCAGTTTAGATCTTTTAAAAAAGAATTAAAATGTATGGGTGCAGTTGAAGATTCTTTCAGTACCGAATCATACTCACTTTTAAAGTTAGGAGTTGGACATGTTAGCGTCTGAGGTCCCTTCCAGTGTCTGTATTGTGTCGTTCAGTTTGTAAACCGTTTGGCAGTGAAGATAGTCTGAAGACTCCGAGCTTGTTCACACTGAATTTAAGTGTTGAGAGCTGTGTTGCATCTCCCACCTCACTGTCTCTAGTGAAATCTAGGAATGAGACTTTTCTTTATTCTGTTTTCTGCTTTAACTTTCTTTGTGGTGCTGGGGCCCCAACTCCAGGCCTTGATGGTGCCCAGTGACATTCTGCCATGAGGTATAATATACACTTGGCTCCATTTTATTATTTTTTTTAGAATAACATATTCTACCAGTAGTATGCATTAACTGTGCAGTGTGCCTGAACAGCAGATACGTTGGTTTCTTTCACCAGCTGTCCCTGGAACAGTCAGTGGTTGCATTTTGTCAGCTCACAGCTGAGCCCTGTAAAGTTTAACTAATGGTTTCTGGATGTCATGTGCTTTGTAGTTATTGCTCAACATGTGGTCTTCTAATCCAGTTCTCCTTAAAATAGAAAGACGAGTTCGAGTTGACTATGACTCAAGACAATAGTGCTGGAGCAACTGGTCTTAACCTTTATGGGGTCCGTAAACAAATGGGATATTAATGAAATCGTTGATAAGACATCTGTGGTGCTGACAAAACTTTTCAAGAAAATTTGAAAGTGATATGTAGTTCTATTTGAAAGCTACATGTGTGTTAGTAGGTAAAATTTAAATGTCAGTGTTTTTTTTTTTAACCTTTTTAAAACTTTGCATGTTCAAAACTCTATAGGGGGATTCTTCCTGTAGAAGTTTTACATATATAGTTTTTTTTTTTTATTTTTTTTTTGGTTGTTGTTGTTGTTCTTGAGACTAGAGATTAGACTAGCCCAAAGCAGTTGATTCAGTGTCAGGAGGCTTTTTGGCAGTGCTTGAAATGCTATCGGCTGAGGAGGTGTGCTGCTGGCATGTGGTAGGTAGAGCCTAGGGATACTGTGAAAACATCTAGCAGTGTGAGAGATGGACAGTCAGTCTGCCCTGCACAGTAGTTGAGGAACCGGCCTAAGGAGAAAGTGGAGATTGTTTCCTGCATATAACGAGACCCAGCGAGTTAACAGCATTTACTAGGGAGTAAAAGAGAATCTAGAGAGTACACTACTCTTAAGAGATTTCTAACAAGACTAACAGGTATCTTAAATGACTTGACATTTATCATGTCCGCAAACACGCATGATCTTTGCTTTGATGTGCCTGGGGAGTTTTGAGAGTCAAAATATAGTGTTGCTATAATCTGAAAAACATTATGCTGGACCTATGAGACATCCACACAATGAAACAATGAAATGAAAGCCATAATAAAGAAGATAACTGTAGCATGAAAAAGAAGGAACAAGTTATCAGAAAGTCTAGGATCAGGTTAATATTCTAGAAGTTGCTTTTAAGTTGAAGAATGAGCAAGGCCAGCAGGATGGCATGCTTACTGCCAAGCCTGACGATCAGAGGTCAGTCCCTGCAGTGCACATAGTAGGAGAGAACTGGCTTCTACATGTTGTCTTCAGACTCCACGTGCAGGCACGGTGGCACACACCCCATATATAAAAATAATAATGATATTCAGAGAGGACGTAAAGGGCTGTTAAATATTTTGACTAAATTTTGGATTTTATTTATTTATTTATTTTATTTACTTACTGAGACAGGGTTTCTCTGTGTAGCCCTGGCTGTCTGTCCTGGAATTCTAGACTAGGCTGGCCTCAAATCCATGGAGATCCTCCTTCCTCTGCCTCTGCCTTCTGAGTGCTGGGATAAAAAGGCATGTGCTATCACCTTCTGGCTTGGAATTTATACTTAAATTATTATTATTATTATTATTATTATTATTATTATTATTATTTTCTTTCTTTCTTTTTTTAATGATTTATTTATTTATTTTATATGTGAGTACACCATTGCTCTCTCTTCAGACACACCAGAAGAGGGCATTAGACTCCATTGCAGATGGTTGTGAGCCACCATGTGGTTGCTGGAAATTAAACTCAGGAAGAGCAGTCAATGCTCTTAACCATTGAACCATCTCTCCAGCCCCTTAAAAGATTATTTAATGCCAAGCAATTTTTAAGTATTTTTGAAAATGGTTTATGCAAAATACAGTTTTAAAACTTGCTGCTGTAGAAACAGATCTCAGTTCACTACTTATAGGATCCTGGAGAAAAACATTTTAATTCTCTAAGCCTCAGTTTCCTAATCTGTAAGGAGAAATTCAACAGGAACTGTCCGTGATGGAAATCCAAGGAAAGTTCTTTGTAATTGTTAGTGATGTGTGGTAATGACGGGCAGGTCAGCCTGCTGTTACATTTTCTGAAGCATGTTTCCTCTAACATGCATCTGCTACCATCATACATGCATGTGAATATCTTTTACCCGCCCTCCAAATTCTTACAAGCACGAAAAATTTTTTGCAATTAATTTATACTTGACAATGCTCACGTTTTCTATAACAGTGTGTAGGCCAGCCTTCAAAGGCTCGGACTTGTGCCTGGTGGGCAGGTACTGCCAGATGAAAATGTTTATCTAGGCTTTTGATCCCCACAAACTGGTACCAGCAGATAAATTACACAGCCCTTAGCTGTTTGAGAGCTATCCAGGATTTAATTGTTTTGAGCGTAACATGTCTCTAAAACAGTGTGTCGAAATGTCAGATCTTTTGCAATGTGAGTTAAGTGGTGTCGTAACGTAGAATCTGCCGATTTGATTTTTCAAAGCTTTTTACTGTGGAGGAACGGGAGCAGCTTCCATTCAGGACTCTGACGCTCACTTCCCTTAATCCAGTGGCCTGAACCTTAGCTATGGCGTGTAGGATGACGGGGTGGCTGTGGTACCGGAACCGGAACCAGGTTGTAGTGCACACAGAGTTCATAACCCCTAAGCCAGGCTCCGGGGTGCAGTTTCAGGTCCTGTCCTTCACCCTGGAGGCCCTTTCCTGTCAGCCCACAGTTATGGGTGGAGTCCCTAGTCCAAATGCTGAGGATTCTGAATTTTGTTTTTCAGAATTTAGGATATTTATAAGTGTGTGATGTGATTTCTTGGGGATGACAACCAAGCTGGCGTAACATTCAGTTTTCCTTCGTGTGCACATAGTGCACATAGCCTTACAATGATTTCTAGCATGCTGCATTTCGAAGCAGTGTACCATGCAAGATTGGGTCTGTGGCAACATGTGTTGGATTTTGGAGCATTTTAGATTTTAGATTTGTGATAGACAGCTTGTGTTGCTGACAGAAAGCAGCATGAAGAAGGAGAGAGAGGATGAGGAAACTGGGTAGGAAGTTGTCTTCCACCAGGTGTAGGGCTTTTGGCAGTCACTTCAGTCACTGACAGGAAGCCGTTTGTTTGCTCTCTGCAAATGAATGAGGTGAGCATGTCTTCTTGGGCTGTAAGCGCCTGTGGTTTGAGTAAGGCTGAAGCAGCCTGAACCCTTCCTTGGGGAAGTGGTGCTGCGCTGCCTGCAGCCAGTGTGAGGCTTGCATGTACATAGTATCATCATTAATTTAAAAGCCCACCCCTTTTCTAGAAATAGAGCCAGAAGTTGGTGCCTTGAAACTTTTTGCCAGGAAGAAGTGACTTGGGTTTTAGGCTCTGTCTGGTGTTTGAAAGGAGAAAGTCTTGGTGCCTTCCGTGCAGCTTTCTGATTTTCTCTGCCAAGACTTCTTTTTTTCCAACAGGAAACTGGAAAGTAAGAGTCGGTTACTTCCTTTTTGCTGCACAGCAATCCTCCAACTGAAACAATCTGGATTGGTTTGGTTTGGAGTCAGATAGTTCAGTTCATTTGGAAGGAATTGGTACAATGTTTTCTTTGGTGTCTGTGAAAACATGAGTCATTAAAATAAATTGGTTTGTGCTTCTGCAGACCGCTTAGTGATTGAGCTCATGTCCTTGGTTGAGAAGAGCTCGTAAACATTTGATGCCAGTGAAGAAGATGCTGGATGCTTTTGCTATAGCTAGGTCAGAGAAACCTCGCATCCCAGCACTTCATAGGAGTTTGTCACTGTTTTAGGCCGTGTGGCTTGTTTAGGGCCTGGTGTTTTTATTTGTTGGTCATTTCTTGTTGTATCATAGTTTGGATTAATCTTTATGTTTTATATTAAGAACTGACCAGGGTGTCAGGAGATAGAGTGGCACAGTTACTGTATAACCTTGGAGAAACCACCCATTCTGCTTAAACGCCAGCTTCTTCATTCGATAATGCTGAGAGGGGTGGGAGTGACTTCTGTGTTCCCGGAGTAGTTCTGGGATGTAGCTTAGGAACTTTTTTTAGAGAAAAAGTCTAGCATGGCCATCTGCAGTGCCACCTCCCGTGTCCCTGAGGAACTGTCTCTTCTGGTGCTCTTGATGTTATTCTCTGACTCTACCCTTTCCACTCATTTTTGTAACCTTAAAAACCAAAGTGGCACCAACAGGCCTCTCAGTGCAGTCTGGTTATTGCGTGGTAAAGGAGGCAGATGTATTCGGTGGGGTTGGCCCTTTACCTGTTCTGCTCCACTGTCTAGAAGAGAGCATGGTGTGCCGAACATGGCACCGAGTGTCAGGAGACTGAGTGGTGGCTCTTGCTGTGAACTTCACAGGCCACTCCTTTAACCTCCAGGTACCTTTAGCTTCTCTTTCTTGATAGGTCAGTGCTACCTGTCTCCTGCTGTGAAGCTGGGAGGATCCAGTAATGTAACATATCTGAACAGATTTTTTGAAATATTTATTAATTGATGGCCTTCTAGTAGTTGCTTCTGCCCCATAGTTATGTGCATCCTAAGGCAATTAAGCAAGGGTTTACTGAGTACTAGTCGTGAGGGACATTGATAAGGAGATCATAATTGCGTTGGGGATTTATGTAAACTTAAAATACTGTAGGGAGATACGGCTTAAGCCTCTGTGAAATCAGGGGGAGATTATTTCTGCTTGAAATTATTTAATATCCACACTATTTTTCTTTTTCGTTTTTGAGACAGTATTTAAACTCCCTGTGTAGCTGAGGATGCCCCTGCCTCTGTTCAGTGTTGGGATTTTAGCTGTGTGCCACCACGTTACATCTGTGCTTGCTAGAGATAGAAGCAGAACTTCATGCATGCTGGGCAAGCACTCTGTTTATTAATTGCGCTACATCCTTAGCCCTTTCTGTTTCACAGTCATATTTCCCAGCTGGCCTTGAGCTCTCGGTGTGGCACTGGCTAGCTTAGGTGTCCTCATCCTCCACCTTGTGAGTGAGTGCTGGGAGAACAGACCTGTACCAGCAAACCTGGAGCAACAGTGTCTCCTGTGTGTATTTTATACATGTATAGATGGATACATGTATACAAGCCTGTTCTGTTTGGGCAGTTCCA
This sequence comes from Rhabdomys pumilio, assembly GCA_030674055.1. Lineage (NCBI taxonomy): Eukaryota > Metazoa > Chordata > Mammalia > Rodentia > Muridae > Rhabdomys > Rhabdomys pumilio. The sequence goes on from JANHMN010000006.1 coordinate 88,907,103, forward strand.
ACTGATTGAAAAACAAACAAAACCAAATTGAGTGTTTGCATGTATGTATGTGTGTGTGTATGTATGTATGTAAGTATGTATGTATACTGTTTGTGTACCTGATACCTGCAGAGGCCAGGAGGCCAGAAGAGAGCATTGGATCCCACTGGGGCTGGAATTATAGCTGACTGTGAGCTGTCCAGAGTGGATGCTGGGAATTGAACTTGGGTCTTCTGCAAGAGCAGCAAGTGTGCTTAATCACTGAGCCGTCTGTCTCTCCAGCCACTCTGCTTTTTACTCATTACATTAAGTTGGTTGTTATTTCTAATTTAACAACTGTTTCTTTTTTTTAAAAGATGGTGTTATTTGCTAATTTAATGGACTTGCTTTCATTTCTATCTTTAATTCACTAGCAAAGATTATTTCATGTGTTCTGATTGAGGTTTACCATCTATGTTGCGGTACCCTTCGGCATTGGCTCTGAAGCTCCCTCTGTAACTTTCCGCACCATGAGCCCAGAGTAAAATGCCCATAGCTTCCTCATGAGCAGCGAGTGAGAGTGAGGTCTCCTTCAAAGCTGGACTCCTCACCACACTCCTTACCCAGATGCTTCAGTCTTGCCAGTCTGCACCAGAGGTCACTTGGCAGAGCTCCGTACCTGCCTCATTCTACAGTGTCTGTGGACTTGAGGTTAAGCGCCACCTGATGGCATGCCTGGCTTTTGTGTTTTCCTTGCTGGCAGAATGTAGCATGTCTAACTCCCCTCATTCATCTTCCTGACCTTGTTTCTTCTCTTTATTTTTAAGCTAAGACACGATTATTGATTCTTTGATTTTTTCCCCTCCTGTGGCCTCTGAGTGTTCTTCTCTCTGGTGAGCTAGCTAAATAGGAAGGTTACTTCTGTGTGTTTGGAATGACTGTTTCTGGAAGGAAAACTCCATCCTTTTTAGGATACTTTTTTTCCAGTACTCAGTTCAATATGAAATGGTTGATTTTTTAGGTGGATATGTCTCAGTCTTACAACTGATTTAAATTGAAGTTTCTTCATTCTTAGGCCATGGAATGGGACCGATGCACCTGTGCCTGGCAAAACAGCATGCATTGTGTTGGCGAGTTGCCTGGTGCCTCACCTAACCAGGGCACAGCCTACTGGCTGAGGGATGAATGCTCTTTCCCCCATTCCCTGGGCCTCTGCTAATCCACAAGCTGCTAATTTTCCTCCCTCTCTTTTTACTGGACTAGTGGCCCCTCCCTTAGTGCAAATAGCTACAGAATGATATTGCTATGGCTACCCTTTATGCCATTCATCCAGGAAGTATGAACAGACCTGGCTATTCTTTGTTAGTTTTATGTGTCTGAAAGTAAAGTAGGTGTTAGATATGGGAAGAATTCATATCCAGATGCTGAGCCAAATTAACTTCAGAAATTACCATTGTTTTACTTCTTAATTTCCCCTTATTTTGTGTCATGATTTTCCTTAAAAGTAGTACCTGATAATTTTAAAATCTGGAAATACTAAAACAGTTAATAAAAAGCTATATTTGTTTCATCAACAGTGATCATCACTTTCAATATTCTGTCAGATTGTAAAATATACTTCTTTAAACATCTATATCTATATCTGGTCACATTTGTTTGATACACAAATATTACTGTCTTAGTGATTGTAAAAATGTCATTTCATTTAGTGTGGATGATCTGAGTACTTCTGGTAACAATGATCCCACTCACTGAGAGTCTCTGGGTGGAACAGTCAGAGCTCATACGAAGGTTTGGGGTCTATGCTGACCACAGAACTTGTTCAACTGCTTTGAATGACTGAAAGTAAGTGTTCTGTGCAGGTGAATAGGGGCTTTTGACTCGAATAGGGGCTTCAGTTATAATCTGTGGAAGACATCAGTGTATAGTTAAATGCAGAGCTATCTCTGTACTTCTGTAATTTTAGAGATTTTGATTCCTAAGAATGATTCTATGAGCTAGAGGTTAGGAGCTCTTTGGGTGCTCTTGCAAAAGAGTTCAGTACCCAGCATCTGCTTGACAGCTGCCTGTAACTACAGTTTTAGGGAATTTGGTGCCTTTTGTGGCCTCCATAGACACAGTGTGTGGTGCATAGACATGCATGCAAACAACTCTACACACACACACACACACACACAGAGAGAGAGAGAGAGAGAGAGAGAGAGAGAGAGAGAGAGAGAGAGAGAGATCCTCCAAATACCAAATACATGTCAGTCTTCTAGGATTACCTGCTGATTTTTATGTTTGATAGTGGTGCCATCCTTTCTATTCTGGCTCCAAAACTTCTCTTTACTCTGATGGCTCCTCTTTGACACTGACGTTACTACCTTATTTTAGGTAGGTATGTATGTTTGTGTGTTTGATTTTAGGAAGGCATTTCTATATAGACCAGGGTGGCTTGGAATTCACTGTCTAGCCCATCCTGGCCTCAAACTAGTGTTTCTCAGACTTAGCCTCCCAAGTGCTGCGGTCGCAGGCATCCACTGCCATGCCTGGTTTTTCAGATTTTAGGTTCTCTCCAGATGCACTGTAGAGGCTGTCAAACAGTCGTATTCTTTCCTTCTTTCTGAGTACAACATTGTGGTATTTTCTGCACATTCCCTGGGGTTTCTTATCGCTTTCTGACTTTCTTGTAACTTTCAACAGTGTGCTTTAGAAAAAATTGCATACGCACTGGAAACACATACTGTTTGTAGAAGAGGCATTGTGCGGTCATAGCTTATGCTTGATTTCTGTCTGTTACTGTTATGCATATACACGTCCGTATATAGTTTTTAAAAAGTTAGTTAAAAAGTCTGGATGGTGTCTAGCCTTTTAGAAAACACTAGTCTGCAAACATTTTTCCATGACCCTCTTTTTTTTTGTTGTTCCGTAATGCAGATATGTTCTGGTCTCTGCTTCCTGCTGGACCTTGAGTCCCCACATTCTTCCATCTGTGTTCTTAACATTGCATCCTTAGTGTTTGATAGATGTAATACTTTGTAATGGCTGTACTAATGTTATGTTTCTTGTCACCCCCCCTTTTTTTTTTTTTTACAGGTAATGTGGCTTTAGATAATCTGCAGATAAAAGAAAATGCTCTGGTAAGGGTTATTATATTTTAAATTATGCTTAATAACTCAGCTAATTTGGCAAGCTCTTGGAAACGTTTGGTTACTAGACATCTGTACCAGGTACCAGATAAAGTGACTGAGTCACTCACTGCAAGTAGGGTTTCTTATTTAACTATTTGTCATTGGAAATCATGAGATTAAAGATTTACAATTTCCCCCTCAATGATAATTTTTTTTTTCAAAATGGAATTCATCCCATGACCTAATTTGATTATATAGCTTTGCTGTCTCCATTTCTCTTGCAGATATTTTTCTTCAAAATTATTTGCATACATTTTCCAGCAAATTAGGACTTGGTGCTAACCAGTGATCTAGGTGGTATGGTGACATGCAAGCCATAGAGTACTGAGGGAATAGTAAGGTGTAAGGAGGGGCTCACATTTCAGCTTTAGTGAGGAATTTGCATCATTTGCTGTTGAGCTAAAAGCTAATCAGGACTACCCTCCCGACCCAATGGGCTTACGTTTTAACCCGTTATGCAAAGCTGATGTCTGCAATGTCACTTAAGAAGGTATATTCATCACACTTTAGATTTCTCACATGTACTTATGTGTGCGTGTGGGTGTACATGGATCTATGCTTCTTCCCCTCCCCCCTTTAGACAGAGTCTCATGTAGACAACTTCAGCTTCAAATTCACTGTGTAGTGAAGGCTCACCTTGAATTCCTCATCCTCCTGCCTCCATTTCTCAAATGCTGAGATTCCAAGCAAGCGCTAGAATTTCTTATTTCCCAGTTTCAGTTTCTTACTGTGCTTGCCCAGTGGTTCAGTAGCAGAGCCCACCTTGGCTTTGTGGCCTGGCCAAGATGGGAAATCTCTTTCCCTGGCACACTGGGACTATTCAGAATACCTACCTATCGTTTCCCGCCTTTATGTGGTATGCCACAACTTTTAACATTTCATTTAAAAATTTAGAACTTAATGATTCTGTTGCTAGGGGTTAGAGTTGGGTATGAGAAGATTTTATAAGAAAATAAGTATAAAAACGGTGAGGACTGTTTTCATGTTCATCCCCAGAAGACAGATTGACCTGTCAGCATAATTTGAGTTCTAGTTAACATAAAGTGTAATAAGTTACTTCATACTTTATAGACTTCATTAGTGAGAACTAACCCTCTTTCACAGTTTAACCAAATTAGTGAGGTTTTATTGATTGGTTGGTTGATTGGTTGGTTGATTGATTGATTGATTGATTGATTAGTAGTTCTGTGGATGGGACCTTGTGTCTTCTGTGTGCCGGGCTGATGCTGTTACACTGTACCGTGTCCCTATCCTGAAATTTTACTTGGAAATGGGAACTTTATTCCTCTTGAAATTATTCTAAGAGAATAAAAAGTGAGCACGGGACAGCACTTACTAGGTGCTTGTTTTGAATATACTTCCCCTGACCCCGGGGAAGTCTTTACTTACACCAATTCATTTGTCACAGGTATTCTCTTCCATTCCTTTGCACCTAGAATGTTTGTAGAGTTGTGTGACCGTGAGAGTGGATTTCTAGTCAGTTGTAACCTACAGAATTGTAGTTCAGGGTTTCAATATTCATAGTATTCCTATGTGTTATACAATACCTGACAGGACGTCTACATGTTAACTAATACCCAATAGAAAGTCAGTGCTGGCTGACTAAAGTTTAATAATTCTGAAGATTTGACATTGCTATGAATGAGAATTACGGTTTAGTACTGGGGAGTCCAGATAAGGCAAAATTGATTATTATTTGTTGGTATGTATAATTTATTGAAGAGAAATGCTAGTTTGGTAAATAGTATGTTAGAGGCTTCCTTTTCAGGGGATTTTGTTTATTCATTTGCTAAATATTATCTGAGAGAATTATTCAGCGATTGTTTTCAGCTGACTTACGTGCATGGACTCTGCTCTTTTTTTCTTCTTGTATTTCAGGTAAACAGTGTCCATCCATTTCACTTATTAAAATAAGCAGTTTATGTAATTACTTTTCTTATGAATCATCTTCTCTTTTCCTGTTTATACTTTTGTTTCTCTGTAACTTCTTTAAGCAAAACTACCATTTAGTGAAGCAGTCATAGCCGTGAGTTACTCAGCTCTATTACTGATGTGCACAAGGGATTTGGGGGCTGTGTAAAGGTGACCTTAACTTTTTTTCTTCCTTCTGAAGAGTGAATTGGACGTTCCTTTCAAAGTCAAGGCTGGCCAGATTGGTGAGTTCTTCATTCTACATTGAGTTGTTTAGTTCTTAGTTCTCTATAGAGTTCATTTGCCTGTACTGTTTAACCTGAGAAGTCTTGGCTTCACCAGAAATGTGGGAAGCTTTTGGCTTATATTAATTTCAGAGTTCTAAGCCTAATGAACACTATATACAATACATATCTACTTTTAATAAAAACCAAGGAGATAGAGAATTACTTTCTAAAGTGGAACGGCATTTGAACAGTAGTCGTGATCTCCAGGCTTTGGTTTTACTACATAAAACACCTCCATTTTCAAGGTGACAATCCAGTTTCCTTTATATTTGTGAAAGCCATGCAATTGTGAAACTCTGTTAAGTAGACGTAAATGAAGCTCATGTCCCTCCTGTTTGCTCACTCATCTTCACTTGGTGTATTATGCAGCAGTGTGGTATGGACCTTGTGTGTTGGTAAGTACAAAGTCTCCTTCTTTGCAGCCAAACTCTTATCCATTATCCATAACTTAGTGTATGTGTCTGTTGGAGAAATAATCAATAAGAAATTTTATCTACAAAACTCTCCCAAATAGTTCATGTGACCTTATTTTTGGTTATCTGCTGTCTGTCTGTCTGTCTGTCTATCTATCTATCTATCTATCTATCTATCTATCTATCTAAATCTATCTATCTATCTATTCATGTCATCTATCATCCATCCATCCACCCATTCATCCATCCATCCAATCAATCAATCATCCGTCTAAAGTACAGCTTCAGATGGGTTACTGTTACTTTAGAATTTGACTTAATGACTTAACTACTCCTACGCCATAGCCTACTGCTAGATTACATAATTTCCCTTCTTTGTCACTATTCTGCTGAATTTCAGGGCTTTATCCTTTACCATTCTGGCATCTTTCTCCTCCTTTTATTGAAAATAGATTTTTTTCTCACATAGTAGATTCTTATTACTGTTTCCCCTTCTTCTAAACCACCAGCTCTCCCCCATCTCCCCTTCCATCTGAATCTACTCTCTTTCTGTCTCTCATGAGAAAATGAACAAGTTTCTAAAGGATACTAATATAATGATGTAATATATAGAGAACTTAACGTGTCTGAGTTGGACAAAACAAAGGAAAAGAAACCAAGAGAAAGCACAAGAATCAGAGACCCACTGACTTGCATGCTCAGGAATCCCATGAAACACTAACTGTAATCTATAATATGTATGCGGAGGTCCTGGTGCAGACTCCTGCAGGCCCTGTGCATGCTGTCTTGGTCTCTGTGAGTTCATATGAACTTTGATCATGTTGGTTTATAGTTTTGTTTTCTTGATGCCTTCCATCCCATCTGGCTCTTACACTCTTTCTGGCTACCTCTTCTTCAGGGTTACTTGAGCCCTGAGAGAAGGATTTGATGGAGGCATCACACTTAGGGCTGAGCTTTCCAAGGTCTCCCACTCTCTGCATAATGTGCTGCTGTGAGTCTCTATATTTGCTCCCATCTACTGTAGGAGGAAGCTTTTCTGAGGGCTGAGCAAGGCACTAATCTATGAGTATATCAGAATGTCATTAGGACTCATTTTATTGCTATATTTATCATCACCATCACCATCACCATCACCATCATCATTTAGAGCACTAGTATTTGGTTTTCCACAAAGTCCCTGGGCAATGTAATCCCAAGTGCTTGCTCCCCCAAATGTTGGGTATGGTTTCCATCTTGTTGAGTGTTGTCAAATAAGATGTTGGTTGGTTACTCCCACAAGCTTTGTGTCACTATTGCCCTATCATATCTTGCAGACAGAACAGCATTGTAGATAAAAGGGTTTTGGGTGGGTTTGTATTTATGTTTCTCTTTTGGGATTATGTAGAGTATTTTCCTGTACCAAAAACTCTAGAATATAGGGGTGAAGGCTCCAAGTAGGAATCAACTAGACTTTTCTATATTTAATGAGTTGTGTCTACTGTTGTCTTTAGTAATGGGGACTTGCCATCAGTTTGTACAGAATAACTGGTAGTTTTGGCAATAGCCTGGGTTGTTGAGGGATTCCCCTGGGACCGTTTTGGCCAACAACTCAATTAGATGTAACCCAGTCTTGGTATTGGAGCTTCATTTGGTAACAAGCGATGGCTGGTTGAGGTTTGTCATTTGACAGTTTCATTTAGATAGCCTTCAAAAAAATATATATATGCATATACATATACATATGTATATGTATATATATATATATATATACACACACACACATACATATATATATACATATATATGTATATATGTTTCTTATATATCATATATATGGAAGCTGCTACTGTGTTAGGTTTCCATAATGCCTATTTAGTGGTCCTTTATTTTATCTGTCTCTCCTTGTATTCCCTCCTTCATCTCCCTCCCCCCACTCCTTACTTGATCCTCCCATACCAGTCCTCTGTATCCATCCATAACTATCTATTCTATTTCCCTCTCGTACTGAGATCTATTTGTCCCCCTAGTCCCTTAGTCTGTACCTAACCTATACCTAACCTGTGTGGTTCTACTGATTGAAGCTTGGTCCACATATAAATGAATGCACATCATATTTGTCTTCCTGGGTCTGGGATACCTCACCCACGATAAATTTTTTCATAGTTTCATTGAATTACCTGGGAATTTCATGGTTTCTTCTCTCTCTCTCTCTTTCTTTCTTTCTTTCTTTCTTTCTTTCTTTCTTTCTTTCTTTCTTTCTTTCTTGTAGCTGAGTAACACTCTTATTTTGTAAGGTACCACATTTTCCTTATCCATTCTTTTGTTGAAGGATATTTAGGTTGCTTCCAATTTCTGACTATTGTGAATAGATCAGCAATGAACATGGTTGAGCAATTGCTCTCCGTATAGCTAGTCTTGGCTGTCCTGAAACTCACTCTGTAGACCAGGCTGGCCTTGAACTCAGAAATCTGCCTGCCTCCACCTCCCAAGTGTTGGGATTAAAGGTGTGTACCACCACTGCCCGGCTTTTTTTAATATATTATTTTTTATTATTTTTATTTTTCTTGAGAAATGAAAAGTTTAATGTAGAAATAACTTGATATATTATCCCTGGACTACATATTTACATAAAACTGACAAGGTTATGTAGCTATCCAGTTGACCAGAATATTCTCCCTTGTAGCACGTTATTTTATTTTCTTTCAGTTTGTTTGAATGTTGAACATCTTTCTTTAAATATGTCAGTGGTGCTGGTCATATGACTTAGTTGTTCATATCCACGAGGGAGTCAAATCAGATCCTTTTCTAATAAGTCTTGCTAGCAGCACTGATCTAATGTCATTGTTTATCAAAATTAGAATGAAGGGGACTAGAGAGAAGGCTCCTCAGTTAAGAGCACCAGCTGCTCTTGCAGACAAACTGGGTTCAGTCCCCAGCACCCGCATGGCAACTCACATCTTCATTCCAGTTCCGGGGGACCCAACACCCTCTTCTAGCTTCCAGACATGCATACTGCTCAAACGACCACACACAGAAAATATATACGTAAAAATTATAATGGAGGAAGATATTTTATTTTTGGAACATGAAAAACTTCTGGCGTAGGAAAGGTTAGGACGGAAGTGTAGCCATTAGGACAACTGACTGGGACGCTAACTGTCTGTGGCCTTGGAAAGAGGAGCTTAGAGACTGGTAAAAGATAGATAAGAAACGACCCCTAAAATGGTCTGGACTGTTTCAGAATTCATATTTCCTTCCTCATCTGCCATGTGCAGCCTTCTCTTCATATGGTACCAAGTAATTTACTAATATTAGGCCCATAGTCCTTGAAAGTGGGTGTTTTTGCAGGCTTGTTTGTGGGTATCCTTAGGCCAACCTTTAACTTGTTGTGCAGTGAGTCTGCCTTTGAACTCCTGATCCTCCTTCTTCCAACTCCCAGCTGCTGGGATTACAGGTGTACACCACCATTCTCAGCTTAATACCATAGTTTCTAAGAGACAAAGTACGTTCTGCTTCTAAGTGAGTTGTAAGTACATATTTGGAAAGTAGATCTGAGTTTAAAGCATTAGCAACATAAAAGGTGATAACCCTGATTGTGAGACAGCAGGCCTTGCCTTCAGATCTGGCCTCTTCCATTGATAGCTGTTTGACCTGCTGCCCACATCCATAAAGAAGAGAAGGGACTTCTCTGCTGCTTTGGTTCCCGTTTGCACAGACAGTATTCACAGTGGCTCTGCTGATTTAGTTGCTGGTGGGGCTGGAAGAGCATGTGCAGTTTTCAGGTGTGTCTAGCGCTAAGCTCTGTCTCCAGCATCCTCACTGATGACCTTGCTGGGCATCAAAGATTAATGACACTGAACCGCCTTTTCCTCTTCCAAATTGCAGTGATTACTGTTTGACTTACCTTAGGCTTTTGAGATGTCAAATCAGGTAATTATTATAAAGTTTGGAAAATATAAAATATACATTTTGAAATTGAATCCTTTCCTTCTCTTTTTTCTGAGTGTCAAACATACTAAATACCTGGTGAGTTTTGTGCTTTTCATGGGAAATTTATTTGCATCTTCTATAACATTCAAGTAAGGATTTAAGATGGAAATTATGTTTCTTTAGATAAATTAACTTTGAAGATTCCCTGGAAAAACCTTTATGGAGAAGCAGTTGTTGCCACCCTAGAAGGATTATATCTGCTTGTGGTCCCTGGAGCAAGTATGTTGTTTTCCATTGTAATCACTCATTGACATTGCAGTGAAGTGAAATTGTTCCCAGTGAAGCGTTCTGATATACTGAGGAAACTAGAATGTGTGCAAGAAACTGATCATATGTATATACAGTGTAGTGGATGTACGTGCATTTACGTATGCACACACATGTGTAGCCACGTTTGTGCACAGAATGCTTTTCTGTTGTTGCTGAAAATTCAGTCTGTTTTCAAGCTTATTCCCAGATGAATGATGGAGATAGATAGATATTACTTTGTATCTGAAGCTTTTTTAAAAGTTGACATGCACTTGACTGATGTACTGTTGAAGAATGAAATGAAGTAAGACGTTTAAAATCTACCAATATGTTACTTTACGTATTTCAAGGTTAGAAAGTTTTCCCATGTTTTGTTGTTTCTGATTTTAAACAAGTGTTCTTTCACTTAGGTATAACAGAGAGTTTCTTAGGAATCACAATATTTTAGTAATAATCAATATTTTGAAATACTAAAGCTTAATTTCTTTAGTTATTAGTGTTTTCAGCTAAAATGAACAATATGAGAAAAATTGAATGTTTTGGGAAAAATTACTCTCAGTTCCCAACCATAGTGCAGATGCAGTGTCATTTTTTCATCTCACCTGTGTCACTATCTACAGCCTTGGGGTCCTTACTTAACAGTTACCGCATTAAATACGTAGCGTTAGCTTGACTTTTTCATCCTTCTTGTGTCTTATGGTTTTCACGGTGACAGTGAAAAGCTTGACAGGTAGAGAATATTAACTGTTCTTTTTCTTTCATAAAATATTATGATCATTTTCCTTTTTGTCTCTTAAAAATTAAGTTTTTTAGTTTGCCATATAAATATTGCCTTTCATCATGGCAGCTTCATATATATACTACTGTATTTCTTTCAAAATCTCCTTATAGATTTAACTTTTCTGTTTTCTTAGTATAAATGATCAGATATGAGATTACAGATAAAAATGATGTTATGATTATTAATCATTTCCAAAATACTGTGTGAAAACATTTTTATCAGTCTACATTGACCTCAGATTATGTAGTGTAGAGGCCCAGATGAGGCCTGCTCCCCTTCTTTCTTTTCTTTTTTTTTTTTCCTTTCTTGCTTTTTTGAGACAGGGTTTCTTCATATAGCCCTGGCTGAACTGGAACTCACTTTGTAGACTAGACTGGCCTTGAACTTGGAGATCCACCTGCCCATGCAGTGCTGGGATCAAAGGTGTGCACCACCACACCCAGCTTTTACTAATTTATTTTAAAGATTTATTTATTTATGTGTATTTGTGTGTGCCTGTGTGAGTTTATGCTCACCACATGTGTACAGGTTCCCTTGAAGGCAGGAAGAGGGTGCCAGATCTGGAACTGGAGTTGTAAGCTGCCTGATGTGGGTGCTGGGAACCGAACTCGGGTCCTCTGTGAGAGCAGCAAAGGGTGTAAACCACTGTACCATATCTATAGCTCCCTTAAATCATTTTTGTAGATACTAAAACTCTTACCACTCAGGCAGTAGCAGCCAGTATTCTGACATATTTTCTGTCTTCTGCTTTTCTCTTTTAGTTATCTACCCAGCCTTTTCCATCTTTTCTGGTTTTAGATACCTTCCTTCTTCTAATTTCTTTCTTTTTTCCTTTGTGAGGTTAATAAACAAATAGGAATCATTTATGTGTAAAGTTTTTGTAGGTTAAGTTTTGCAGAAGTGTTTAATGTTAACATATGATTGTAATAAGGTCAAAGTTTTCCATTTGTTCGCTGATTTGATTTCTTTTTGTGAGAATTAACTTTATGCTTTTAGGTATTAAGTATGATGCTGAGAAAGAAGAAAAATCCTTGCAGGATATTAAACAGAAAGAACTTTGCCGAATTGAAGAAGCCCTTCAAAAAGCAGCAGAGAAAGGTAAGTTTATTTTATTAATTAAATTTAGTATAAATACCTAGACATACCTATATTTTAGGCATATTTAGTGTCATTTCATAGAATGCTTGATTGACTATTTATTTATTTATTTATTTATTTATTTATTTATTTATTTATTGTTTCTATATGTAGCCCTGGCTGTTCTGAAACTCATTGTGTAGACCAGGCTGGCCTGGAACTCAAAGAAATCTACCTACCTCTGCCTCCTGAGTGCTGGGATTAAAGTCATGTGTCACCAGTACACCACCCAGCTTTCATAGGCTTCCTCAAGTCCAGCTCCAAAGAATGAACCTTCTTTTCAGATCCTAAAATACTGATTATAATTATTCCAGTGATAAACACTGAAGATTGATTGGTTTTGTCTGGTGACTATTTTTTTCTAAGTTCCTGAAGGCAACTGTATTTTGAATGACATTGAGGTATACGTAGTTTATGTGTGTTCATTTACACATTTTGTGTGTGTTCACTGTAAACACCTGTGTGTTTATAAGATGACAGGGTTAAAGTGTCACAGTAGGAGGGGTGCCGTTATGTACAAGGCTCTGCTGCTGTGACCCTGTTTCCATCTTTTCACGAAAGGATTTTCAAAACGAGGTTTTTTTAGGTTTCAACATTTCAACACCCTCAATAATTTCTCTTTTTTTTAGTCAGATAAATTTGATAATTACGTTATGTTTTGATTTTGACTTTGATTTCTAGAGCCAGGATGGAATGAAATGAAAAGCATTATTAGTCTAATTGAAAGACTCATCCAGATTCCAGTTAGTTTATCTCTTTAAAATCAAACCATATCCTGTTTCTGACCGAGTTTATTTCTTTAAAATCAAACCATATCCTGTTTCTGACCAAGATACAATTTATCAGTATTCTGCATCATTTTTGAGTCATTTGGTGGTGTGTATACTAATTTCAATGATGGAGGCAGATAGTTTCTTATTACATAAGGTGAATGTTTTTGAATTTTTATTCTTTCATGCTGTGTACAAAACATCTTTTTTCTACAAGTAAAACAAAACAAGACTAAGCAGATATTAACTTAGAAATGACTGGAGTTACAGTTTCACACGAGGCAGGGAGGCTCTTTCTGTGGCCCTGGAAATGTGAATCAGTGAGGAGTCTACTTTAAAATGACTTCTTGAGCTGAGTGTGGTTGTTTAGCTCTGGCTGCTCTGGAGGTTGATGTGGGAGACCCTGTGGCCCAGCACTGTGGGCAACAGCAGAGACTCTTCTCAAGCAACAGTTGCAGAAACAGTGTCTGTTCGTGGGGTTTTCAGGTCACTGACCGTAATCCCTCTTTGTCCCAAGTATGTGTTTCTTATGTAGAAATGTTGATTCTTGACTAGAAGTTACTGATGCCAGTCATGATACAGTGACTATCATAATGGAAGAAAATGTGTGAAAGCCTTAATAGTTTTTCCCTTTTCACTTTTACACTTTAATAAAGCATGATGAGGTTCTCTGATGGCAGTCCAGTAGTGTTTCTGGTTTCTAACAAATTCATTTTGCTTCATTTGCATATGTAGAAATAGTTAAATAAAAATGAGGTGTGTGACTTGGATACTGGTGGAACTTCCTTTCTTTCTACATAATTCCAAGTAAGTTTATTTTCTTAGTTTATACACACACACACACACACACACACACACACACACACATGCATACACACGCACATGCACATGTGCATATACATGTACACACATATATTCATCTAAGCATAATGGCATATTTAGGTATAGTGATATATAATTATACATTTGTAGTCACATAAATAATTAATATTTTACCTTTGTGATATCTCCAACTCCCTTTTTTCTAGGACTATTTTAATAGCTTAAAAAGTAATTTAGTATTTTCAGGACTATGTAGGAAAGGTGTGATCTGGTCTATGTTAGTAGTCGATGGTTTAATTGGATAGTGGTAATAACTTAGCTCCGTCCTGACGTGCTTGGGTCTGGTGGAGACTTGTGCTTTCTCTATGGAGGGTGAACACTGTGGAGCTAGTCCTGCGTTAGGTCTGCTAGGTCTGTGCAGTATGACCTGCAAACATGGCAGCTCTTGGGTGATAAATTTTAGAATTTGTCAGAATGTATTTAAAATTCAGAAGATGAAATTAAATTTCACATGCTGAGTTCTGAATGTAACATAGATTAATTTAGGAATTGAGGAATATGCTGAGAGATTATTTTTCTGTAGGTGAAGAAATCTGTTATCATTTTGACCACATTATAAATACTCTTTCTTAGTTCCTGTGGATATGCATCATCTCCTTGTGAGCTTTTTATGTGAATGATAAATATATCCTGCAGATCAGTGGTTCTCAACCTTCCTCATGCTGCAGCCTTGTTGTGGTGACCTCTAACAGTAGCATTATTTTGTTGTTACTTCATAATTGTAGTTTTGCTATAATTATGAACTGTGATGTAAATATCTTATATATTGGTTATTTGTTATATGACACCTGAGGGGGGTCACGATCCATAGGTTGAGAACCATTACTTAACTGCATCCCATCTTACCATATGAATTAATAGTTGTTACTTAATTATCACACATTCTTCAGACTTACTTTCCCAGTCTTTCTTGAATTTAAAGCCTGGGGTTCCACTGCCTGTGGAAACTCAGGGAGATAAGGAGAGGGGATGCTCTGGCCTGCACGGACAGATAAATACAAGCACAGATAAAAACTCACATCAATTTACTCTAAAGTCCGTAGCTTCCTTAAAAGACCGCTACTGTTGTTTGGAACAAAACCTGAAGTTTTTTATTTCAATTTTTAAAAATTTGCTTAGCTATAAAAATAAACTTTAAAAAAGAAGTCTGCCATTGCTGTTTTTTTTCACTCTAACTCCCTGTCTTCTATTGACACCAGTCCAAAGGCCACAGAGAGATGCCTTTTGCATTTTCACAAAGTCTGAATGGCCGTTATTTTCGGCCAGTTATGTACTGTGACAAGGTAATTGTTCAGTATAAAGGTCTATGACAGACTATGATCATGCTTCCTTCTAGAAGTCCTGTTTTTCTTGACTTGAAAATACTCCCTTTCATTTGTTTAATCTGCTATGAAATGCACTAAGTTTTTCAACATATAACTTGGTAGTTTTTCAGGTGTTTTCTAACTGCTTTAATTCCTGTTCCAGTCCTCTCTGCCTTATTATTATTATTTTTTTTTTAGAAGGTTTCCTTCTGAATTGCTTCTCTCCTAAGGAAGCTAGGTTTACTTTTTTAGGACTGCATAAATGAGCCTCACTTCCTCACCAGGCAGCAGCTCTGCTACTGAGCTGAACTTCAGTGCCTGCATAGGTTAAAATTTACTTAGGTTCTGGGTCTGCATGCGTAGTCTTGCTGAGCCTGCCCTGTCAGTCCTCTGTTGAGTTAGCTCCTCCATGGCTTCCTCGCCTATTCTTTTGTTTCCTCCTGTGTTTGCTGGACACATCTAATAGCTCTCAGTGTAATTAAAAGTTCGCTCAAAGCTGAATGCTAGATTTTTCTTCCCCCTGGGTCTAGAATATCGCATTCAAGATTGAATGTTGTTCAGTTCAGTGTGTTCTGTGAACATGGAAGACAGAAAGAAAGAGCGCTTCAGGTTGGAGAAACAGGGTAGACAGATTAGAAAAGACCAGAGCACATGTGGGGAACAGCTGGAAGTTAAGGGGTTTGAGAGAGAGTAGTTATATGTATAGTTGGGAAACTAGTTGAGATCACTTTAAAGAGATTTGGATGAGGTCAGTAACTACATTACCAGTGCAGAGGTGAACTTAAGCCTCCTGCCTGCCGAGAAGGGGGAGTTCACAAGCCTTTCTTTAGAAGTCTTAAATTATAGTCTGGGCTGTGTTTCCTTTGGGAGAGAAGTGGGAGGCCGAGCTTTCTAGCTGGTATTGACTCAAGTGTGTAAGGCTGCAGGCAGCTTGTCTGCAAGGAACAAGTTACACAGTGAAGTAAGAGGAGACTGTCATCTGGCTTTAAAGTTAGTGGCAGGTATCATAGGAACTTAATGAAAACGGGCCACATGACAGGCAGATTTGTGTTGTGTTTGAAAATACGAGATGACTGTGAGACCCAAGCGGTCAATGCTGTTTACCTGCCTTCTTTTGTTTGATTTGTTTGATTGTTACAACTTTGATGATGGAGAAATTTTGTTTGAATATAAAAGGAATCTTTATATGTTGAAAGACTGTATGTGGTGTCGCTGGGAATGTTTCCATAGGGGCAGATGGTTTTACGTCCCTGACTCTTCACGTGTCCTGCAATATGGTTTCTGAGTTTTTGAAGTTAAGTTTGGGTGCATTTCCCGTGCAAAACTAAAGGTGTCTTATAATGCTTTGCGTTTTGGTTCCTGCTGCCGTGGGATGCAGGTGCACACTCAGGGGAATTCATGTATGGCTTGGAAAACTTGCTTTACAAGGACGTCAAGCCTGGTGGGTATGCATGGTTAATTATACTTAACTTCATGAAAGTGATATTCTTATTTATGCCTCAGCCTTTAGTGGAGTCCACTGGATAGTGTGCATCCTTTAGAAAATATGGAAATGTAATTCACGTTCATACCCTTGCCATCTCTTCCTTTCCCCTCCCTCCGCAGCCATTCACTCATTCACTGAGTCTTTGAGTGTCTTCTGGAAAGCTTGCTGTCTGTGAGTGAGCAAGCACAGCTCACTGCCTCTGTAGACTTCCCAGCTCTGCAAGTGACTGGGAATATGCAAGTGACTGCCTTCCACTTGGCCTTATTTTTTAGTACAGTAATAGTGTTTTCCAACTGAGTGCTTTCTCTTACAGCAGAGATTGTCAAATTTATAAGAAGCAGTAAGATGGAATATGTATGTTGTATATATTTATTTATTTTAATACTTCATCCAGCCTCAAGGAGGACCCCTGCGTTTCTTCTCCGGTCCTCCTGACTGTGCAGTCTTCTCTAGTCTGTTGTCCTGGATAGTGTGCTGAAACCTGAAGCTTCACGAAAGCAAACTGCAGGCCGTTTGCTGGAGGATTTAGAGCTGGAATCTTATGCACACTAGGATGTGTACCTGATATTTAGCAGCAGTTTCAATACTTTAAATGAAACGTTATGTTTTTATAACACTTCAGGAATTTATATTAATTTCAGCACAATTTAGATTTGCTTTGACTAAATGGTAAATGGGTCTGCATTTCAAATTTCAAATACTGAGTGCTATGGTAGAATTCCTCTGCACGTAAAACTTTTTTACTGTATAATGTTCATTTTGACAGTGGGAGAATTTGCATGGCAGTTTCCCAGCATTAAGTGAAATTATCTTATTTCTCATTTTACAAATCTACTAATTAGCTGACTGCCAATTTGTTACTTTACAAATCTACCACTGTAGTGACCATGGCTGACTGCTAATTTGTTACTTTACAAATCACCACTATGATAACCATGGTTGACTGCTAATTTTTTACTTTACAAATCTACCACTGTAGTGACCATGACTGACTGCTAATTTGTTACTTTACAAATCTATCACTGTGGTAACCATGGCTGACTGCTAATTTGTTACTTTGTTCAATATCAGGATAGCATGGAGAATGTCAGGGCCCATTGTGCAGTTTTATAGGCTGCAATGAACCGGTTCGCTCTGTCGGTGTTTCTGACTCTTCTTGGAAGAATCTGCCTGGAAGTTATTTATTTATTTATTTATTTATTTATTTATTTATTTATTTATTTTTGGTTTTTCGAGACAGGGTTTCTCTGTGTAGCCCTGGCTGTCCTGGAACTAACTCTGTAGACCAGGGTGGCCTCAAACTCAGAAATCCGCTTGCCTCCCAAGTGCTGGGATTAAAGGTGTGCACCACCACCACCTGGCTGCCTGGCAGTTATAAAGAATGTTGGTAACCCATCCTCATACCTTACACAATCACCAGCCTTGTGAAAGCCAGTAGAAGGCACAGTGAAAGAAGCCTTAGCTGATTCATTATCTTTCTTCTTTTAGATGTTAAGGTAATGCTGGTAATGTGAGGCTCACGGTGCAGTGAGGAGAAGATTTGTTTGATGATGGCATTGTCCCTTAGCTGGGACCTTACATGTACATCATGACAGTTTCCCCTTTCAGTTTCTGAGTGCATATTCTTCCCTTACTTCATGTCTCATTTTTTTTTTTTTAACATTAGAGCATCAATTTTCAGAAAGGCACAACTATTAGAACTATTTTTATAGTGATATTAAAGCATTTAACTTTTCACTGAGTTGAAAGTTTTGTGCTGAAATTTTAAGCAGTGGCTTGTAACTCAGTGGCTGCCGTGGCCTGATTCAAAGAGGGACAGCTCACTGGACCACTGGGCACGATGTTCTTTGCTACTGTGAACTCATTACAAAGGAAAAAGGAAATGAAATGTGCCAGTGGTTCTTAAAGTTTTTTCTTGACAAAATAGAATTTTAATTTAAATGGACACTAACTATTGAGCAGGTCTCTAAAATTTTGCGGGACACAGGAGAAAGTGTGAAGCATTTCTGAATGCTGAGGTAGCTGACTGCCAAGGATGATTGTTCTTGCAGATACGTGAATTGTGTGAAGTTGCTTCTTATGGACAAAGGCTATTGTTACTCAAAAGACTTACAGATTGTCATCATTCAAGTTTGACTGTTTAGCTACTACTTAAAACAAAGTAACAGTGAACTAACATATTTGAGTAGTAACACTTGGTGCTTTTAAGGAAACATTAGAATTTTAAGAACCCCTTATTTGCCACCCCGAGCTTGACAGCCATCTAGTATGGCCAGACTTTCTCAGGAGACTGAGGTAATTGCAGCAAATTCCCCTCTTGTGTTAAACACTGACAGGACTGAACATGAGGAGGCTCTGCCTTGCTCAGTGCAGCATTATTTCCATATGCCCAGTGATTGGTGAGTCATGGCTGTCTGAAAGGCCCATGTGTGCGATGGCCAACTGACTTTAATTGGCTGACTATAATTAGATGATATATCTTATATATAATCTAAAAAACTAATTAAGAAACTCTACCTTACTAAACTTGAGTGCATTCCTCATTATTACACAAGACCATGCAAACACTCTTCCCTTTTCTAGTTACATATCTGCTTTGAAATCATATTTCCATCATGTACTTCAATCAGAACAACATATCTCAGCAGATTGAAGGCAGAAGCAGATATGTGAATCTCACCTTCTT
Source organism: Rhabdomys pumilio (assembly GCA_030674055.1). Classification (NCBI taxonomy): domain Eukaryota; kingdom Metazoa; phylum Chordata; class Mammalia; order Rodentia; family Muridae; genus Rhabdomys; species Rhabdomys pumilio. The sequence continues at coordinate 88,926,109 of JANHMN010000006.1, forward strand.
CCACTGAGCCAGATATTAAAGGCTTCCACTAAAGCGAGATACTACATTTGTACAAATGTAAAATCATGTGATTCTTCTCACTGTGAATATATATATATATATATATACATATATATATATATATACATACACATATATATTATATATATTGAATATATTATATGTATATATATGTGAATATATGTATATAGTGCAGTTATAGTATAGTATAACTATAATAATCAAATGGTTTAGTATTGTTTTAAATGAATTAAAAATAGTTTCTGTTTTTATTTCTAGGATCATAAATATGAATAATAATAGCCTATATTACTTAAAATCTCTTCAAATTGCTCATGCTTTAAATGTGAGTTTAAAGGGTCCCAAGACCAAAGTTTTGAGAACTATTTTAGAGTATTTGAGAATTAGACATTTATTCTTCATTAGATTAAATAGGGACTTTCTCTCAAAACTCTGTAGCACTTTTGTAGTCTTAAAATGGTTTTAGGAGGTCTGACATGGCACCTCCCACACTGACATTAAAGTTAGAGCAGGCACTAGAGCACTTGTGAACTAGAGAGATAATGGCCAGGCCTGGAGGCTGCAACCAAATGCAGTGGAGTAGCGTTTCTTTTGTGAAGCGTTTCTTTTGTATGCTTGATTTAAGGAGTGGAGTCAGGAACTGTCACCATGTTAGGAAATGCCAGTGACTGTGCCATTCAGCTTCTGCTATATATGTAAGAGACTTCATCTGAAAAATCAGTTTATTCTTGTAATTCTAGCTCTTGTCTCATTTTTATGGCAGAACAATTTGCAAGTATCAGCAAAATAAAATAGAACTTGCAGATATATACAAATATATTCTGGTCTTATTTTTGTATTTTGTTATAATGTTTATATGTGGATGTTTCAGTTCATTTGGACAGGCATATATCACATGCCTTTGCTTAGATATATATCACATGCCTTTGCTTAGATATGGATCTCTGTCCTTGGAAGCCTCTTGCTGGATGGGAGCCTCTTTCCCACTGGCAAAAACATCAGGCAAACACTTCAGATACATGCTCTTGTTGTTTCTTAGACTTTTGGGTAAGGCACAGGCCCTGAGGCTGCACAGAGCTGTGGAAAGCTTCATACAGGTGGTGAGTCATACAGCAGGAGTGTTGGACAGCAACACCTAAACGTTTGCCTGGTAAAGAATTTGAGGATGGCAGCCTGATTGCAGAGTGGTGTGTAGGGAGGCAATAGCATCGACATTAGGGTGTTTTGGAAGTTACAAATAACAGTTTTGCAGTTTCCCACCCGTGGGTGGCTGGCAGGTGTGGCAAAGACCAGGCTTGTGTCATGCATACACATTTGATTTTATTTATCAGGCTGCAGAGAGCCTTTAAATGATTTGTAACAGGTGATTGATAGACTCAACTAGTATATTAGATGCAGTAACAGTGCAGAAGGTCCTTTTATCAGAAGGTGAGCATGGGGAGCAGAGTCAGGAGACTATGCAGGACTTCTTCTGGAGGTCAGGTCACGCCGATGCCTGGCTGTCAGTTGAACAGAACACTAGAAGGTTGGGTAAGAAAGGTGTTGACTAATGTGAAAATGCCAGATAAGAAGGATCCAATTTAGAGAAGCCACTGCTGGCTGAATGTACTGTTTATACATTTTATACCCTTCTACTTTGATGAGCTATACCTCATGCTTAAGCAGTTCTGTTTGTGAATATCGTCATCTAGACAGGCCATAGCCCTCAACCCAGTCATCCCATTTGTATTCCTGTGCCCCTGCCGCATACTGCTCAGTACCTTTCCCTGAAGGCTTTATATCATCATCATTACATTTCCAATATTTGGTAACATTGAACTTAAAGTGACACTGTAATGTAAAGTTATAAAAATTGAAACACCAGTGGGAATGGATACGTTTTATCCATATTTGTGTAATTGTACCTGCCAAGTTATTCTCTAGATTAAGGGGTGTTCTTTACTGCAGAATGTTAGTATGGTAAAGAGAGCTTGTGAGTTTGTGTTTATGTTGAAGTAGTAGGTCAGTCAGTGTAGAGGGAGGTAAGTCTCGCTGAGGTTTGATGTCAGGAAGAATTCTCGTATTTTCTTTTCTGTCCTCTTGTCTGCTAACTTGACTTTTATCCTTTTCTCACTAAAATGCTTCCACTGAGAAGGACGTAAGCGTAAAAAGCACAAAAAACATTTTAAGAAACGTTTTAAAGGTCTTGATCGCTCCAAAGGTAGGTACAAGCAGTTCTCTACCTGTGCTGTTAATACACCTTGATTTCTGTCTAGGAAGGTAAAATGAACATTAGTATGCAGTTTAAATATAAAACTGAACTTTAAGCTAGAACCATTTATCAGATTCTAAAAGAAATCTAAGAAAGGACCCTAGAATACGTTGTAATTTCCGTTGCGTAATGCCTTTAGGGCTCTCTGGCCTTCGGTCGTGAGGTGTGTCAGAACTGCAAGTCTTGAGCTCCTGTTTTTCTCTTTTTCATAGATAAGCCCAAAGAAGCAAAAAAGGATACGTTTCTGGAGAAATTGGCAACTCAAGTAATAAAAAATGTTCAAGTGAAAATTACAGACATTCACATTAAATATGAAGATGATGTAAGTAATTTCAGTATTTCCTGTTGGTCATTAAATGTGTTTCTTGATATTCTATCTTATGATATTCCATCTGTAGATTAACTGAACCTAATTTAAATTTAAGATAGCCACCCCTGTAAATATGCGAGTGTTTCACCCTTTCCACTAGGCAGTGTTGGACAGGCTATAAATACATAAATATAATGTAAAACCGCTGCATGGGTTGACTGCTCTCTGTGCTTTATTTGGATTTTGTTGTATATGCTATGATGTAACTTTAAGAAACTAATTTCATTTATATCGTCAAAACAATTAGTTGTGAAAGGTGACGGAGTAACTATTGGTAATGGCAGTCAGCAGACAGGGCCTCTGGTCAGTGTAGTTACAGCCTCTTAGTAGCCCCTGCAGTGGGTCTGGACGGCTCAGGAGCACCCATAAGGGAGTTAGAAGCCAGTCTGAGGCAAGTCAACTTTGATTCCCATGTTAATTTGCCTTAAGTTTGACTAGATTAGAGGACTATCGATAGACAGGTTTTCATTTCCCCTTCCTGTGTTCTCTGTGTGACAGTATCCAATGATATATTTGCAGTTTGAGAACAAAAAAACCTACTCTTGTTACTCACTTTATCTCTTGGCTTTCTGGAGGTATTAAAATAAACTCTGCTAACTCAGATACTCCTGCTATAGCAAGTCAGGAAAAATGTACCCAGTGCATTATGGAAATGAGTTATTGTTAAAGCTGTGTGGAGAAGTGGGGCATTTCTATACTGTGGCTGCAAATGATTAGAACTGGTTTTGAAAACTGGAGAGCTTTCCCCCAAAACCTAAGATTAAGGATACTAAGATCCAACAGCTGCTTTCTGGGTGTGAAGCTGAATAAATTGAATGAAGCATCTTGAAGAGACATCTGCAGCTTTGTTCGCAATAGCCTAGGTACAGAAGCAGCAGAAACGCAGCAGGCAGATGAATAGCTAACAAAAATACTGTACATTTCCACTGTGAAACACTGTTAGGCCTGAAAACAGTCAGTTCTGTCATTCACAGTAACATAGCTGAAGCTGGTGATTGTCAAAGTGAAATACACTAGTTACACAGAGACAAATATATATATAAATATATATGATGTCTTTGCAGGTACCTGGGCAGTGTAACTTCCTCTTGGACATGTGTTTGCCTGCTGACTGTTTATTATTTTTATTATTAAGTTTACATTTCATTTTAAATTTAAATTTTTTATTTTTTGAGAATTGCATACAGAAATGCTGTATTTGTATAATTTCCAACCTTCTCTCCCATCCCCTGTAGCTCCTTCTGTGTTCCCAAACTTTGCCTCAAATTCATGACCTCTTTTTAAATCATTATTTTTAGTTACACAAAAACAAAACAACCCTTGAATCCACTTGGTGTTGTTTATATGCACATATATTTTAGACCGACCACTTATGGGGAATGCTGTCTGTTTTAAAGGCTTCATCATCTTTTTTTAAATATTAACTTATTTATTTATTCACTTTACATCTGGATCACAGTCCAGCCCCTCCCCCCATACCCTTCTTCACTTCTCCAGTGAGAAGTGAAGGACCACCCACTGGGTACCCACCCACCCTGGCACATTCACTGCAGGACTAGGCACAACCTCTTCCACTGAGACCAGACAAGGCAAGGCTCCACCATCCTGTATTTTAATGTTCCCTTTCTTCTTTGGTAGGTCACCGATCCAGAAAGGCCGCTTTCATTTGGTGTCACCCTGAGAGAATTTAGTCTGTTGGTAATGTTGTCTTATTTAAAACTTGTGTGGAATCTGTAAAGTATTAATATTCTGAAATCAACTGAATTGCCTAAGGCATACTTTGCTTTAAATAGCTTTTATGTTTCTGAAGAATTCTCTTTATGCACATTTTCTCCAAGCTCACCATTTTGAGTAATATTTTTGTATTTAGTAATTATTTTGATTTTTAAAATGTTTCCACATAACAAATGTTATAGCATTTAGAAGAAGTAAATGCTGTATCTTGCATATGTGGGGAAGGAACAGACGACTGTGTATTGTTCTGAGCTTGTACTTGGTAATATTTTGTAGGATCTCCAGAGAGTAGACGAAGTGTGTGTGTGTGTGTGTGTGTGTGTGTGTGTGTGAGAGAGAGAGAGAGAGAGAGAGAGAGAGAGAGAGTTGATAAGATATTTCATAATACAGATTATATTCCTCTTAAGCAATATAGGGTATGTATAGCAGAGTGGATTTTTTTTAACTCTTCTAAGTATCTAAGTAATAAGAAACATGCTTGGGGACATGAAGCTGCTTTTGATAAAGCAGAATATTCAGTAGCAATACTGGCAATACTGTCTGAAACACAGGAGTCTGAGTTCTTGGTTTTTTTTTTTTTGTTGTTGTTGTTGTTGTTGTTGTTTTGTTTTTCATGCCAGGGTTTCTCTGTGTAGCCCTGGCTGTCCTGGAACTCACTTTGTAGATCAGGCTGGCCTCAAACACTGAAATCTGCCTGCCTCTGCCTCCCAAGTGCTGGGATTAAAGATGTGTGCCACCACTGCCCGGCCAGAGTCTGAGTTCTTAAGGGTAGAGGGATCATTAATGCAGAAAATTGAGCCTAATAATATACTTTATAAACAGCATCATACTTAACTTTAAGCATCTAACAAGTAAATAAACAAACAAACAAAAAAAAAAAAACAAAAAATGAGAAACATCAGACCACTCTGCCTGGTCTATAAGGCACACTAGTGCAAGTGGTCTTACTGTGTGCTATTGCGACTCCCCAGTCTTTGTTCAGAGCCCCTACTGTTTCACTTGCTTGTGTAGCCATTCCCTTTGACAGCCTGGTAATTTTGCTCAGATTTTAGAACTCATGTGAGGGCGTGTCTTGCCTTTGTTGTTTTTTACTTTCTTCTTAGAGTTTATTAGTGCCCTTTCCTCATTCTCCCTGTTTTATTGTGTCAGGATCCATAGCATGTTGTTATCCCAGGTACTGAGCGAGGCTTCTAGGTAAGCTGTACTATCAGCTGATTCAGAGAGTCTCTAGTGTTTCGTGAGATTTAGTCTATCTCAAGTGTGCAGCTCATTGTCCTGCTACAGCTGCTGGGCCTCAATGATAAGAGGCTGTCAGGAAGCCTGCTGCCTCTTTTGTATGTACACCATTCTTCCTTTCATCTTCTCAGTGACAGGCTTACTCCCATATTAGATCCCCTGTGTCTACAGGTCTCATTGTCTCCACATTCCTGCTTTCTGTCATTCTCTCTTCCAGATCAGCTTCCCTTTCTCTACCCTACATCTTCCTATAAGCAGTTAAGCACTTTTTTTTTCTTAGATAGAATCTTATTATGTAAGTCTGACTGGCCTGGAGCTCATCAAGTAGAGTAGCCTGGCTTTGAACTCATGGAGATCCTCCTGCCTCTGCCTCCTGAGTGCTGGTATTATATCATGCCAGTCTTGTCTCTTCCTCCTAACAAAACTTAACAAGGCTCTGCTTAAGTTTCCATCCCCAGCCTGACTCTCTAACCACCTCTTCTTCTCCACCCTCTCCTCAGCCAGCTTGCTGAGAACTGTCTGCTTTCTGTGTCTGACTCCCACTCAGTTCCTTCTGACTCTCCAGCTTGTGAAATGGGTTGAGCAGTCCGTCAGCAATGCCCCCCTAGTGGATGTTAGTACTGGACCTCGTCAGCCATGCTGCACACATGGTTGTGCTGACTTCCACTGTCACTGTGTTTCCATCTTACCTTACAGCAAGTTTTATTTTTCAAGAAGGTATATCTTCTTCACATGTGTATACCAGCTCCCTGTTTTTATTCATGTCTAGAACTTCAGAAATAAGTAACCCAACAATAATTTTCCAAATGGAGGAACCTGGTTGAAATAGAGTCCCTTCAATTTTAAATTTCATTGCTTCTTATATATATATAAATATATAAAGAAACAGTTAACCTTACCTGACATTACCTAGGTAAGTTTTAAACTTAAAAAAAATATTTTTATTTTGTAAACGTGTGTGTGTGTGTGTGTGTGTGTGTGTGTGTGTGTGTGTGTGTGTGTG
>JANHMN010000006.1:88932733-88968838 GCA_030674055.1 Rhabdomys pumilio
GTGTGTGTGTGTGTGTGTGTGTGTGTGTGTGTGTGTGTGTGTGTGTGGTGGGGGCATCTCTGCACCACAGCACACATGTGAAAGTCAGAATGGCTTGTAGGAGTTGTCCATTCCCCTTCCACCATGTGGGTCCTGGGGTTGAATTCAAGTGTTAGAGGTTTGGTGGCAAATGAATTTACCCACTGAGCCGCTGGCTGGCCACTTCTCTTTCTAAATTATTTGGTTGTTACTCACAGGTACTGGAGTGTGTATGACACATACTGCTTTGTAAGAATTGACCTTCTTTTCTTTTTAGACGACTAATGAACACTGGACTCCATGCATTTTAAATGAGGCAGAAAAAATCATATATAAGGTATTACATTTTCATATACAAGGGTCTAGAATTTCTTGCTGGGGATCAATTTTTGTGCTCATGTGGATAAGTTCTTTAAGAACTAAAGTATCTGCTCAGCCAAATGGTAGGAGAGAGCAGCAGTGTCAGGATCCAGCCAGTGGAGCCGGCTTGGAGAGGGGTCTCATTTCACTAAATGTGATCATTTAGTCATTTTAAAGCAAACTCTGCGAAAGTGTTAAGTACATCTTAAGGATAGAGCAGAAGTAACACATCTAAGCCCTCAGGAATTTCGGGAAGGCGTGGGAGTGAATATAAGCATATTTGATTTATAGTAAATGATCCAACTCTTGGTAACTGCTTCTGACCATATAAAATGCTGGTATTTAGGGGAAGCTTGACTACCTTTGTACTTACGATAATACTAGCAAGTGTCATGCCAGGGAATATTGTGTACACAATTGTGGGCATCCTGATAGTACCTCTTAGTGTGGTAATCTATTTAACATTTTAAGGTTAAAAATTAAGATATCTTTAGACATTTAATGTATTTATGGAATCAATTTTGATTGATTCTAAATTTTAGTGGATCAGGATTCTGAGTGATCTACATACGACCACTCTTGAGTTTAAAAGGGTCTATATTTTAAATTACCTGTCTTAATCAGTTTGTTAAATAACCTATTTCTGAAATTTAAACTAACACTTGTTGTGTTTGACAGATTTAGGTATTTCATACCGATTGAGAATGTAACACTCTCCCTCATAAAGCACAAACAAAACATGCTGAATGTCAGAGGTATTTTATTAGGGTTGACGTGGCTTTTTTGGCAAAGTTAGCTCATTAGGGAAAATGTGTTTAATATGGGTGACTAAGTGAGCCTAAAATGCCTTCGATTTTAAGAACTTATATTATCTTTGTAGTTTGTTAATAAAGATGAGTCAGGGGTGGAAAAGTCCAAGTTCTGGTTTGGATTCAGCTTTTACCATATGGATTTCTGTGATCACTTATCTGCCCTGAAGTTTAGATTCTTCATCCATCAAGTGAAGGGTCTGGATACAAGCATCCTTCCAGACTGTGTTTCATGTAAGACTAGGCAGTTGAGGTCTTAGATGCAGAAAGAATAATTTGCGGTCAGGCAAGAGATGAGGTTAAGCTGCACACCCTGCATAACCGTCAGGTGTGTGCTCTGTGCGTAACTGCAGGACTTGTCAATGCCTGACACGGTTCATAAGCAGTTGTATCATCCAGTCTGTAGCTTTCCCAGCTTTATTGCCCACAAGGTCCTTTCCCACAGTCTTCCTCAGTGCAGCCACTGATAACTGCTGGAGGGGGCTTGCATTTTCTTATCTAGAAAACAGTCTGTTGATGCTGATTTTTTACTATTTGATAACTAAATGAATGTGAATCTCCTGAAAATGTGTTCCCAGAAACACATTTTAAGAATGTTTCTCACATTGGTACATTCAATCTATATGAAATACTTAAGTCTGTCAAAGGGGACAAGGGTTATTTTAAAACTCAGAAATAGACTATTTAACAAATTGATAAAGACAGCCAGTTTAAAATATAACATTTGCTCTTTTAAATTCTAGAGTAGTCATATGTAGATCACTCAGAATCCTGATTGTCTAAAATTTAAAATCAAACATCATTAAAAAATTAACGAATGCTAAACTTAAAAAGTCCTATGTATATACTTCTCCTTCATTTTTGGCTATTTTCTTTTCTTAAAAAAGTTCAGAATTTCAGTGAACACAGGGGTAGTTGTTGAATGCTGTTGTACAGTTTTATGGTGCTTTGCTTGACCACTTTCGTTTCTCTTACAAAGCTCGTGAAGCTTGACAGTCTCAGTGCCTATTGGAATGTTGGCTGCTGCATGTCTTACCATGGATCAAGGGAGCACATCTTGGTAATTTCTTACCTTCACATGTTAACTGCACACCCTAAATGTGTTTAAAAGGGGAGGTCCTTTTTTCTTTTTCTTTTTTCTTTTTTCTTTCTTTTTTTTTTTTTTTTTTCCTCAAGACAGAGTTTCTCTGTGTAGCTCTGGCTGTCCTGGAACTCACTCTGTAGACCAGGCTGGCCTCGAACTCAGAAATCTGCCTGCCTCTGCCTTCCAAGTGCTGGGACTAAAGGCGTGCACCACCACTGTCCAGCAAAAGGGAAGGTCCTTAATGAGGACAGGCTGTCAGTCTTTTGTTTAACTGACATATCACTAAATCAAAAGTCTGAAAAAAGCTTTTGAACTTCATTCCGTCTCTTCAGAAGAGCCCTCTGATTCTGAAGATCTTTTTGAAACAATTCACTTGACAGTGACAGGGAGCCTGTTACAGCGCCCTCTGTGGTTGTTCATACTTTGGTGGTGCTCTTATTATGCTGTTTCGTAGAAGAAGGTTTAAGGATATTGTGGGATACCACTCTTCAGACCTGGAGCACATGTATCTTACAAGTCTTCAAATAGCTATGATAATGATTTCCTGCATGGTCGATGGGCGGTCCAGTGATTCAGTGTACTGAGCCAATGTCTTATTTCTTCAGTTAGAAGAGAGAGGCAGAACAGCCACACTTTCTAGATTAGATAAACTTTAAGACTCCAGGAACACAAACAGAGACTCAGCCTTGAGTAGAATGTTGTAGATGTGTATCTGTCTCTGCGTGGTTCTTATAGAGAGGACTAGATGCTAAATGTAATATGCTCTTAGATATTTAGGTCATTGTATGTTTATTATAAAATACCTGTATATTTATACTATATATCTTTCCCATGGTAGTTATTAGAAAGAGAACAATGAAGGTACAGATGTGAGAACCATTTATTTATTTATATTTTCAATTTTTGGTACATGTGGCTAACTGTCTTTTTCTTTCATTTTTAAATCTCTTTAGAATCAACTGAAATGTGAAATTCTTACAAGTACAAACATTCCCCCAGACCATCAGTACAGTGAGTACCAGGGAGAGTTCATTTATAGAAGAGACATGGAAGTCAATGTTTCCACAAACTTTTCTAAATGAAGTCATTTTAACAACCAGAGTGTGTGACTTTATGGTATTTGGCCACGCACGCACATTTGGATGGTAACTTCTTAGGATGAGACTGTAGCCACACAGTAGTGGAGAATGATGGGGGAGGCAGAGGAGCTGGGGCTCACTCCTGCAGCCAGACTCCTTTGCTCTGCTCTCTTTTTCCTTGTTACAGTGTTCTTTGTCTTGTGGTTTGGGCTCCTCCCTCCCTTCTCTCCCTTCACCCCTCCCTCTTCTCTCTTCTTTCCCTCTGCTTTTGGAATCTCTGGAATTGTGGCATTCACATCACCTCCACTAGTGTAAGCCAGTCGTGCTGCATAGTTTTTAAAGTGAAGTTTTTATTTTCTTGGCAGCCTCTCTTTCTCTGGCAGGCTTGCCGGCTTATCTGTTGACTGCATCTGCTTTCCCGTTTCAGCTTCATCCTGAGAAGCTGTTAGTTTGTTGTCATTCAGTGAATGTCTTTATAATTGTCCTTAACTCCCATGTTCCTTTCTTTCCATATTCCAGTTGTCCTGGTTCTCCAAGGTTTTCCTCCTGTCCTTTGTAGCTGGTCAATATAGATGATGGTGCTTTCTGTTATGTTCATCCACTTGAATAATGACAAAAATTTAACATTTGTAAAAAATTTTAGTTTCTTTGATAAAAATAGTTCAGAAAATATTTACCTTAATCTCAGGCATTTAGGAATCACATAAGTCAGTCAAAATAATATACAATTTAGTGCAAGTTACACTTATCATAAGGTGTAATGAATACACCTATATAGACTTGGACTTGATACTACTTATAGTTAGAATGTATCACTATCATCAATCCTAGTAGACTTTTAGTTTTTATTGTCATGCAACCTTAAAGTATTTATAGTTTTTCTTGTAGTTGTTTGTATAAGATGAACTTGAAAACAGTATACTGGAAATTATTCCCTAGGATGATTTTATATATGTTTCTAAATTTTGTCAATTATTAAGAAAAAAATTAGATTTTTATTTCTCTTCTTGTTTTAATATTTTAAATCAACAATAAACCATTAAGTTATAGAAAAAACCTAGCTGTAGACAGGAACTGTCTGTTTTCCATATTCTCCTTACCTGGAGAATGACATGGTTACCATGACTCCCAGGTAACCATGGAGATTAACTAGCAAGCTACCTAACTTGTTTCACACAGATAAGTTGATCCTTATACATAGCTTTCTCTTGCACATGTTCTCTCTCTCTTTTTTTTCTCTCTCTCTGTCCATTTTTCTTTCTTTAGACTGAAAATAGATTATTTTATATAATATATTCTGATCACTGTTTTACCCCCTCATCCCCTCCCAGGTCCTCCCTATGTCACCATCCATTCACCTTCATGCTTCTTTCTCTCTCTGTAGAAAACAGGCAAATATAAAACCAAAAGAGTAGAACAAAACAGAAAAGCAAAACAAACAAACAAACAAAACAAAAAACAAAGAAGAAGCATGAGAAGCCCACAGAGACACAGCACACACTAGACAGTCATAAAATACAAAATTGGAAACCATAATATATAACCAAAAGACCAGTCAAGTAAAAATGCCCAGACAAAGCATAATGAGACAAAAATAAACTTCCAAATGCTATCAAGTTAATGTTGTATTGGTTACCTGTTACTATGAGGCATGTCTTTAAGTGTTGTTTGTATATCCAGTGAGACTTCCTTGGAGAGACAAATACTTCCTTTGTGAGCGATTGCCAGTTGGAAATAGCTTCTTGATTAGGTGTAGGAGCTCATTTCCACTTCCCCATCAGTGCCGGGACCCAATCTGGCTTGGACCTGTGCAGGTCCTGTGCGTGCTGTCTGTTTCTGTGAGGTCATAAGCCTTGCATATTTCTTGATAGTGATTTTGTTATGTATTCACAGCATCATGTACTCTTTTACTTTCAATATACAATAGTCTCATAATTATTATATTATTAGTATTGTTATAGTAATTCATAGTTAAGAACATGCAAACCTATCTTACCTCTTCTCACATGATACCAGTCTTCCAGCCAATATCAGCCTCTGCAAAACTCTACATGAATCCCGGTGCAGAGTCAGAGCTCAAAACACCCAAGCTTGATGGGAACGTGGAAGTACAGAATATTGCCATTGAGCTGACGAAGCCTCAGGTAAGGCGCCGCTGGTTAGCTCTGGCTTTAATCAGCCCCGAATCCTGATTGTTCTTGTGCTTGTCATTAGTCATTCTCTGTGGTGTGGTGGTACCTTTGTTTTATTCTGTTGACATTCGATGAAAAAGATATAAAGATTTTAAAAGAGAGAGATTTCAGATAGTTTCCATTAATCTGATCTTTTTTCAAAAACTATACTTAATCTTATTAAGCTATACTGAAAGATGTTAGTCCCTTTGAAATCATAATTATAGGAGAATTTCAGTATGCTTTTCTCATTTTTTCTTCTCATCTTTTAGTAATGTGTGTATGAGAGTGTGTGTGTGTGTGTGTGTACATGCATGTGTGCATGTGTGCGAGGTCAGAGGGCAACCTGAAGCAGTCACTTATCTCCCTCCACCTTGTAGGCTTTTGGGATTGAGGTCAGGCTGTTAAGCTTAGTTGGAGCCTCTAAACCCTGAGCCATCTTGACAGCTACCTTTTCAGTTTTTAACAATTTTGTTTATTTGTACTTACATATAGTATGTGAGCCTCTGTGAATACATGTGCAGTCATGCTTTCAGGAGCCTATTAGATGCCAGGAACTGAAGTTATTGGGTGTTATGAACTGCCACAGGGTGCTGGAATTAAATCCAGGTCCTTTGCAGGGAACCTGTGATAGAGTTTATTGTTGACGTTTGGGCTAGACACTTTTGTCACATAACCTTTCGGTAGAATTGCATAAAGGAAGCTAGCACTCTGTCTGTCTGGGTCTGTGATCATTACCCCCCTTTCCTTGTGTGTTTCTCTTTATTTAAACTGTTTGTCAGGCCCACATAGCACAGAGTTGTGTTGATAGTAAAGTGAGTGATTAAATAGCTTCAGCTTGCTTAGTTATGCAGCAGTTTTCTGGAGCAGTTTGGGAGTTAGCTACTGTAGCTGTGGCAAAAGTGAGAGTCCAGAGGAAAAGCAGGCAGGCTCAGAGACAAATACAATCGACACTGGAGACGTACCCTTTTATTATTTCTAAGATACATATTTTTTTCCATTTTAGAATATCTGAAAAAATGGATGTGTACTTCTGGTTGTGTGGCAGTTTAAATAGCAGTACCCTTCTCTTTTATAAAAGAGCTTAAAGTATTGTGCTGTAATTTCTAATTGGTAATGTTACATTTAATCAGGTATAGTTAGTATATTATTGAATTATCAGAGATTTTTGAAGTCCTCTAGAAAAAGAGAATCAAATCTAATTTATATGTTCATTGTAACAAGCCCAATTTTGTTCTTGTCTCAATAGTATTTAAGTATGATTGACTTTTTGGAGTCACTGGATTATATGGTTAGAAATGTGCCATACAGGAAGTACAAACCTTGCTTACCACTTCACACCAACTGTCGGCAATGGTAAGTTAGAATTCCTCTCTCTCTCTCTCTCCCTCTCTCCCTCTCTCCCTCTCTCCCTTTCTCCCTCTCTCCCTCTCTCCCTCTCTCCCTCTCTCCCTCTCCCTCTCCCTCTGCTTCTCCCTCTTCTTCTTCTTCTCTTTCTCTCTCTGTGGGGGTGTGTGGATGTGTTGTGTGGCATATGAAGATGCGCTTGCCTGTGTGAGTGTGTATGGAGAATGGGGGTGTATGTTGGATGTTTTTCCTGATTGCTTCTCTCATCCCTACTGTCTGAGCACAGTCTCTCATTGAGCCTGGCCATCTCCTATTGCCCCAGCACTGGGGCTGCAGCTGTGGGCCAGTGAACCCAACGTTTACATGCATTCTGGGGGTGCAACCTCAGGTTCTTACTTGCTCATCGAGTGCTTGAGCATGGAGTCATTGCTTTACTCTTGTTCTTTTGTTTCCAAGAGATGAGTATCATATCGTCAGGGCCTTCAGAGTTAAGAAACCTTTAAGGCCTTATTGTCTAGACACTTTCAAAAACAATAAGAAAAGAGAGATCTTTTCTGTCTGTGCTGTCCCCCCCACCCCCCACTAATGCCTCATTTGATATTCTTCTTCTGGACTCCTAAAGTTTATCTTAGCATTCAAGACTTTGAGAATGTTTTTAAAAGTCTTGTCGATTTTCCACGTGGACTCAAGGTTATAAAAACACAGCCTGTAGCCATGTTTCACTGAGCAGTGGAAGTGTGTGTATGAAATGCATTTCATGATCGTGTGGGTATCATGCGGTGGGAACTAAAATAGCTATGCCATCACGAGACACTATAACTCTGTGAAGCCATTGTGCTGGATGTGGCCTGCCGTTTAACAAGAAGTTGCTGTTAAGCACGTGACTGGCCATTTTCCACATGTACCGTTTTGCACGGTCGTGCTTCGGCATATCGTCCTCCTGGAGTGTTTCTCTGCTTACTCTGTTTAGGTTGGGAGTTGTACTGGGGGCTTGCAGTGTTACCGTTGGAGTTACTAGAACAACGACATCAACAGTGGGAATCTCTGAGAAATCTAATCTGTTTTCTTGCATCTTTATATTCACATGTACATTAACAAACTTTGACTTCAGGTGGAAATATGCTATTGATTCTGTTCTTGAAGTTCATATAAGAAGATATACACAGCCGTGGTCATGGAGTAACATAAAAAAACACAGGCAGTTACTCAAGAGTTACAAAATGGCCTACAAAAACAAGTTAACACAAACCAAAGTCTCAGAAGAAATACAGAAACAAATTCAGGTATATTTTGCATATGTTACTACTGCTAACTTCTAATCACCCTTTAATATTCTGTCTCTCACTCTGTAGCTCCAGTTGTCCTGTCACTATGAATACCAGGCTGGCCTCGAACTCACAGAGATCTGCCTGTCTCTGCCTCCAAGTGCTGGGGTTAAAAGTGTGCACCACTGCATGCAGCTCCTTTAACATTCTTATGTATCTGGTTTGAATTGGAATATAATTTGACAATGAACAGACTCATACATGAGAAAATAGAGTGTCCTTCCTTACTTTTTCATTTCTTTTTATTAACCAACAATCCCTTTTCCATAGCATAATGTCACATTTAGTAGAACTACTACAGGTTATATGAGAAAATGTGTCTCGTTTTCCTACTACTGTTTAGAATATGGACATTAGTTCATTTGTTAGATCTTGTTTGTTCATAAAAATTCCCATATTTATACAATTCTGTTCTCTCCATTTTAGAGCTTAAAATATTGTTTATAAACAAAACAAATAAAAAAAAAAACCCTTTCCCTGAGAAAGGCCGGGAGTCTTACTTGTGCCCTGAATACAAAATTTGCTTAATAATATGTGGTGGCCATGGCTGCCATTCAGTCACTGTGTCCAGGATATAAGACGGGGCTGAACTCCTGTGCTTTGGAACCCTAATAATGACCAGTGTGATACAAGAGGGGCATAGGTGTGGGGACAAAGAGCTCTAGGAGCTTGGTGTTTACCAGGTATTCTGGTCATAGACACACAGACATGGGTTTCTCAGCTGCCCAAGTTTCTTCTCAGGAGTAAAGTGAAAACAGCATCTGTCTTATAGTCCTGACGGCTGTATGAACAAATTCACGAGGGTTCAGGTCATCTAATTAGAGTCTCAGTTTCTCCTTTAGTCTACTTGGTGACTTCAGTAGTTTACATTTGTTTTTTAAAAAAGTAGTGATATAATGTCTATAAAATAATACAGAATAGGGGAGAGTAGGAAGTAAAGATCACAAGAAAATACCTAAAACTGCTCTCCAGTTTTTATTCTTTTTAAAATTTTATGCCTTTAAAATTATGTGTACATGCATGTTTCTGTGTTTGCTTGTACACATAAGTACAATATTGGAGGAGGCCAGAAGGGGCATCAGATGGCCTGGGGCTGGAGTCGCAGGTGGCTGGGAGCTGCCAGATGTAAGTGCTGGGGACTGAACTGCAGTCTTTGCAGGGAATGCAGTGCTGTTTTCCAGCACTTCTTACTTCTTCACATCCCCTCCTTTCATAAAAAAAACCTTTTAGAAGATGTACTTATTTTATGTGTGTGAGTGTCCTCCCTGCATTTAGGCCTGAGCACTGCGTGTGTGCCTGGTGCCTGTGGAGGGCAGAAAGGACATCCAGTCTCCTGTTACAGGTTGCTGAGTGCTGGGAACTGAGCTTGGATCCTTTGTTAAAGCAGCCAGTGGTCTTGAGGTCTGAGCCGTCTCTTCAGCCCCAGCATAGTTCTTGTCGAAAGCATTCTTACTTTATTTGCAGTTATCTAATACCCCACAGAAAATGCTTTATTTTCACACTGTTGAGTAACGATTTAACTTTTTGTAAGACTTACTTTCCTTACTATAAAAATTAAAATGATTAAAAGCATGTTTTAGCTCATGCTTTCATTAGACACTGCCAGTGTTGGAACTGCCTAGATGAGTACGTCAGTCATGGGGTATGCTGTATATAATCTTTTTTTTTCCCTCTTGTTTTGCAGGACTTGGAGAAAAGTCTTGATGTTTTTAACATAATTTTAGTGAGACAACAAGCACAAGTTGAGGTAATCATTTTGCCTAACTGCCTTTATTCTTTATTCAGCGAGTTAATACCATTTCTTTAAGCCTGGGATGAAGAAATCTGAGTCTTATGGGAAGTTGCTAAGATTTACCCAAATGAGAATAGGGATGGATCCTTATTGTTTCATTCTGTCTCTAGGGAAAACTAACTGGAAAAAAGCTGTTAACGTGAGAAGGAAGAGCTTTAAAACTAGGCAATCAAAACTTTTTGACATAGTAAACCTAAGTTCCCTGTCACTCTAGCCATCGGAATGTCAGTTAACATTTGGCATCAGGCGCATGCTCTTCCTTAGGACTTAGCAAAAACTTACTGAGTTTCTGTCATTCTAGATTCTGGTTAAGTATGTGGACCTGAGGGTCAGAGAGTCCCAGTTTTGCAGGCTTTTGTTTTTATGACTCAGCACTAGTTATTTAATCTCTTTTGTGCTTTGGTTTTCTCATTTATACAATATAGCCTGCATCTCGGGCTTATTGTGGGGGAATATGTGATAATTCATTTAAAACACTTAGTCTGTTATGGGCCTGGCCCTTAGGAATGACTGTGTAAGTGATTTTTTTTTTTAACCTTTCTCTTTACTATTTGTATTAGCATATGGAAGTAAGCAAAATAAAGAAATCCCTTTTAAAGGGAAAGAAGGATAATAAGTACACAATTAAACACAAATAGCAGGGATGTAGAGAGTGCTGCCGCTAGGCAGTGACGATCACTGGGATTACAAGTTTAACCAGGACAGCAGCGCAAGCTTCACTCATAGAGGAATGGGCTGATGGCCCAAGGAGGTTGAGAGAGACACCAGAAAGATGTGCATGGGCAGAGCTGACCCGGGAGGAAAGAATAGACTGTACCAGTTAAAGGCTTTTAGAGTCACAGCCACTGTGATTTACAGGAAGTGGCAGGGTGGAGTGGAGTGGTGCTGCTGGGAGCGGGGGAGGTCACCAGGCTGTGTGGGATTTTGTAAGCAGCAGTGGATTTTGGCTTGAATTGGCAAGTCATTAATATTGACTTTGAGAAGCAGGATATTATAATTGGGGATGCTTTAGAACTCGTTCTCCATGCTTTGCAAACAGCGCTAGGAGAGAACAAGAGGATACTAACAGGGAGGCCAGCTGCTTCTGAGCTATCAGGTGAGGAGTGGCAGGGGAGTGAGTAGGTATTTAATCTCACTCAGGGGTTTCGAATCCACCTTTGATCATTCAGTTCCCAGAAAAAAGACACACAATCTTTATATTTATAATAAACTTGAATCAGCATTAGAGCGGGGCAGATACCCACCCTATGTGTTATAATGTCTATATTCCTGCCAATAACCCCGAGATATGATTTGCCATGTTCTGTGTGGACCACTCTTATTCCAACTGGCTAGCTAGTCCACAAGGCTAGTACTTACAATCCCTTACCCCATGGCATCTTCTCCCCTCTCCATCTTCTACTTCCCCTTCATGGTCCTTCCTCAGACACCAAGCCTGGGAACCTAAACCCCACCTACCTTCTGCCCAGCTATAGGCTGTCACCATCTTTATTCAACCATTAGTTTTAAATTAAGGAGTAATGTATGCATTAGAATACATAGCAAAAAACCAAACCTCAACAGGGGAGGAGCTTGGTTTCAGTGGAGGGGATAGAATGTTCCAGAGACTAGATGTTTGAAGGCAGAACCCATATAACCAGATACAGGCTAGAGATAAGAGAGTTAAAAAGCCTTGGGTTATTTTGGTATCAACAGTTGAAAGTATAGATCGGTCATTAAACAAGATGGAGAAGACTGTATGGAGCAGCTGGGGTACAGTGTAAGTAGATCTCACAGTTCAGAAGAGAAGTCTGCTGCACGTGTAAATTCAGGATGGGTTAGAAGTGTGAGACTGGATAAAGTTACCTAAGGAATTAGGGAAGAGACCATAAACCTTCTGTCCTGCTTAGAGAGATGGGAAACAACTCAGAGGTGACCGTGGGTGTTGCCCAGTTGAAGGAGGGAAGCTTTATTAACACAGCTCCAAATTCAGGCAGAAAGGGCTTTTAGGCAGAGAGCACCCGACTCCCTATGGCTACCTGTGATGGACACGCCTGAGTGGCAGCTGAGCTGACTCAGAGATGTACGCTTACACCTGTGGAATGCTTTCAGCTAACATTCCTTCTTTTCTTTTTGGATGACTGATATTTGTTTTTCTTTTTCACTCAGTGTGTATATACGAATACATTCATGTAAACATCTATATAAAATGTATATAATATAAACACTCAGAGTGTATATATGCACACATATGTTAATGCTAGAATGAAAATACCACATTTGATATATCTTGATGTCTTCTATTTCATCTTTTCACTCTTGAGTGCTTGTGTCATGGGCGACTTAGGACTGAATATTTTCTCTGTGCTTAGCCTTATATTTGGTCATCAAACATCCTCCTTCAGTTTAGAACTTACTTTTTCCCTTTAACTTCTCTTTTTGGATTGATTTACTTTTTATTATGGGATACTTAATTATGTTAATGATTTACTGTCCATTGAAAATTCTCTTAAAAGTGAGTTTGAAGATTGTTAAAGATCAGAGACTAATGGTAGTGTCTAAATCATTTACTCTTCTTTTTCCATACTTGTTTTCTGGTTTCTGAAAAAGTAGGGTAAGAGGAGGAGTAGGAAGCATCTTAGGCTGTATTTGAAGCAAGAGGTGAGATGGATTTGAGGACTGTTTCTATCACTGTTTTTTTTATCCCACCACAACCTAGTTAGCAAACCAGTAATGTGTGTCCATTCTGAAATGTGCCTTTTAGAACAATACATTTCAGATGCAGAAACATCTTCATTTTAAGGACTGTTTTATTTTTCAAACCCATGATTCCAATGTCTCCTTAAACACCTGCACATTACAGTACACAGAGAAATTAATTCACAGTCTCAGCGCTAGACAGTGTGCCTTCTTTAAATTCTATTAGTAGGCATAGGAAGTAGGTTATCTGTAGACCACATTATCCAGGCCATTCTATGAGGATCATTTTAGGAAAAAATGACTGGCCTCCTCTCCTGTATTACTCCATTGAAGCATTAAACAAAACCGACCATGGATATACTTAACAGTGAACAGAGTATTTCTTCTGAATTAATCTTCAGTTTTCATTTTTCAGGTCATTCATTCTGGGCAGAAATTAAGGAAAAAGTCTTCAGAGGCAGGAGAGAAACGTGGCTGGTTTAGTGGGTTCTGGGGAAAGAAAGAATCTAAGAAGAGAGATGAAGAATCATCAGTCCCTGAGAGTAAGTCTCAAGGCAGGGGTCATGGACCTGAAGGAAAAGCCACACAGATTCTGCCTCACACAGCCAGCAGAGGCACACATGAATGATATGACAGGCTACATAATTGCTTTGTTTATCTACCTGGAGAAAAACTTGAAATTTATTGAAAAATGGCTTGTGAGAAATTAAACATGTTTATGCTTAGAGGTCTCAGCATCCAGCATTCCTTATTGTTAAGCTGTAGACGGATTTTAATAACAAGTTTATTTTTTGAAAATTTTAGGGAATTTAAAAATATGTATATCTGAGAACTGAATTTCCTTAACAGCGAATGTCTTTTTGCAGTTTCTTAACACAAACAGGCAAACACAGGGTGTTTGTTTTAATTAAGCCAAAGTGGTGTGTTGGAGGGAATTAGGTAGCTGGTTTTGCTTTAGCATTTCTGTCTGTAGACTTTAAAAAAAAAATTATCTATAAAACCAAAGCCACTCATTTCCTGAATGACTGTCTTCTCTCATAGCCATAGATGACCTTATGACTCCAGAGGAAAAAGACAAACTCTTTACTGCCATTGGGTACAGCGAGAACACCTACAACTATGCTTTGCCCAAGCAGGTAGGTGTCAGATGCCTTCACAAGTCTTTTGAGTCACTTGCAGGATTATCTTGAGTTGGGTTAAATTAGTGATGTTCTAAATAGCTACTGAAAATGTGTTGTCCTCAGTTTCATTGCCATATGCTGTTCTGGGGCCTTACCAGTCAAGATTTAGAATATTGCAAGCATCCTAGAGTCTCCCACACCTCCCCTCCTTTCTATCTAGAGCTAACCCATGTTCAGATTATTCCCACAGGCACGTCTTTCATTTCCTTTTGTGTTTCGCTATAGACAGAATGATTTTGTTCTGAATGTTTTTTTGTCTTTCTGTAAACGGAGGCACACAGCACATTTTTCTCTTGTATGGCTTTGCTGTTGGAGTCATCTCTACTGCTGTACCTAATATATTTTGCTCATTTTCATTGCTGTGTAGGACTCTATCATTTGAAAATACCTGAACTTACTTTCTTATGCTTTTTTAAAAAAGCATATGAGTTGTCTTTATTTCTATTTCATGTTCTTTCTTTTTTAACTTGTGTTTTCATTTCTACTGAGTCAGTACCTAGGTGTGAGATTGTTGGGTGACAGGGCAGATGTATGTATAACTTAAAAGAAACAGATTCCTTAAACATCACTCACTGTGATAGCCATTCTTTATGTTTATTTTTAGCCATAAACATAACGTAAGAGGATGGTGTGCTACCCCACTGTAGTTTTACTCTATATTCTCCAATAATAATATTGAACATGTTTCCACGGCATGTTGGCCATCCTGGCTCATTTGTAAGTGCCCATTTTAAGTTGGGTAATGTTCGTCCTTTTGCTGTCTCTGGGGCTCTGTGGATTGACTTACAGCTATGTCCTGCATTTTGCATTTGTGTATAGCTTTTAGAGTGAGCGATTTGGGGGAGATGGGAGTCACGTCTTGTGTGCTCATTGCTGTCTCTCTGACCTTCACCCGTATTTCCCCTCTCTTGGATGATGCCTGTTGTTTTCTTCCCTCTAATGAAGAGCTGCTTGTACTGTTTGATTCAGCATCTTAAGGATACTCCCCTACCTTGTGTTTAGAATTCTAGGTTGTTCAATTCTTTCTTTCTTTCTTTCTTTTTTTTTTTTTTAAGAGTTTGAGTTCACAATTCTGTTGCTGTTTGGCTTTCTCTGTTTGTGAGCCATACTCTGTCTTAGTGATGTGTCTGTTAGCTCAGTTCCTGTGTATGATGTTTTTATCAATGACGGAAGGACATTGATAAAAATTTTGGTTTTCTTAGACTTTTATAGTATAATTTTCCTTTATTCTAAAGAAATTCATATATGAATACAATGAAATATGATCAAATCTACCTCTGTTTCCCTTTCATGTCTCCCTCCCAACTATTATTTTCTTTCTTCCTCCACTCACTATCCTCCCCGACTAACATCGCACTAAATCCAGTTCGTATTGCTCATGTAAGACATGGGGCCATCCAGTGGAGAAAGTTTTTAACTCTTTACTTTAGGTTTTCAGTATTTCCTGTGGTATAAATGTATACTTGCTTTTGTTTACAGAGGTGGAATGTCATAAGTCTCATCAGTGTGGATAGTTTCTGCCCCACTGCTCTTTAGATCCTTCTTTGGCATGTGAGCTATGCCTTTGTGGCGTCTTCTGTCCCCCTTTCAGCTCCCCACATTTCTGTCTCTCCACTCTTCATCTGGAGAGCTTCCTCCAATTCTCTTTAGCCATTTGTTTCTGGGTCTCAGGACTAAACCCAGATTAGAGGGCATTTAATCAGTGCCCTGCCTTGTGTTAGGAACTGATTTTTAGTCTTTTTTTGGGAGGCTCATTTCATAGGCTGCCTTCATGCTCTTAAAAGTTCAATGCTTTGAGGGGAAATACATCTCCAAATTCTGTATTATCTCCCCAGTGGTTGTCTGTTCCAACTACATTTTTGGTTTGGAGTATCACAAGAGCACACATATTTGTGTGTAATGGCAATGTGTGTGTGTGTGTGCATATGTGTGTATGTGTGTGTGTAATTCAAGAGTGTAAATCCTACAGCCATCTGGCAGGTATTTCTTGTACATAGTTTTTCTTTTCTTCAGCTAGATGATTGGTCTGAGATGCGTAGTTTGCTTAAGTGAAGGCTTCTCAATGGACACTCTGCTTCTGTCACTTTCTGTTACTGTTTCTTTAAAACTAAGCAGACAAACTTGCATCCTTTGTAAGCGTGCTGTCTGTCTGATAGGCTTTCATTGAGTTTTCTAGTCTTGCTCATTCATGGAGAGTATGTAGGTGCTGGAACCCACAAGCTTTGTTGAGTTGTTTGATGAGGTCACTATATTTAATTAAGGAGAAACCATTAAAACTAGCAGTCATTTGCATGTTAACTGTTTTTATTTATTCCCGTTTAGTATGTGGCCCATATACTGACTCTGAAATTGGTGAGCACCTCTATTATAATAAGAGAAAACAGAAATGTTCCAGAAATCTTGAGAATTCAGATAATTGGCTTGGGTACCCAAGTATCCCAGCGACCAGGAGCACAAGCGTTGAAGTAAGTTTTAAGAACTTATTTTCATCTGTGGCCCTGAATAAATAATCTTATGGAGCATGAAAGAATACTGAAAAGAAACAGCTTTCTTTCATTTCTTTTGTTTTGCATGTTTTGTTGTGAATTATGTAATTTACTTTTCTAACCTCCTTCTTTTCTGCAAGTGTGTATCAGGTAGTGTTTTATTTAGAGTGTCTACACCATGGTAGTGGTTCAGGGTACAGTACATTTCTGTTTTCAGGATATTTATGTTGTTTCTGATAAGAGGATATGCAAAATAACTAATTCAAGACTTTAACACATTAGACCGTTTACTGTAGAGCATGGTTTGTATACAACAGGTATACTGCATGGCTCAGTGGTCGGGGAGGGTAACTGAATAGGTAGGAGTGTAGACTGCTGGATGGGAAGGACTCCAAGAGAGAAGCAGGAGGCAGCTAGAGGATGCAGGAGTGGTGTAGAAACACGGTGTCAGCATTATCTATGTTTAAACCCTGTGGTCAGAACCTGTGCCATGGCCTGGGCTTGACTAATGTAGGCTTTTCCTGTGGATGACAAACAGCTACTGAGACACGGATGCACAGCAACAGAAGCAGGTTTTGTAGGTCAATGAAGGCCAGCCTCAGAAGATGAGCTGTAACCTTGGCATAGGGCTGGTTGCCAGGGGAATTTTCAACGGGATAGCTATAATTTTACCTGTTATATGCTTGCTCTTTCCTCATTGAATAGGATAGAAGCAAAATTAGAACACTGGTACGTCACAGGCTTGCGACAACAAGACATTGTGCCATCACTGGTGGCTTCCATTGGTGACACTACATCGTCCTTGCTCAAAATTGAGTTTGAAACTAACCCTGAGAACAGTCCTGCTGACCAGTCTCTGATTGTTCAGTCACAGCCTGTGGAGGTCATCTATGACGCTGTAAGTGTAGTCAGAAATCGACTTTTCAAGCTGTCTCTAGGGTTGAGGGATGGATTACTACGTAAGTGCAGGAGGAAACTGAGTGTGCTGTGCAAACACGAGGCTCTGAGTCTGCATCCTCAGCATTCAAGTAAAAGACTGGCATGGGCAGGCGCTTGTATCCCAGCACTATGGGAGGTGGGCAGGATTGGTGGGACCTGTTGGCCTCCAGCCTAGCTCCATGTTCACAAGAAGCCCTGTTTGAAGGGAATGAGGTGGAGAGAGTGACAGAACAGGACAGCATATTCTCCTGTGGCCTCTGTACATGATCATGGGTGCACTCAGCCATGTACACACGTGATTATATATTACATATGCGTATGCCGTATACATACACAAAAAATAAATTTAAAAAGGTTTTTTTTTTTTTGGGCTGAAAGGATGGCCCAGGGTAAAGGCACTTACCATGCAAGCCTAATGATCTCAGTTCAGTTGTAGGAACCCAAGTAAAGGCAGTAGGAGAGGATTGACTTCACAGATCTCTGACCCCCATACATGTGCTATGACATGTGTGTTCACACATGCACAAGCACTCAGACAAAATGATCAAATGAAGTTGAAAACATTTTTACATTGTAGTGCAGCACCCACGACAAGATTTACCATCTTACACATTTTAGGACTATGGTTCGGCTTGTTTAGCACAGTCACATCTGTACTAAGTTCCTGAACAGCTGATCTCCAGAACTTCCTTTGTCATATAAAATTTCTCATATCCTTATAATCGTCTTATATGTAGGTAAGAGTGAATAGTTTTCCTCTGTTTCTTTTCTAAATGCCAAAGTATGACATAATCTAAGTTCTTTGTTGAGGGATGGGCTTTCCTCTCTGACTGGAGGCTGAAACTAGAGGTCATGCCAGTTGCTAGTTCCACAAGCCACTTAGACCTCTTGCCACTGCCATGATACATACGGATTCTCCTCTCTCCCATTAGCTCAGTAGTCTGGTCCTTGCTCATGGTTGTCTCTCACTCTTGAAGGGAAGTAGTAGCCTAATAGCTTTGGCTTCCGTGCTTCAAAGCCATAGCTGCGTATAAATGAGGTGAATTCTTTATAACAGATTTAACATATAACCTGTCGTGTTTTAAAATTCTTTTACAGAAAACTATCAATGCTGTTGTCGAATTCTTTCAGTCAAATAAGGGGTTGGATCTTGAGCAGATTACATCAGCTACACTGATGAAGCTGGAAGAGATTAAAGAGAGAACAGCTACAGGTGAAATCTTCAGTGTGTCTGTCAACACCAGCTAAACTCCAAACATGGCCGTTGTGATGGAATGACTGCATTTAAAGTAGTTTAGGGTTTTCTTTCTTCTTTTTAAAATGTGTCTGTGTTATATGTTGGACATGACTAACTCAGAGTTGAATAGACTTGGTAGAGAGGAAGAGAGTAATGGAGTGTGGAGATACTTTTCCTACATTACAGCCAGGAACCTGAGCCTTAGAATGACCTTGAGGTGGAACACGACCCCCTACCTCTACTCTTGAAAGCGTTCCCCATCCTGTGCATGCCTAGTTTTAAAGAACCCAGCAGACTATTTCATCAGGTTCCTTGTCATTCGATGGCTAGACCTAATTCTAGTTACATAGGATTTACTGTAATAATATATATAAATATATATTGAGAATGCAGCTTCTGGCAGGCCTGACACTACTTGATGTCCTTCAAGTGAAACTCTCCGTCTTTTTGTTAGTGGCGTCACCGTGTTGTTTTCCTGGCCTTCCTTTAGGACTCACACATATCATTGAGACTCGGAAAGTTCTCGACTTAAGGATAAATCTGAAGCCTTCTTACCTAATAATTCCACAGACAGGTTTTCACCATGAAAAGTCAAATCTTCTCATTTTAGATTTTGGTACTTTTCAGGTAGGTTTATGTGTACTTTTTTCTTTCTTTCTTTGATAAACTTGGTGACTGTATGTCTGATAGTGTCTTATTTTTCTTCAGTTCGCTTAAACTAACTCTAGACTTATTACATATGTATTATATGGCTACCCAGACAAAAGAAATTTCTTTAGAAATCCCTGTAATGGCAATAATTTGGCATTGAAAACCGGATGGATGGCTTTTGTTTTCCAGATGGAAACCATCTTAGTTTTCATGGTTTATAGAGTTTAATTTTACAGTGTCATTTTCTGGGCTATAGATTTTGACATAAAATTATAATCTCTATCTCTATATCTATATATCTGTCTGTATGTATATTCGATTGCTCTTAGTAACTAGAGTGGGATTTTGGATTTTCATCTCATTGAGTCTAAGCATTTGACAAAAGGTAGGAGTTAAACTGAGTGGAACCTTTATTCCGCCTGGGAAAAGGAAGTAGAGGGTGGAGCTGAGTCCCAATGGCCTCTTTCATGGTAGTGTTCAGAGGCGAAGAGTTCAAGGTGGACAGTAGGCGAGCTGAGCAGAGTTGGCAGGACCTCTTAGGAGTCAGGCAGAGGAAGGAGCATTCCTTCTGGACAGGTGATTCAAAGCAGACATCTGTGTGATTGGCTCAGTGACTGCAGATGCATCCATTACTCAAGTGTGACAGACTTGTGGTGAGGTAATGTACTCCTAACAAAATGCTCACAAACCACCAGGAAGTTAGGAAATCTCCTATCTTTAGTTAGAAGTTTTGAATTGTGACTAAAGTATGTTGATATGTATGTATAGTTTTCTGTTCTATAAAGAAATTCATTTTTTTTCCCTTCACTCCATTTTAGCTCAACAGTAAAGACCAAGGTGCACAGAAGACAACTAATTCATCCCTTGAAGAAATAATAGACAAGGCATATGACAAGTTTGATGTGGAAATAAAGAGTGTGCAGTTGCTCTTTGCAAAAGCAGGTCAGCCACTGCTCAGCTGTCAGGGCGAGCAGATAAGTTCCAGTAGCTTTGGTAGAGTGTGTGCATTGTTAGCCTTGGCACTCTCCATGCATGCGTCTGTTTGCTCATGGGCATCCGTCCCTTGTGCACTTGTCCTGTCTGCCATTTAGAAAACCCAGTAGGAGTGGCCCAATGCAGCATGCCACAGTTATAACAGAGGTCAACTAGGGTACCTAGCACCATTTGGACCTAAGCTCATGTGTGGCCTCTGTCTGTAGCATGACTACAAGATGTCAGAACACAGCAGAATTTACAGTTGGTTCTGGCTCTCCAGTCCTAATGCCTTGAGATGTTTCTATGTTCTCCATGCTGCCTTTATTTGAAAATATTTACTGTTTTAGCCCAGTCTTTAATTTTGTATTATTATATCTACTTTTATAGATGTCTGAGAAAATTATATTTAAAGAATACTACATCTAAAACCACTACAATACGCTTGTTTGATTCAAAAATCCTAAATGTGAGGTGTTCTCAAATTTGAAACAATAACTGCTGATATGATGCCATAAGTGAATAGCACCACACACAATCTCAGATAATGGGTTGCCCTCAAAGCCCACATGCCCTGCAGGTGCCAAGTTACACAGGCGGAGTTGTGTGTAGAGTTGGGTTCCATCCCCAGGATATCTCGCTACATTTGTACATGTTTTCAGATCTGACTTAGATCTCCTCTCCCATGTACCGTGTTTTCATTACAGATACTCATGCTGTAGCTATGCTCTTAAGACTTAGATAGTTTATGTCCTCAAAGCTTTGGTGTTCTCTGTTGCTTAAGTACAGCTTTTCCGTCCTCCATATTCTTGTAGTTACTAGAAGAAGTAAGTGTTGATTAAATATCTCTGAGTATGTCATTTTGTGGACGATCACCTGAGGACAGAATCTCTGCCCACCAGGCTGTGCTCTTCCTTGCAGTGAGTTCTGTTAACATTAAGATGACATATCTGCTCCTGTCTCTAAAGAGCTTCAGGGGTTCTTAAAAGAGAGTCTTTACACAGGCTGTAAGAACTGCCCTTTGTTTTGCATTCCCTTGCCAATAGTTATTTGAACACTGAGCTCTTTAGTCCCTGTCATGGATGAAGATTTGTGTTTGACTGTGTTAGTCATGTGAAAAATCCATTTTGTAATCTTCCTTTTGAAACAGTGGTGGTTATTACACATGAATGTTTTTATTATTATTATTATTAATCTTCCACCAATCTGCATTAAAATACAGATTATTTGACTTATATGCTGAAGGAAGTAAAATTTTGTTCACTGAATTTGTTGAATATCTTCTAGCAATGTAAAGTGGTTTTGTACAGAATATGTGGTTATTTTTGAAAAATGAATTAATATCAAAATTTTTATTTTTAAAGAGGAGAATTGGAAAAAGTGTAGATTCCAGCATCCATCAACCTTGCACATACTGCAGCCAATGGATATTCATGTTGAGTTGGCCAAGGCAATGGTGGAGAAGGATGTTAGAATGGCCAAGTAAGTATGATTTGTCTTTTGTATTAGAAATCAACAAAGACGCTGCACCCATATCACCTACTGAAGTTTAAGGAAACAGAGGTGGATCTAAGTGGAGAGGGAGAAACAGTGACTATTCTATCTTATGACACAAATACATTTTGAAGAAATACTTGTATGGTCTGTTGTGCTGGCTAGTTTTATGTCAGGTTGATACAAGCTATAGTTATCTTAGAGAAGACAACTTCAACTGAGAGAATGACTCCGTAAGATTGTGCTGTAGGTAGGCCTTTAGAGTATTTTCTTAACTAGTGATTGATGTGGGAGGGCCCAGCCCACCTGGGCTAGTGGTCCTGGGTTCTATAAGAAAGCAGGCCGAGCAGCCATGATGAGCAAGCCAGTAAGCAGCATCCTCCTTGGATTCTGCATCAGCTCCTGACTTCAGGTTCCTACCTGGCTTGAGTTTTTATGCTGACTTCAGTGATAAACTATAATGTGGAAGTCTAAGCCAAATAAACTCTTTTCCCCCAAATTGCTTTTGCTCATAGTGTTCATTACAGCAATAGTAACCCTGACTAAGACATGTTGTCTCTCTTATTTCAGAATTCAAATTTATTTAGGTTTTTTTTTTTTTTTTTTTTTAACGTTGTATAAATATTGGCTATCTGAGATTCTGAATGTGTGAACATCAAGATTCACTATCAGTGAAATAAAAATTTCAAAGGCAGTTAGCTTTTTTGGTCATGAAACCACGTACAATCTTGGGAAATGTCTTAAAGGAATAAAGAAATAGACGCTAGATTGTGAGGCTAGTATATTCTCATGAAATAGTTATGCTGTCTTCCCAAAAGCACCTTTACTGAGGTTCAATTGACACCTGTGATGTCATTTAATGTGTTGTCCCTGTCTCCATGAGTTCATCATGCAGTTGAGATAACATGTCTGTCACCTGCAGAAGCTTCCTTGAGCTCCACGTCTTCTCTTTCCTTTTCTGACTTTTTTCCTTAGAAAGTATTGATCTGTTCCTTCATCCTGAAGATTTATTTGGTAGAATTTTCTAGAATTTCCAATGAATGAAATCATTGAGCGTTAGCATTTTTGTTTGGATTCTCTCAGTATGTTTAAGATTCACCATGAGATTGCTTGAATGTGTGTCTGTAGATTCTTGTAGGCTTAACGTGTTCTAGGCCTGCAGCTTTCTTTTAGAGAGTATTTAAAAGTCTCGGACATTTTTGTGAATGAGTGTGAACTGTGTTGGAAGTGTTCTAGGTGAGCATTGTGTGTTTGAATTTGCCCAGCTTGGCAGTTGAGCTATAAAAAGTGCTCGTCTTCTCTACCTACATCAAGATGTAGATGTTGGTTTTCTCATTCTAGATACAAGCAGAACTGCCTTTGTTTCTCTTTTTCCTAACCAGCCAGCTTTTGAGTTCATTATTTCTCATTTGTTTTTATTCTTTAATCTTCATGTTTTCCACTCTAGGAAATTTTTCTGCACACTCGGAGTTTTACCTACATTTCATGCCAGGAACCTATTTAGGAGTTAGGTATCTGCCTGCTTGAGCTGGTCAGCTTAGCCAGGCAGCGGGAGGGTAAGCTGAAGAAGCTTATGAGCAGCTGTGGTCAAGACTGTGATGAGAAAGACAGAAGGTGGCCATGTTGTATAAGGAAGATAGCTAAGCAGCTGCCAGAAGACACATAAGTGGTGAAGCAGACTGGACCCTCAGCAGCAAAACGTGGCCTCAGGGACCTTGCATTTCAGTCTGAAGGGACAGGAAATAAGTGTGCACATCTTGTGTCTAGTGCTGCCAAGTGCTGTGGATGCACAGAGCAGGGCAGACAGGGTGATAAAGAGCGAGGAGGCAGACACTCTGATATTACTAGAAAGGAATCTTTGTGCCAGGAAGTAAAATACGTGTTGTGGTTTTGGTTTCTCATAATAGAGAATTGTGTTCAGTGGTACTTTGATAATGCATTAATGAACTTCAGGCTGTGTGTGGTGTTACACTCCCCTAATCACAGCAGCCGGGAGGCAGGGAGTCTGAGAGGCGAGGCTAGCCTGATTCCATAGCAAGTTCCAGGCCAGCTGGGGCTACATAGTGAAACCCCGCTTTTAAAAAAGTTTATTTAAAACTGTTTACTGCACTGGTTGTCAATTCTCCTAATGCTGTGTTTCTTTAATACAGTTCCTTAGGTTGTGCTGACTCCCAACCAGAGACTAATTTTTGTTGCTGCTTCATAGCTGTAATTTTGCTACCATTATGAATTGTAATGCAAATATTTG
This sequence comes from Rhabdomys pumilio, assembly GCA_030674055.1. NCBI lineage: Eukaryota > Metazoa > Chordata > Mammalia > Rodentia > Muridae > Rhabdomys > Rhabdomys pumilio. The sequence continues at coordinate 88,956,606 of JANHMN010000006.1, forward strand.
TGGTTACTGATGGTCTTAGACAAACTCTGTGAAAGGGTCCCTAGATCACCCAAAGGGTCATGACCCACCCACAGGTTGAAAACCACTGGTTTGCTTAAGAAAGATATGATTTAGAAGGTTTGGAAAATTGGTTCACAAAGAACTTTCCCTTCTTTAAGAGTGCTGTCTAAGTGTAATGAGATTGAAACATAGCTGGCTAACCCTTGACCTCACCCTGTAGTCTGCTGACAATTCCCTTCCCCTCCCTGAGACCTCACTGTCAAATTGTATTCTTAGATTTAAAGTGTCAGGAGGACTGCCTTTGATGCATGTGAAGATTTCTGACCAGAAGATAAAAGATGTGCTGTGTTTGGTTAACAGTATACCCTTGCCACAGAAGTCATCCACACAGTCTCCAGAGAGACAGGTGAGTATGTGACTGGGGAGAAAAGGCCAAGTCAATTGATAGAAAACCATACTTTCTGAGTAGTGGTGATTGTTTGAGGACAGGCTTTCTAACCACAAGGATGGGGCCTGGTGTGATGGCACAGACACAGGCAGATCTCTGATTTCATGGACAGCCTGGTCTACACAGCAAGTTGCAGCCTAGGTCAGGCTACATAGTAAGATGCTGTCTCTAAACAAACAAACAAAACCAGAAAGCAACTGAAATTAAAGGAAGATGTTCACATTTGTGTTGGGGTTCAGGAGTCTCCCACAAAACTCACAAACACCAATCTGAGTTAGACAGAGATGGTTTATCAATCACACACCCTAAGACTGATGGATCAGGGCCATAGCTCAGAATTTGGGGGTTGAGTCTACAACCTTTAACATCCTTCCTTCTCTGTCATGCGGCTTGGTGGTCGGCTCTGACTCAAGGTATTTTAGACTTAACAGTTCATATTGACCTTTAATTTGATGGGTCCTGCATAAAGCTTTGTGGAATTTCTTAAGATTAACAAACCTCATACAGAACATAAAAAGATATGTGATCAGCATGATCTTGCTTAGAGTTAAGTTATTTTCTGTGTTAATGACTGTCAGGCATGTTACAGCAACAATATGAAATAGCTGGTAGGCATGGGACAAAATGGCTGCAGCTATGCTGGGGGCGGGCCAGACCTCAACAATTTGTAAAATATACCTTATATAGAACTAGAAATATAAAACTTTAAAATAAATTTGCAAATAAAATTTCAAGTTGACATTGAAACTTTTTTTGGTGAGTCTTAAATGTTCTAGGTCACTTTAATTAAATAATCTTTATAGCTTAAAAGAAATGTTTGAATTTCTACTTACTTAGAAGTTTCAGAAAGTTAGCTAATAATAATGCCATTTTCAAGGGTCCTATGATAAATGTGTACTTTTATATTGTTACCCACAACAAGTAAGAGATACAGGAGGATATAGACTTACTCCTTGATTTGTACATAATCATATTTTTATAAATGTGGGGAGTAATTTTAATATTTTGTAGGTTTCAGATAACTGTTATTTGGCCATTTTCTCTTCTTGAAGATTTGTCTGTGATGCTTGTGCAAGTATCTTTCGTTCCATCTTCCTTTATCTTACCTTCTATGGTTTTGATATATAGAGATGTCATCCGTGTTATTTAATCCTTCTTATTAGCATATATTAAAAATATTTGCATTCTTTGCTAGGTAGCCTCGATTCCTGTTTTTTCAGGCGGGACGAAAGGTCTTCTTGGGACATCACTGTTGCTAGATGGAATTGAATCAGGTGAGGATTGGAACGTGCTGTTTCTCTGTGACACTAAACCTACACATTGTTATGTAGTGAGGGTGTTTGTGGAGAGTCAGGAGTCTCGAGAACACTGCTCTAGCTGTGCTGCCAACCAACACTGACTTCAGGGCATTTTATTCTTTGATGTTCACATCTCATTGTTAGATAAATGAAGAGTTATTTGTTTGTCTTAAGAGTGGGTAATGGGACTTGACAGTGTTTTCTAAAGATTCAATTAAGTTATTGTATTTCTCTGTAATAATTTTCTCTAACCAGGGCTAACTGATGCCTTACAATTTCAGATTAGAATATAGAATGTCAGCATGGTAGACATAAGGTGAATCTAACAAGATTAAGGCCTGGACACTCTGGTGTCAATTGTGGTGGTCACATCTTCATAATGATAGATGATGCCCAGTAAATATCTTACTGGATATTGAATGAATGAGCTAAAGTGAAAAATAAGTTCAGTTTAAGTTTTAGTACATGCCAGTTCAAGTCCTTTTGGGACTTGAAAAATACATTGAAAGTATTTTGTCTGAATATGAAAGTTCTATGCATGGATGGAGTTTACTGTGTCAGATCTAGGCTCAGTGTCCGTGTGGGCTCTCAGTGGATACTGTCTGGGTTGACGAGTGTGTCTGTCCTTTAGAGTCTGATGAGGAGTACTTTGATGCTGAGGACGGAGATTCACAGGCTGTTAGAACTGTCAAAGCCTCAGAACTGAAAAAAGCTGCTGAGGTTCCAAATGAGGAGCTGGTTAGTCTCCTACTCAAGTTTGAGATTAAAGAGGTATGTGTTTCTCTGTTCACGAGCACGTTCTTGTGGGTCTTCTGTCCTGGGAGCTGGCCTCAGCCTCAAGTGCATCACAGATGTGTATTCTAGGTTGTTTGTTTGTTTGTTTGTTTTGTTTTGCTTTTACAAGCTGATACATGTGAGTGTGCACAAATACATACACAGTTTCAAAACCATGGAAATTATTTTTAAAAATTGTTTAAGGGGAATCAGTGTATGTAAACTATTCTGGAAAAACTCAGTCTCTTAATTAGGATATGTGTTTCTGCATAAGATTTCTGTTTTTATGTATGGATGTATATATTACCCTCCCCAGCTCCTTTCATTTTCTTTTATTGATTCTTTAACCTTTTTTTACAGTCCAGACTTTACCCTCCTTCAGGTCTACCCTCTGACTGCTATGCATCTTACATGTCTTCCCTCACTTGCCTGTCTCCAAGAAGATGTCCTCACCCCACCCCCCAACCCATCAGACCTCTCCATTCCCTGCCCCAAGTTTCTCAGTGGTTAGGTGCCTCTCTAACTGAATCTAAACCAGACAGTCCTCTGCTGTATATGTGTTGGGGACCTCATATCAGCTGGTGTATGCTACCTGGTTGATGGCTCAGTGTCTGAGAGATGTCGGGCGTCCAGGTCAGTTGAGACTGTTGATCTTCCCATGGGGCCACCCTCCTCCTCAGCTTCTTCCAGCTTTTCCCCAATCCAGTGACAGGGGTCACTGGCTTCTGTCCATTGGTTGGGTGCTAGTATCTGCATCTGACTCTTTGAGGTGCTTGTTGGGCCTCTTAGTAACTGTCAGGGTCCTGGCTCTCCCCCTTAGCTGGATCCCAATTTGGGCCTGTCACTGGACCTCCTTTTCATCCCACAGTCAAAAATTCTGACCCAGAATTGTTTCTGTCTATAAGAACTGCAGGGATAAAAATGGAGAAGATCCTTTCATTTTTTTTTTTTAAGCTAGTGTTAGGCTGTGGATTCCAGGCTGGCCTTGAACTCACTATCTCACTTTATAGCTTTGGCTCTATTTGAATGTGAGACATTCTCCTGAGTGCTGAGATTATAGGTCCCTGTGGCACATGCAATATAACTAACTTCCCCTTGAGCTAAATAGTGTTGGTCATTGCCATTCATGTCTACCATAAACTTGTAAACTTTTTTTTTTCTTTAAAAAAGGATGGCTTAGGGCTTCTGTGTAAGAGAAGGGTTAGTTTTAATTGGTAGCAGGAAACCTTTTATTGCTTTCGACATCAGAGCTTCTAAATTCCAATGTGAAGAAAAAAGTCACGTAGAAAGCCAAGCATGGTAATATAGGCCTGTACTTCTAGTTATCAAGAAAGCTGAGGCAAGAGGATTACAGCTTTAGTTTCTGCTGGAGATACAGGGCATCCTGGTCAACTTAATAAGACCCTGTTTCAAAAGAACCAACAAAAAAGGGGTGGGAGTGACTGGAGACAGAGCTGGGCACATGCTGCTTCCAGCTTGTGAGGCCTGAACTTCAGTTCTGAGGACTGTTTCTTCTGAAGAATAGATGCACAGGAAAAGAAAACCCCATGAGAAGGTCACAGCATGTTTTGGGGGTAAAAAGAGATTTCTGTGCCAGGCATATGATTCCTTTTAGCTACATGTGTACATTTGCTCTGTAACTGTCAGCACTCATCTTCACATTTGTGGGAGTGCAGCTTTCTGTCTTCATTTTTGCCTTTCTTTGTTCTGAACTTTCTATAATAATTTTTATTACTTTGATGATAAAGTGCAAAATAATACAGATATGTTCATGGTTGACTTTGATATTCTAGAATGACAGCCTTCCCTAAGTCATCATGTCAGATTTGATAAGTCTTAGTCTTACTGGTATTTTCTTGATCTGTCTCCTACCCTTGGCTTTTGACTTGTCTCTTTTTTTCATACTTTGACCCACAATATAAGGAAAGCCCTTGAGCCCTGTCTTCAAATGCTTCAGGGTGGTTGCTCTTCTCTTCAGCTGCAGCTGTGCTACCTCAACCATTTGCAGAAGTCAGGCTCAGTTCTTCCCCTGCCCTCAGCCCCATGCTCCCAGAAATAAGACTCAGACTCAAATTATTTACAAATACCTTGGCCATATAGCTAGGCTCTACTCTGATTAGATCATAACTTAGTTAATCTTATTATTTTAACCTACATTTCTCCACATGGCTGGTTACCTGTGCTCAGGTACAATGCATCTGTCTCTTCACATCTTCTCAGACAAATCTCCTGCTGTTCTGTATCCCAGAATTCTCTTCTGCCTCCAGATGTCCCAACTTTATCTCATGCCTAAGCCATAGGCTTTTTAATCGACAGGCGATGCATCCATACAATATACAAGGCAGTCCCTCGACACCATTTCTTATATGTCTTAAAAATTGCTACAAACGTTTTGATTTTTTTTTTTATTGACTGAATATTTTTGGCTATCATTTCCAAAATCAAATTAAATACTGTGGAATGAACATTCTTGCTTTTTGCTGCTATCAGAAGAATCTATCAGTTTTTTTTTTTAATTTAAAAAATGCTAAGAACCTTAGCCTTATTTGCATGGGCTTTCAGTCCTGATCCTAGAGTTCAAGGGTAACCCCAGTCTTTGTGTCTGGTATGAGGATGCCATTAGAATCTTCACTGGAGCAGTGCCCTGTGTGGGAAAGGGCTTTGCTTCTGTCATTTTAAGGATGACTTTCACTTACCAACAACTCTCCTCTGCCCTGTGAAATCTTTTAGGTGGTTTTGGAACTCACTAAACAACAGAAAGAAGAGGAGACAATTCTAGTATTTAATGTCACTCAGTTAGGTACAGAAGCAACAATGAGGACATTTGACCTGACTGCGGTATCCTATTTGAGGAAAATCAGCTTGGATTATCATGACATTAAAGGTAACAGCCATGAAAATAGAAATAGTCTCATTTATAATGAAACATTTGCATTTCATTATGATGGGTATAATAAGCATGGTGCAGTAAATACTTTATGAATACTAACTCCATTCGAGAACAATGGCCATTAGGTATCCATGTTACTGTCTTTAGTTCACATGTAACTAATATGCACATGGCCATGAGACATCTGTCTTACTGGCTTCAGTTCACATGTAACTAATATGCACATGGCCATGAGACATCCGTCTTACTGTCTTTAGTTCACATGCAGGTTGATCATTCACCCAAGTTCAAACAACTGTAGGGGACAGAGCCCTGACTGAGACATTGGAAGCCTGGTTCTGGGGTCTGGCATCCTTAGCCACTATGGTACATGTCCTCAGAAAGTCCACTGACGTTAGGGAGTATCCTTTCCATTTCATAGGCAAAGAAAGGCTAAATAACCCAAACTAACTTGCTCACACCCTCTGTCTTGTTCATGATGGATTTTAGAGTTTGGATCTGGACTTAGGATACTGAAGCCTTTTCCGTTAGAGCCATCCTAATGTTGTGATCCTTTATATAGTTCTTCATGCTGTAGTGATCCCCAACCATAAATGACTTGTTCCTACTTCATAACTGTAGGTTTGTTGTGGTTATGAATTGTAATGTAATACCTGTGTTTTCTGATGGTCTTGGGTGACCCCTGTGAAGGGGGTTGCTGCCCACAGGTTGAGAACCTCTGTGGTAGAGTGTTTGCACAGCACAGAAACACTGATAGAAATAAAAAGTTTGGAAGATGCAAAGGCCACTCTCTTGCAAATTTTATAGTTCATCATTTCAGTGTATTTCTTATGAGCTAAAATATTTGAGGCATGAATGAGTGACAATTAAAATTACCTCTAAACTTGCCCAATACGTCAGTCAAATACTAAGACGTTTTATGATTTTTAGAAAATAGTTGGAACCAAGGTAATCTCCAGTTAAGTGTTGCTAATTTTCTTAGGTAATAGATTGATAGAATTTATATTACAAACACGAGTAATAATTGTAAACAATAAATTTTCTAGACTGCTTTTTCTTTGTGTCAGTTAAGACTACAGAGGGGACTGGAGAGATAGCTCAGCCATTGAGAGTGCCTGGGTTTGATTCCCAACACCCACATGGCAACTCACAACTGTCTGTAACTCCTGGTCCAGGAGCTCTAACCCTTCTTTTGAATTCTTAGGGCACCAGGTACACACATAGTGTGCATACATACATGAAAATAGAACACTCACACACGTAAATCTTCAAAAAAAGTTATAAAAGGGAAAGATGAGGGGTGGGGTGGCTTTCTAGCTGTTCTAGAAGCAGGAGCATGATTCAGTAGTCGGTGAGCCAGCCCTCCCTACATAGATCGGGGAGCCAGTTCCTGTTTGTGTCCAAACTCACGATACAGTTTTGAACTTGAAGGAGAAGTTTGTTTCGGCTTTGAAACCAAATCTTATTCTGTAGCCCTTGCTGGCCTCAGACTCACTGTATACCTCAGGTGGGTCTATACTACAAGGGTCCTCTTTTTTCCATCTCCCAAGGACTGGGATTACAGCTGTAAATCACCACAGCCTACTAAAAAGAAATGTTGAATTGTCATCCTAAAAAAAAAAAAAAAAGGTTTCTGTATTCTTCCCTGCAACCCCAGGTCTAAGCAAAGGCATTATTTAAATTATTTGAGTTTAGTAAGTATAAATAAAATATTTTAAAACACTTTAAGAATTCACCAGAGATTGTCCCAGTCTCCAGTTCTGTAGTTGAGAAAGTTAAATAGCTGTGGGTTAAGGTCAGAGATGAATCAGAATTCACGTTTCCAGATTCTTAGGCCCATAGTTCATTCTGCTGCCTATAAATACACAGGCGTCCTTAAAAATATCTTAAGAGGTTTTGCCTCTTTTTGAGCACCGTATGGAAGTGAACGTGAAGGGTTTTAAGTAAACTGGGAATCTAAGGCAAAGATTTCAGCTACCTTATGTCCTCACCAGTAATGCGTGTTGCTTTATAGCCATGAAAGTGCACACGGATAAAGCACCACTAGACAAAGACATGTAGGACACTCGAAAATTTCATAAAAGCGACTTATTTACATTTCTCTCTTTTAGGATCCAGAAAGAAGCCAATTCACTTGATTAGCTCTTCAGACAGACCTGGATTAGATCTTTTAAAAGTGGAGTACATTAAGGTAAGGGCCACAGGAGGATGCTGCAGCTGTCTGGACCCCTGGAGAGATGGCCACCTTGTATTGGGAATAGATCTCAGCAGAGTTACTTGCTCTTAGCCTTCTGCTTTCATTGAGAACAAGGATATCACAAAACTGCTGGGCGAGGTATATTACAAAGCTGCCAGGCTGCTAACCCAGAGGCAGAACCCAGAGTGAAACATATGCTCTTCTGTCTCGGGCATTTTTGTACCACTACACTTCTTGTAAAAAGAGGTGGCAATTAGTCGAGTATACTATATTAAAAAGAGAAAGCGGAGTTAGGTTGAGTTGAGATGAGATCTGTCAGGATTGGGGATTGACTGAAAAATGTACCCCAGTGAACAGGACAGAAGGAATCAATGGCGTTCACCTTCGTTCTAGTGATTCCCTGACTTTGTTCTGTCTGTGAGGACTATTGAATGTCTGTGCTATTGGACTCTTGGATTGAAGTTGCTTTTCCCTGTTCTCAAAGTGATTGTAAATTAGAAGAGAGAGATGTGCAAACAAACAACACTTAAATTGTAGTCCCAGCTGGTTTTCTAAGGAAAAGCGCAGAGCAGAATTGCTGTGGAGAGACTGGCAAAGTAGCCAGGGCAGAAAGCTGCTCATGGGAGGAGGCAGTCTTCAGAGTTCTCCTCTCCTCTTTGTTCCCAAGGGACAGAACTGAGTCCAGGGAGTGGTTATGATGAAAGAGAAATTTTTTTTGTCTTAGAACAAAGACCCCAATACAACAGAGCTTTCTCTAGAGATTTGATTTGTGAAGAACTGATGTTTCTTTCACCAGAGATTGAACTAAGCTCTGTAGAGTGGTAGAAGCATCAGATGATGGGTGGGTAAAGTGGTCTCTCTTTGACTTTATCTTTTCAGTTCCCTGAGGAAATGAATGTTTCTCCATGCTTAATAAGAACACTTTGCACTGTTATGAAAAATAGAATGTATGTAATTTTAGAATAAGACAAAATGATATATGGTTGTCTCAGTTACCCGTGGTGCGATCAGACACCACAGCTCTGGCAACTTATAAAGAAAACACTTAATTTGGGGCTCATAGTTCTCAAGAGTTAGCATCTATATAACCATCATGGCTGAGAGCCAGGCAGAAGGATGGCAGGCATGGTTCAGGAGCATTAGCTGGGAGTTTATATCTTTATCTGTAAATAGGAAGCACAAAGCCTACTGTCGGTGATACATTTCCTTCACAGGGCCACCTTCTAATCCTTTCCAAAAAGTTCCACCAACTGGGGAGCAAGCATTCAAATATATGAGCCTTTGGGGGCAATTGTCATGCAAACCACCACAGTATGTGTTTTTTTCTCCCTTTCTACCTCCCTTCTTTCTCTTCCTCCATCTCTTTTCACATAGGGTGTGTACATGCGCCCCCCCCCCCCACATGCACACACACGTGCACATACATGCACACAACGATTATAAAAATTTACTTTGCTCTTAATTCCTTCTTTGGAACTTTTATTTTTCAGGTTGATAGAAATGGGCCTAGTTTTCAAACTACTTTTGAAAAAACTGAACAGACTGTCAAGGTAAAAAACTTTTACTAAAGCAGTGTATCTTATTTGAAAATAACCTGTTCACATTATACTTGAGCCTGTGTTCACATTTCTGCTCCATAAGCTTAAATATCATAAATACCATGTTTGGAATCACTTCTAGATGTGGTAGCCCATAGCAATTCTGGAGCTTCATACTAAAACTTGGCATTTTCTATAACCACAATAGACTGTTGAAGATCCAGGAAGCCAGTTACATGTTGACTGTGCACATGTCCAGGGGAGGCAGTTATTGCCTCCATGATTGTTTTGTTTGGGAATGGAGTATTTAGTTACTGTGATGCTCTCCTGTATTCTTGAGTGTGTAGGTGTCATTTGCTGTCTCTGTATGATGTTCCTACATCAGGGGGGTCGTGGTCTTTTCTCCCTCTCTCCCTTTCCTATTTTGGAGGCAGTCTTTGCTGAGACCACAGATGGTAACTGGGAAAGAACTAATTTTCTTTGTAAAACACTTTCAGGTGGCCTTTTCATCTTTGAATCTGTTGCTACAAACACAAGCTCTTCTATCTTCTCTTAACTACTTGACAACCGTCATCCCATCAGACAGTCAGAACATGGGTGTGGCCAAGGAGGTGCAGACCATAACTGAGAAACAGAAGAACTCTCCCCTGCAGAAAGGTATGAGACTAATCAGTGTTCTCCATGGCAAGTACCCAAGAAGAACAATTTGAAGGAGCAAAGCTTTGTTTTGCTTACAGTTTCAGAGATGTCAGCCCATGGATACTTGGTTCTGTAGCTTCTGAGTCTGTGTGTAGCCAGGCAAAACATATGAAGCACATGATAGAGATTGAGGTGGATAGGAAGCAGACAGACAGAGGTGGTCTGAAGATAAGCCATGTCCTGCAAAGGCACACTAGTGTATTACCTCTCAATAATGCCATTAGACTATGAAGCTGTTAATGGATTTATCTATTGGTGAGTGTCAGAACCATAGTATTCCATTCTCTTTCAAAACAAACACAGTAAGCAACAGACAAATCTTCAGTCATTGGAGATACCATTACTTCTGCTTCTAGGGTTTTCCTCAATTGAATCACCTGGTGCATAAAGCAGGGGTAGTGGATAGATAGAGAAACATACTTGTAGTTTCAGTACTTGGGAGGCTGAGGCAGGAGGATCATGATTTCTAGGCCAGTTTGGGTAGGTGGCATAGAAAGTCTTTGATTCAAAAAAATAAAGTATCACACACATACACAGACACTCAGACATACACACACATGCATGCACACACACACACTTATGCGGCACACACAGAGGAAAATATAAGCAATGCTACTGTTTTAAGAAAGTTTGTTTTCTTCTTGTGGCTGGGGATTACTTTTGGAGGGTTACTAGAGGAAAACCCGTGGGTGTGCTGAGTCCTCCCCATCCTAGTGGCTCTAGAAAGGCTCTCAGGACAGCCTTTGAGGAAAGAGACCCAGAGATATGAAGGCAGGGACTATTTGCATCTTTAAACAATCTTATGTTTTATATGTTGAGTATTCTGTCTATATGTATGTATATACACCACATGTGTGCAGTGCCCATGGCGTCCAGAAGAGGGCATTGGATCTTCTGGAACTGAAGTGACAGATGGTTGTGAGCCACCTTGTGGGTGTTGAGATCTCAGTTCTCTGATCCATTTCTCCAGCACCCCAAAGATTGCATGTCATTGTTGAGAATCTCTAGAATTTGAATCCAAAAGAACTTAATTCACACTCTGATTATATTACTTAAAACTCTGTGACTTTAGGCACATTACTTTGCTGTTTTGAATTTTATGTTCTATTTACTTTAGACTTCATGTTTTTATATGTATCTGTTTTGTATACGATATATTTTATGTTTTACAAATAATTTATACTCATTTATTATATATTATGTAAAATGTATGAAGAAACTTCTGTAGAATTTAGCTTACTAGAATTCATTGCTTTATTTTTAGTGATGGTGCCCTCCAGAGATAGTGACGTGATTAGCTTCAGGCTATTTGCCAAACTGAATGCTTTCTGTGTCACTGTCTGTGATGAGAAGAGCAATATTGCTGAAATCAAGATACAAGGTAAAGTGTCACAGTATTTAACAGTTGTTTAACACTAAGCGTTTTTCTCCTTTCCTTCATTCCTTCTTTCTACAGTGTCAGAGAAAGTGCGTGGAGAGGGCTCTGAACTGCAAACAGCTGCAGGATGTGGCTGAACTAGATGCTTAGGATTAGATGATGTCCAAATTCTGGCTAGTGTAGTCGTTTTCTTCTTTCCTTTCCAAATTGGTAACACACCTACTTATATAAACTTTGTTCACAGAACTTTTGTAGCCTTCATCTCAGGCAGGGCGTTTACTGCTGTGGTGAACCCCAGGACCAAAACCTGGGGAGGAGAGGGTTGATTTCAGTTCATACTTCCACATCAGTCCATCATCGAAGAAAGGCAGGACAGGAACTGGGAAGCAGGAACTGAAGCAGAAACATAGAAGAATACTGCATACTGGCTTGCCCCTCATGGCTTGCTGAGCCTGCTCTCTTTTACAATCCAGGACCACTGTTCCAGGTGGTACCACACACCAGGGGCTGGACTCTAACATCCCAGTCACTAATTAAGGCAGTGCGTTATAGACTTACCTACACGCCGGTCTTATGGACATGTTTTCTCAAATGAGAGTCCCTCTTCCCAGGTGACTCTAGCTTATATTAAGTTGGCACAAAACTAGCCAGCATAGTCTTCATATAAATGACTTAATATCTATAAAGTATAAAAATGTATTTTATGCTTACTTATCCTGAATTGATTCCTTAGCACTAGATTTCCTTCAGGGAACTGAAAATTTATGTAATTATATTTTATTTTATTAATTTTGTTTTTTTTTAACAATTTATTATACACTCAAGATAATAGGAATCTTTTTAGTGTCATAGCAAATGATATTTAATGTATTTTTCTATTTCTTTTATTTTTTGAGAATTTCATATGTGTATACTAGGCAAGATGATCATAGCTACCACTATTTCCCCACTGTAGCTCCTCCTCTCAGGTCCTCCCAGCATGTCCTCTCTCAACTTCAGGTCCTCCCAGCA
>JANHMN010000006.1:88968848-89016014 GCA_030674055.1 Rhabdomys pumilio
TCAGGTCCTCCCAGCATGTCCTCTCTCAACTTCAGGTCCTCCCAGCATGTCCTTTCTCAACTGCAGGTCCCCTTATTTTACTTAACTACCCACTAAATGCCATTATTGCTGCCTGAATGGGCGTGGATGAGAGGCCACATTTGAGAGAGAGCATGGGTAACCCACCAGTGGTCATACTCCAAAGAACAATGATTCTTTCTCACCAAATTGCTAGCAACTGTTCCTTAGTATGGAGTAGGTCTTATATAATTAGATTTTAACCAAAAAATAAGTTTGATATTTAGAAAACTAAAAATATTTAACAGGAAATTTACTAATGTGAGTTAGACATTAGACATTAATTAATTATAATTAATTAATAGACATTCTGTATATTCACAAATCATTATGAAATGAAGTATTTGTTATATTTATAGAAGTTACAATAATTTCTTTTTCAGGCCTTGATTCTTCTCTTTCTCTTCAATCAAAGAAGCAGTCACTTTTTGCCAGGCTGGAAAACATTATTGTCACAGATGTTGATCCCAGAACAGTTCATAAGAAAGTATGTAAAACTGAATGGATAGTTACTAGTTTTTGATTATTGCATAGAAACTCCATTTTATAGTATCTTATTTTAGATTAAATGTATTTCAATGAAGATTATAACTTCAGGCCTTTTCTGACTTGGGCTTTGTTTTGCAAATGTTTTTCAGTGCAGAGTACATTCACGTTTCTGGTTTTTCAGGCTGTATCTATAGTTGGAAATGAAGTTTTTCGCTTTAACTTGGATTTGTATCCGGATGCTACTGAAGGGGATTCCTACACTGACATGTCCACCGTGGATGGTGTGGTGGCACTGCATGTTGGCTGTATTCAGATTGTCTACCTGCATAAATTCCTTCTGTCACTACTGGTAAAGTCACTGTTTATGTGGCCACATTTCCTTAGAAGCTGGAGGGCTGTGATTGCATATGTTGTAAACCTTGGGCTTTAGGCAGTGGATGCTTTGATTATGCCTGGTGTTTATGAATGAAAGTAGTAGCCAAAAGCCCTCTCTGATTCTTGAAATCTAAGTCATTGAGTGATTTTTGTCTGCTATTGAAATTAGTTTTCTAGAACACACAGAAGCCAAGTATCTGAGTGTCAGAGTGTTGAAAATGTGTTCACCCCTCACACATGCTCACTGGTGGAGCAGTGCGCAAAGCGGGGCATTGCATGACAGGATGGCCTTCCTCAGTTCCCTCCCTTCCTAGGAGCATAGGGCTCAATTCCAAGGGCCCTTGGAGGGAATTGCATGTGTTAGCAGTAGGTAGGCTTACTCACAGATGTGCCTGCTTCTGAATGTCTCCTTTTACATATTGTCCACAGAGCTTCCTGAACAATTTCCAGGTGGCCAAAGAGGCGCTGAGTGCAGCCACTGCGCAGGCTGCGGAAAAGGCGGCCACGAGTGTGAAAGATCTCGCGCAGAGGAGCTTCCGTGTTTCTGTCGATATTGATTTGAAAGCACCAGTCATTGTCATTCCTCAGTCCTCTCTCTCCACCAATGCTGTTGTGGTAGATCTTGGGCTAATTAGAGTTCACAATCAGTTCAGTCTGGTGTCTGGAGAAGATGCTGTAAATCCTCCAGTGATCGACAGAATGGAGGTGCAGCTCACGAAGCTGAAACTCTCGAGGTACGCGTGCTTAGAGCTGTGCTCTGAAGTATGTGCTAATTTCTCATGGGATTTTCATACCATGTTTCCTTAACAGACCATTTTCTGATATAAAAAAGTTGCAAAGAACTGTAATTTCTGGTCAGCTGGAGTGTGTGTGTGTGTGTGTGTATACATCCTTCATGTAGAGCTAACCAATTTGTTTAATTTTTTTCCTTACATATTTTACAATATGTATATATTACTGTCCAAAACAGTGGTTGCTAACCATTTGAGAATAGAAATTTTAGCCAAGTATAGTGATGCATACCTTTAATTCCAGCACTTGGGAGACAGAAGTAGGCAGATCTCTGTGAGTTTGAGGGCAGCCTTGTCTGTACAGGACATCCAGAGCTACACAGTGAGACACTGTCTCAAAAAGAGAAAAAAAAAAGCAAGTGGGAGAGACTAGAATAATAGAATATATATCTTGATCCTGTGTCCCTAAATGCCTTAGCCTGTGTCTCTCAAAGTAAGGCCATTTTTCTTATGTTAACCCATGATAGGAATAGTAGTTTCTAGAAATTAATACTGGCATGCTGTGTTACGTGGATCAGTATTGAGGTGGCGTCAGTTATTGCGGTGATGTTCACTATAGTAAGCCCCTCTGCCTGGTCCCTCTCCCACCCCTGGGATCACACATGGCGTTGATTTGAGCCGTCTGCTGTTGAAGTGGTTTCTACAGTAGCACATCTTCACTTGTGACAGCCCTTCCCCCGCGCTGCCTGAGCTTGGTGCTCTGGCTCTCCTGGTGACTTGAGTGAGCTTACACATTTTGGTAGCCGTGTAAGTAATACTGTGTCCTCCGTACTCATGCTATGTGTCATGTGAAGACATAAAAAGATGTAATAATGATTTTCATCTCACCAAAGGTGATTTAATTATTCAAAATAAAAAAAAAAAAAAAAAAGAGACAGTTGTAGGTCAAGAAGAGAACCCCCGGGGGAGCTTTCTGGAATGCATCAGCAATGGCTGCACTTTCTCATTTCCTGATTTCCTGTGCTGCTGCTCCCTCACTGTTGTTTCTTTGGTCTCAGCACCAACAAATACACTGCTGACCTCTGCTTAACCACAAGCATGCACTCGGAGGAAGGCACTGTCAGTGACGGGGTCATTGTGAGCATCTCAGTGTGATTGTCATCAGCCTAGGTCAGTTCTTCTGCATGTCTCCATGCAGTCAAGACACAATACATGGGACACAGATGAGTGGGTTATGAGTATTAGATGCTATTCTTTTTATAGTGAATTTTTCTTACAAGTAGGAAGAATAGAGTCTAAAATTTAGGAAGTATAATCAATGAGGAAACAGCTGATGGGGTCATTTACCATCTTGTGAAACATTAAGTACTCTACCTAACTGCCTGAACATTCTATGTACAATGGGTAGAACTGTCTGCGTGTTGTGTGTCTGCTGGGTAATCTGATAGATGTGCTTATACCAATTTCTCCACAAACACAGGAGTAAATGTATTGCAGAATGACTTTGTGAAAGGCCCCCAGGCAGTAGAATCTTTTCTGCTCCGTCATTTTAGCAGAACCCTCAGATGACAGAAGGACTGTAAAGTGACACAAAGTATATTATTCCTAGCATGATGAATTTGATTATTTCTTGTGAATCTGCAGCATTATGAATTTAAAACAAACAAAAAACCAAAACAACCTTTAGCTCAGTTTTCTTTTTGATGATTTTAAGAAAAAAAGTCTTTAAAAAAATTTTTTTTAGGGGGGCATGGCATGGTGGTGTATACCTTTAAATCTAGCACTCAGGAGGTAGAGGCAGGATGCTGTCTGATTTGAGGCCAGCCTGGTCTATAAAAGGATTTCCAGTATAGACAGGGCTACACACACACACAGAAAAAAAACCCTCTTGTCTTAAAACAAAACATTTTCTTAATTGCTCAATCATACATTATAATCTGTCTCTCCTAGTGGATTATAGGTTAATTATTACCTCAACCTGAAACCCCTGAAGCCACACTGTTATAAATTAGTATCTAGAGCATCAGATAGCGCTTGGCACTCTACTTGATGTTATAGTTTGTTGCCCTGTGTGACAGCCTGTGATTATACCCTCTCTCCTTTTTACCAGGACAGCAATCCAGCCAGGCGCCTCCCATCCTGATATTCAGCTGTTGCACCCAATTAACTTGGAGTTTTTTGTAAATCGGAATCTAGCTGCAAATTGGTACCATAAGGTGCCTGTTGTAGAAATTAAAGGGCGTCTTGATTCAATGAATGTAAGTACATGCATGAAAATAACTTTGCTGTTGGCATTTCAACCCTGAAGGCTTTCTCAGATGCACAAGGAAAGTGCAGGTTGTCTACTGAATAGTTCAAGAAACATTTTCGTGAAACTTTGTCCAGCAAAGTTTCCAGTAGAAGTTAGTCTTCAGTTAAGTATTATTAACTTTTATATCTGCTACACGCCCATTGCAGAAATCTGTGTACAAATTACTTAATTGTCATAGTGTCTCTCATAATGTGTATTATTTACACACTTCTTTTTAAGGAGATCAAAATATGCCCGAGGTAACTATTGTATTCTTTAAAGAGTGATAGTTTCCAGAATTTGTTATTTAAAAAATGGTTTAGATTTCTTGAAGTACAGTTCACTTTAAGTAAAAACCAGCCAATAGGGGTAACATTGATTTGCAAATACTATTATTTCTATGTTTTAACATTTTATTTGCAGAAGCGAAAGTGTAGCAAGTATGTCCTCAGGTGCTGACCTGGTCATGTCCCAGTTACTGTTAAGATTATTCTGCTTTATTACTGGGAATCTGTTTTCTATATTGTAGTTCTTTCATTTTAAAATGATTTTTCTGTTTATTTTACATTGCTTATTTTTTATTTCACAGGTTAGTCTAAATCAAGATGATCTTAATCTTCTGTTTAGAATATTGGCAGAAAATCTTGGTGAAGCCACTGAAGACTTGGATAAAGGGAAACCTAGAATACAAGAGATAGGTGAGAGGCCGGTGGTGGTGACACATGCACACGTCTCTCTATAGTTCAGTACACACTAAAACTTGTTTTCAGGTTTAAAAGTGGTTTTTTGTTTGTTTGTTCGTTTGTTTGTTTGTTTGCCACAGTAGGGATTGAACCAGGGTCTTGCCTGTGTTGTGGTGTACACTGTAATATTGAGTTATATCTCTAGCCTGAGAAACAATGAACATGGATTGAACAAATACAGATTTACAAATTGTGACTTGTTTTACCAAGAAAAATAACAAGATGCTGTTGAATTCAAGCATGACTGAAGCGTATTACCTCTTTGTAGCTAAGCAGACAGTTAACATTCAGCTGTTTTCAAACCACTTGCACTGGGATGTCATTAAGAATGGTGGCCATTAGCCAGTGCTGGATCTCTGTAAAAAGTCTTAATTTGTATATTAAAAAACAATTGAAGAATGCTAGGCTGTGGCATTGTATTCTATCTGATATTTAAATAAGACGGGGTAAAGTGTAAGAATTTAAATTATTAATATTTATCACTCTCCAAAGATAGAAAAAAGTATATTAAAATAAAAACAGCAGAAAGTTTAAATGATTAGTTATGGGCATTTTTACTTAAAAGTTATTAATGTTTAAGGCCACTATTATGTATGAATAACATGCACATATGTATGCACACATAATGAATATTTATGCACACAGGATGTACCCTTGTTCTTTTCAACTTTTCAAACTAGTAGTGGCACCTGTGTGTGTGTTCACTGCCCTTGCTGATGCTTTCCTAAGCTAACAGTCGGAGTTGTATATATTTAATACCCATGTTTGTGCTGTGTGCTGACCTCCCTCAGTGCTTTTAAGGATTTCCTGCCGTTACATTCTGTTGAAGAATCATCATTTTTAGCAAGCTTTTTTAGAGAGATATTCAGGTTAAGTTTTTCACTTTTACCCGTGTTGCACTGAAATGTCCCTTGATAACTACTTTGCATGCATATCTGCCGTGTCTCACCAGTGAGAGGGTGTATAATTGTTATTAATGGAACTCATATCTCACTAACAGCTAAGTAAATACAGGTTTTAATAAATTAACTTAAAATTTAAAACTTAATTGAGAATTTCATTCATGAATATAATATGTTCTGGTTAATTTAAAATTTTATAGATTTAGAGGAACTTGTACTTTGTATCTTGTCATGTTGTTTTCTGTATCTTTCTAATAGGCTTATCGATTTTTTGAAATTTTGCCCATTGGCTGAGTGAAAATTATTTCACTGTATATTTTCACTTTTTTTTTGTATAGGAGTCTAAGCATACACCTCTATCCCTCAGAATCACCTGCATACTCACTTATGGGCGAGATATGGCTTGTTCCTCAGCACCCTTCTCCCTGGGTCCTGCTGCTAGGACGGACGCTGCCTACCCCTGACCCACTCAGAGCTAATTACTCTTTTGACCTTGATACTCAGTACTTAATCTTGTTTTTCCATGAATTTTTTATGAGTGGAGCCATGAGTTTGCTCTTTGATGTTTGGCTTCTTTTCTGCGATTCATGAGATTTATTTAGGTGGCTTCTGTACTGGTCTTTTCTCCAGGGATCCCTGTCTCTGTCTATGAGGCTGGAATCATAAGTGAGCCTGTGCAACTCTCAGCTCTTACTCGGTTCTCAGGAATCCAAACTTTTGTCCCCTTGCTTGCATGGTAGGTGCTCTAGCCACTGAACCATCTCCACAGCCCTGTACTGTGGTTTTTCATTTGGTCCTCATTACTAACAAAGTAAACTATTTTATATATGCCTTTTGACTACTTGGATATCCTCTTTTGTGACTATCTAAACCTGTTAACAGTTATTTTTATTTGATGCAGTTCTGGAGTAAGATGATAGATGTATTGCTTTCTTAAGGGCATTAGTGAGCAGTGTGGATTTTCTTTCTTTCTTTCTTTCTTTTTTTTTTTTTTTTTTTTTTTTGGTTTTTCGAGACAGGGTTTCTCTGTGTAGCCCTGGCTGTCCTGGAACTCACTCTGTAGACTAGGCTGGCCTCGAACTCAGAAATCCACCTGTCTCTGCCTCCCAAGTGCTGGGATTAAAGGCATGCGCCACCACCACCAGGCCCAGTGTGGATTTTCTAAGTGAGTTTCTGGTATTTGTTATAACACAGACCAGAGCAGGGCTTTGGTGAATTGGTGGTCAGGATGATGTTATCTGCAATACTGTAGTGACAGTTGTCTAGTTGATAGTGAATGCTGTCAAGTCAGACTGATGGACTTGGATTGGCTTTTGCATGTGACACTAAGCAAGGCTCCAAATTTATCTAAAAAATTATTGTGTTCATTTGTGAGTTGGGGGCGATGAAGTTCTTTCCCCAGAAGGGCGGTTTAAGACAGTCTATGCATAGCTTATCACAAAGTGTCTGGTATATATAACAAATGCTAGCTTTATTATTTGTGTGTTATAGGTTAGAAAATACTTATTGCACATCATGGTATGTGTTTCAGAACAGCATCAGCCATGGAGCCTTTCTTTCCCTTCCTAGACTGGCATGCATGGCCCCTTTCTCTTTCTTAGCCTTGTCTCTGGTTATCCCCCTCATGCCTTAGCCATTCTACAGTCTGCTCTGTTTGGAGACCCTGCCATATGCCATCTCTTTTGCCTGTATGGTTTTCATTCTTACTTTTAAAAAGGTGGGCTGTCCTCTTTGTGAAGGACTTCTACTCCATGTGGGTAATTAATCTGTATTAACTTGTCTTCCCCTCCTTGTCTTCTCTCTGTGCATTTGATGTCCAACCCATTACCATTTGCCTGCTTCTTGTGAGTAGCTTTAGCTTGATCCTTTGATCTGACTTTTACTGTGTCTGTCTCTTACTAAACTATGAGCTTCCAAGGCTGAGAGCTGATATGGATTTGTGGATCTTCAGGTGCTCATACATGTTTACAGCAAGTATTTGTGAAAGAAATGAAAGAACAGAAGCACATGTTTCTCTTTCATACCTGTAGGTGAAACTAAAGCATGCCGAGAAGTCTCCACGCTGCAGGGTGTGCACACCACACAAGGTGTGCCAGCAGCCAGAGTGGAAGAGGCCAGACCTGTAGACATCATCAATGTACTGTTGAACTTTGAAATTAAAGAGGTGTGTAATATCACATTTTATAAAGTGAGGTGAATAGATTATGGGTATTTCTAGTAGGCTAAATTTGTAGCTAATTGATATATATGAAAAAAAAAACCCTTAGACTGTTAATGTTAATAAATTTGAGAATTTATTAAGAACCAGTTACATTTTAGGGATCTAGTTTTTTTGTTTTTTTTTTTTTTTTAAAGAGAGAAATGGAAGCACTTCATGTAACTTACTTTTTAGTCATTATAGGATGTTCCAATGTGACTTGCTTTGGATTTTCATGTAAGAAGGGCAAGAGAGGTAAATAGAGGAATCTTTTGTAAATAAATGTTAAAAACTCTTTATAGAATAAAGCACCGATCGTATACATTTAAAATGCTATCTTATTTCAGTATGGATTTTCTTATTTCTTTATCTATAAAACAGCTGTGCAGTGTGTGTGCCAGAGCAAGGGATAAATTAGAAAATATATAAGTTCTAACTACAGTGGTGTTATTCATTAAAAATATGCTCAGGATAGGCTACGTTCAGAGCCTGTGGTATAGATGGTAGTGACTGGGCATCTGAGCAGGCAGAGAGGGTTAGGAAAGGTTTCTGGGAGGAAATGACATTTGAATAGTTTGTAAAGTAAATACATAGTTTAAGAAAATGGAATGAAGAAAGGGCCAGTTAGACAGAAAGGATGGGCATAGGTAGAAAGGGATGGGCATAGAAATACATATGTTCTTTTCCTAGTATTTATTATAGATGCCGTGACAGTTCCATCCCTGCAGACCTGGTTGAGCTAGAGGGGAAGGATTTGTGCCTGCTAGATGGACATTTAGCGTTATGCTGTTACTGTATACAGGGAGCTGCCAACTGGTGGGTAGAGACAGGAGTGCTCACGTGAACTATTGTGCTCAGGATAGCACCAAAGGTTAAGGAGCCTTGTCTAGAGGTTAGTGTGAAAACCACAGAGTTTCAGACAGAAGCTGTTCATCAATTAGGACTCGAGGCTTGAACCACTACCTGCCTCCCTCTGGCCGCTCGACCATTGCACCATTTTATTCTATTTTTATTTATTCTATTTTTGGCACTTCACCTTTAAAAGTCAGTAGGAAACAGTGGTGGTATCTCAAATGTGTGTAATATAAATAACGACAGACAGTTTTTCAGGCTCAGAATATCTTTTTGTGTGTGTGAATTTCTTTATTTCGCTTCATGTAGCTACCGGTCCTTATTGGCACTGTACAGTAGTGCAGCAGTTTGTGACAGTCCATGCTCATTCTTTTAGGTTGTGGTTACTTTGATGAGAAAAGCAGAAAAGAAAGGAAGCCCCTTACATGAACTAAAGATCCTGCATCTTGGGATGGAAGCTAAGGTAAAAGCCCATGACATGACTGCTGAAGCATACCTAAGAAAAGTCACCATGCGGTGTTTCGACTTCCCTGGTAAGTGTGCAGGTCCTAAAACCAACATAAACACAGGGCTCATTTCTGCTACTATATGTACTTCTGTGTACTATGTGTATTCCTTACGTATCCAGGTGTTGGTCATGCTGTAGTAAATCGTACCTAAATGATTGTAGTGACATTAAGAAGCCACACAGCAAAGCCCAAAGACCCCTTTTGAAAACTTAATTCATTAAGAAGCCTAACTTTACATTGATTTAGTTACAAATCACATGAATGTTAAGGCCTGTTTTAAATTACATTAATGTGTGCTTGCAAAAAGTAAACGTTAAACAAAACGTAAACATATAGAAGGAGACGTTTAGCCTCAACTTCTGCTCTCACTTCCTCCCAAGTGACTGTGAAGCTGTAGTTTAATGAACATCGTGGATTTTTAAAATTCACTGTCTAAGTCTGAGACTGTCTGAATTTTATAGTTCTTGTTTGTTTAAGCCTTTAAAGGACTCTGTAGAACATTTTTGAGAAGATAAACTTGTGTTGGGAATAATCTCTTCTTGTATTTTATAGCTTCTATTTCTTCTGTTCCTGTTTGTTCACACAAGGATAACACCTGTAGTACTCTGTATGAGAGAGGTTATTGACTAGGGCTGTTTAGATTTGTTAATTTTGTGGTCTTTGATTTTTCTTTCCAGTTTTTCAGAGTGGTGTGATTGGTGGATAGTATAATACACTTGCCTGTGTTATATACTGTTCTCTGATGAGCTTCTCTCTGTAACTGGCTGGGTCTGTTTTATAAGATGTTTGAGGTGCTGAAGTCATGATGCAGATCCGACTTGTCTTTTCCCTTCCAGATTCTAAAGGCGAGCCTCTGCACATAGTCAACACCTCTGATGTGTCTGATGGAACCCTCCTGAAAATGCTGTTCGTCAAGGTGTCTGTTGTAGTTTCTTCGGTTGCTGTGATAAATATCCTGACAGAAAGTCAGTTTAGTGGAGAAAGGCATATATATTATCACCTTTTAATTCCAGGCAACAGTCTATCATTGTGGGTAAATCAGTACAGGAACTTCAAACACCCAGTGACATCACACATCCACCGTCAAGAGCAGAGATGAGCACATATGTGTTTCTTGCTTGTTTGTGCCCACCTCTTTCTCTACTATTATACCATTAAAGACCCCTTTAGGGAATAGTGTGGCCCACCGTGGGTTGGGTCTTCCCATATCAGTTACCTGAAGAAAACTTTTTATAGACATGTCCACAGGCCGGCCCAGTGTAGACAACCTACATTGAGACTTTGCTTTACAGATGACTCTAGGTTTTGTGAATTTGACAATTAAAGCTAAGCATCACTTCATTTCTGGGATTAATATTTAAATATATGAAATCACTTATTTTCCTCTCATACGTAATATTTGAATTCTTCTGTAAGATTTTCAGTCCAAGTTGGTTGATGATGAGTTATAGAAACATATCAAAATCCTTTATACTCCATTAACCTAATGAGCTTCCCTGGGGAGTTGACTAAACAGGAGTGAACGTCAGAGCTGAGCCATGCTCCGAAGCAAGCTGTGGTATGAATTAAGTAGCGGCAGTTCCCACGTTAGGATGGGCCTACCCAATCATATGCACAGACATCTTCCTCGGAGTAGACTAAGGAACCTGAGATTTTGCATCTCCAGTATGTAGAGCATATTGATGCAGTCAGTTTTGGGGGCATATTCTTATTTGCCCATAAGGAACATCCTTGTTGGTTCTTAATGACATACTTAGGTTGTAAAGTATATGTTTTCAATGTGTGAAATTTTAGTGTTTTTAACTAAGAGGTTTAATTATCAATTGCTTATAGGCAGACAGTGATGGACCAGACTTTAAGACCATTCATGATAACACCAAACAGAAGCTGAAGGTAAGGCTTTTGTAATTCATCTTAAGACTAGGTTCTTGAGATCGAATGGAGATTGGTGCCACTTTCAGTTGTAAGATGTAGGATCTAACGTTAGAATTGGAGACAGTAGTAATAGATGAAAAATTAGTGCATAGAGAATTGAAGTAAAGCTCTTGTCAAAACTTGTTTCTGAAAGGATTATTTTAAAATGTGAATAAAAATTATTTGTGGAATATACATATGCTTTTTATTTTTAGGGAATTTTTTTTTACTTTAGTGTAACATAGTTATTCGGGCTGATGTTGCTGGCAGCACTGAACATTTGAATTCTGTGTTGGCTTTAGGGTTAGAGTAAGATTAAGGACGAGGGAGGATAGTGCACAGTCTAGTATAGACACACACAGTCCACGTGGGCATGCGCAGTCAGTGTAGGGAGACTCCTGTGTCTTCATTTAAGACTCATCAAGCTTGGTTGAGGTTAGAATTAATGTCTTCACCGGGAGTGGTCAAAACATTGGGTGATTGCCTGGTAGAGATTGACATATAATAGTAATGAAAAGGATTAAAATGATTCTAGTAATTCATTCTTAATTGTTTAGAAAGAGTCAAACTATTCTTGTGTTAGTTACATACATTGAAACTCAACTCTATGGTGTGACTGTGACCCCAGTGCCATGACCATTGTTCCCCCCCCAGTGGTGTGACTGTCCCCCAGTGGCATGACCACCATCTCCCCTCCACCCCCCAGTGGCATGACTGACCCTCAGTGGTGTGACCATATCCCCGTCAGCATGACTGGTCCCACAGTGGTGTGAATATCCCTGAAGTTCCTGTTCCTGGTGTTCATTGTCTTAGGTTTCGTTTTCATCCTTGGACTTGGTGCTTCACTTGGAAGCTTTACTTTCCCTCATGGATTTTTTGTCATCTGCTGTTCCATCCTCCGACTCTTCCTCCTCTGAGAAGGAATCTGAGCTAAAGCCACTTGTGGGGGAATCCAGAAGTCTTGCCATCAAAGCCGGTATCAGTTTCTCCTATGTGCTCTCCTAGAATAACTCGTATTTGCAGCTAGGATAAATGTCAACACCTTGATGAACACAGTGTCTAACAGATGTGGGTAGCTTCAGAAGAAAGCAGCTTCTATTCTTACAGGATTGCATGCCAGTTTGTTAACATTTAGTAATCACGTACTTCCAGTGGATTTCACTCTCTGGCTCTCTTAGCATTGATGCGTCTTTTAGCCTTCTGTCTAGTAACAGTGAGAAGGTAAGAAGTTAAAACCTGGTGGCTGTCATGCTCAGTCACAGAGGCCCTTTTCAGTCAGTGCTGCTGTGCACAGCAGCTGTGAGTCCTTTTGGGGCACCAGCCTGACCGCTGATCTCTTGTCTCTTTCAGTCACACATAGAACTTGGTCTATGTTCACTACATACATTACTTGTATTTTGAAATTTGGATATAAAATAATGAATGAAGGACATGTACTTGATTTTTAATTCAAACATTTAATTACTTTTAAAAATTATAGAAATTTCTGATTATTCCCAGCTTGCATCATATCTATATTACTGATATCTTAAGTATAAAATTTGTAGCACTAAAATTTTTCAGTCTGATACAAGGATCTGAACTTTTAAAACCATAGAAAAAATAATGTCCTTAGAAGCATAATTCTACCTTCTTTGTTGTTTTGATGGTGTCTTGCTGTGTATCCCAGGCTAGCCTCAAACTCTTGATCTTCCGGCCTCAGCCTTCTAAATGGGAGAAATTCTACTTCTTTATCATAATGTGCTTAACAAGCTAAGATCTTTAAGAGAGAGTTTTCTTAGCATTTTTATCTCTTTATAACATATGCATACACCATTCATAGCTCATCTGAGTGAATGCAAGGCCAGTGTTCAAGCTACATTCATTGTCCAAGCAACCTTAGCCCAACTGAACTGTTCTCTGGTTTTACTGCACAACTTGACTTTATGGTTTCTTTATCCTGTATCAGATACCAAAACAGCAAGTAGCCTAAAATATTAGGGTTAAAACCTGAGAGCCCCTGTGCTTTCTGTTTATAGGAAAGTTCTGTTTTCTGCATGTAAGACAGAGTCATGAGAAAGCATATTCTTTTTTTTTTTTTGGTTTTTCGAGACAGGGTTTCTCACTCTGTAGACCAGGCTGGCCTCGAACTCAGAAATCCGCCTGCCTCTGCCTCCCAAGTGCTGGGATTAAAGGCGTGCACCACCACCGCCTGGCTAGGAAAGCATATTCTAAGTAAATTAGTAAGGACCTAAAAAAAAAATTAAACCCATTTAATGGTGATTCTTTTTTTTTTTCTTCCTTTATTTGGTTATTTTGGAATAACATCTTGCTAAGTAGCCCAGACTGGCTTGAGTTCGCTGCATAGCTCAGGCTAGCTTCAAACTCATGTAATCCTTACACTTTAGCCTCTTGAATGTGGGATTTTCTAATATTCTCAGTTTTACTATTTTCTTATATACACATTTTTTTGGTGATTTTTTTTTTTAAACTTTAACATATTATGTGCTTTTCTTAGTGACTCTGTTGTAGAATTACTTATGAATCCATGGCATATAATATAAAGAAACTGAGTTGTTTTTTTTTTTTTATTTCATTAAAGAACATGTAAAGAACATAAATAATACAGAAATAATATGAATTTCATTGACTGCTTATCTCAATTTTCATAAATTATTCTTTGATCTAGTATGTGATGTGACTAATTAAAATTTTTGTACTAACCCATTTCTAGACTGTAATTTAGAGGGTTTCCTTTTTTCCCCTAGGAGAAACAAGCAGCTTCAGGAGCATGGTCCCCTAGTGAGTGGTGTCATCAAGGTGTTGCGGTTGCCCTTATTCAAAGCTGAAGGGCATTCTTAACTGCTAGGTTCTGACTGAGTGGCAAAATCCACATTTATATTGCCTTCACAGAGACTTCAGTGGTTCCTTTTGTACATTCTGTGATTCTTATTGGTGAACTATACTGTTTTCTCACCTTTGTGTGTCACACAACGCTGACCTCCGGTTTCCAATACTTTTCAGTGCCCAGCTCTTATGAGGGTGACGTGTTTGATTTGAAGGTCACAGCTGAATTAAATGCCTTTAACATCTTCATTTGTGATCAGAAGAGTAACATAGCAGAAATTAAAATACATGGCAAGTAATTCTTTTTACATAGTATATTGGAAAGATGGCTGGATTAGTTTGTATTGAAAATGTATGCAAGCTTTGAACAAATGTGTTTTGAAACTTGTTATGATTTATTCCTGACTTGAAATATTCATTATCCATTTAAAAAATTTCAGATTACATCTGAAGCTTAAGGTTTATATTGTGGTTTCCTTTTCAGAATAAGAGAACTTTAGACTCAGGTGAGTATCATAGTAAGTCTCAGGGTAAATATAAAAGTCATTATCCTTGTTTTCCCTTGCGTTTTGAGCATATATAGATTAGCAAAATTAATTTGTAAAAGACATTTTAAACTTTTTTGTGAGTTGAGACTTCAGCCTCAGGTTATACCGTAAGTTCTTAGAAGTCTGGCATGGCTCAGACCTTGAAGCTAACCACAGGCTAATGTTGAGCATTTTAATTTAGCTTTCTGTTAGATTGGTGTGAGGGTGATGTTTATATATTTATTTGTGTGTGAACAAGTGCATCTGATGTAAGCAGTTTCAGAAGATTGAAATGTCAGCCATATTCAACAGACACTGCCAAGTCTTAGTTGTAGGCAGTCTCCTGTCTGTGATATAATGAGCATGGCAAATTTCTGACTTTAGAAGATTAGACCATAGATATAAATTATTATAAGAATAATTCTAAGCTGCAAGGAGACACTCATTTATTTCAGTTTTAAAAACACATGTTTATGAAGTGCATTGGAAAATACTAAGTCTCCCCAAGGGAGTGGCTCTGGTCCAAGCAATGTATAGCATAATGTTTTCAGAGAGTATGCCACTAATTTATCTAAGACGTTCTGGTTTTATTTTTAAATTTTCTCAAGTGTTATATATGAGGAGTATGCTGACTTAAAAGTGCTTCAACCTCTTTTGGATACCACGTACATGGGAAGTGATTATATTAACGTGTTCCATAGTAATTCTAGTAAAATCTTGTATTTCAGTTGCATGTTAGTGCATTTAAGCTTACTTACATAAAAGGAAATATCTGTAAATGGTGTCTCTTTTGTAGGAATGGATGCCTCTATTTCTGTGAAGCCGAAGCAGTCGGATGTGTTTGCCAGACTTAGGAATATCATAGTTATGAATGTTGATTCACTGTCCATTCACAAAAAGGTAATCACAAAGCTGATTTCTGTGTTGAAGTGTGGCTTTTGAGGACCAGATGCCACTACACATTTGATATTTCTCCAACATGTTGGGGGCATATTGGGGCTGTGGACAAAGATGGGGGCGGGTCACGTGTAATGATTTGGAAAAGTAATTCCTGGGAAACTCGGCGGTGGATTGGTACTTTATTAACGAGGTGACATTTATAGAAATGGAGAGCACTGGATGATGTTGAATTTCCATGTGGCCTTTTCACCTGTCAGGCTCCTGTGGTCAGGAAGTGTTCTGAGGGTCCAGAGAGTATGGTTCTATAGCTCTGACATAATAACCAATTGTCTTGCAATGTCAGGCCGTCTCTATTTTGGGAGATGAAGTCTTCCGGTTCCAGATGAGTCTATATCCAGATGCCACAGAAGGAGAGAATTATAGAGATATGTCTAAAGTGGATGGCAAACTTAGTCTCAAAGTGGGCTGTATTCAGATTGTCTATGTTCATAAATTCTTTATGTCTCTCCTGGTAAGTTCATTTCTACTCGTTTTTATTTCTCACTAAGTATAAATATTGTGGCTCTGTATCTGAACCTAGATAGTTAAATTTCTACTACTAGGGCATGTTTGTTAGCCTCCCATCACTGACAAAATGCCTGAGATAAATAGCTCAAAACAGGAAAAGACTTATTTGGACTTGAAGATTAATAAGAGTTTTTCCTCCATTGCTTGGCTTTCTTGTTTTAGGGTTTGTGATGAGGGAGACCATTGGAAGGAGGGAATGTGCTAGGCAGGACTGGAGACCTCATGGATGCTGGGGAACAGAGAGGAGAGATTGGGCCAGTCTCAGTGTTCTCACATAGAGCATGCTCCCAGTGACTACACTTCCTTCCACCAGGCCCTCCTTTCTAATGGTCATGGTGCTGGTACTGTCAGTTGTGTTGCAGCCTGGTAGCCCAGTCCTCAGTACAGGTTCCTTGATGAGCATTTAAGATTCAGAAATAATGAAGGGCTGTGTAAACACCCGAACTCTGAACAGAATACTCTAGTTAAGTAAATCGTTCAAATGCTGGTAAAGCAAATGGAAGTTGCTTCTTAAAATTACTTATGTATATGAGTACACATGTGTGTGGGCATGTATGCCGCAATATCGTATTTGCTGGCCAGAGGACAACACTGTGGAGTCGGTTTTCTTCTTCTGCCTTTCATGGGTCAAAGGGTTCAAATTCACATTGCCAGGCTTGGGCAGTAAGTACCTTTACCAGTTGAGTCTTGTTGCTGGCCCCAAACTGGAAGCTTTAGTCATTGTTTTGAACATAAAATCTGTAATTCTCTAACATTTTCACAGTACTTTTAAAGTACTTTTTGCTATTTTATTTTTATTTATGTATGTACACAAACACATACACACGTATGTACTGTTTGGTTTTTAGTACTTGTTTTTTAATACACAGGATCTCATATAGCCCAGACTGGCTTTAAGTTCATTGTGTGGCCTAAGATGAATTGGCCTTGAATTCCTGATCCTTCTGCTTCTACCTTCCAAGTGCTGAGAACTAAAGGTTTGCATCACCATACTTAGCTATTATTTTATATAGTTTATTGTTTGTATGATTTGATATTGTAATTTAGGGCTTTTCAATATTAGTTATTTGGCAGAATGCCTAAAAGTCATATTGAAACTTAGTTTTGACAATATTTGTGATAAACAAGGCCACAAAATTCTTATTTTTACTGGGTCCTTACAAATCTTGGTCTGAAGAGTTTAAACCTGCCAGTTTGTGAGCTTACTGTTCATCCATTTAGACCTACACCGTCAAGTTTGTGTTTTTAGAATGTGTGTATCTTGGGGCAGTTAGAGAGATGAAGTCACTCTGTATGTAGTGGACACATGCTAAGAAGATTGCTTTTAGATTCTTCATTTGGAAAATATTTCATTTTCAGTTGAAATGGAGGTGAAGTGTATCTTAACCACAAATAACTTTGACTCTTGTTAATGATTGCAAGATGATAGACAACCATATTTGCATATCTCTAGTACATTACAAAAATCTTCACGAACTAGCTGCTAAGGCATTATTTGCTGAAAGTAAGTTCTGTTCTTGCAACCTGAAAGTACAGAGTGGAGTCTGCTTTGCGATAGAGTGCTGTCCAGTATCCTATCATTTAAATTCTGATTTAAGGTGCCTGGTTATTCTGAGGAGAATGGTGTTTAAGTCATAAATCATGTTCCTCTCTGTGCCCTCTTCATTGAGCTTGTCTTTCATTTCCTTGGGAGACTCTGTCTACCTGTCATTCTCTCCTAACAGAGCTTCCTCAACAATTTCCAAGCTGCTAAGGAAGCCTTGAGCACAGCCACAGTCCAGGCTGCAGAGAAAGCTGCATCCAGTGTGAAGGACCTGGCCCAGAAGAGCTTCCGTCTCCTGATGGACATCGACCTGAAAGCACCTGTCATCACTATTCCCCAGTCTTCTGTGTCACCTAATGTCATTATAGCAGATCTAGGCTTGATCAGAGTTGAGAATAAGTTTAGCTTGGTTTCTGTGGAGCAGCTCACTCTTCCCCCAGTGGCCGACAAGATGAGCATCCAGCTTACTCAGCTGAAGCTATCCAGGTACATGTGTGTTGTGGGGCTCTTTGTTGATTTTCTGTTCATTGCCATACAATTTTTTCACCTGCAGTAACTACTGTTGATGATTCATAACTCTCATCTTTGTTTATTCTAATGAGGAGACTTTGACTACTGCTTTCTGGCCAGCAGTTAATAGCAGTGTGCTTTGTAGGGCCTGTGTTTTGTCTTAATTTTATAGTGTGGTTATTCTTTTCACTCTTTAAAAAATGCTTATAAAATTAAAATTTTCTAATGGAAAATGGGGATGGTCCACATGCCCCTTTTCCCACCTATTCAGGACACTGAGGTGATTGGGGCATGAACTCACAAGTTTGAGGTAAGCTTAGTCAACATAATGAGAGGTGATGTCAAGATGTAAACTCTAGTGTGCTCAGTACCATTTGCTTTTGTTATCCTAAGTTCCACATAGCTATTTATTTTTCCTTGTGGGAGAGACCTTCCTGATTTGTAGTACAATTTACGATAATCACTCCTAAACCTTGTTACGTTTAGTTTTCAGTGACACATTGCATCCCAGAGTCCCTGAGTCACAGTGGGAAGCCTTGGTGCTACTGAGGAGCAATACTTACTCGGTTATGTGAAGGGTTTTTGGCAGAGAGACTAGAAATGGCTCTTGTTATATGGTCAGTAACTTGTAGATTTGATATGTTTTTCTCCTTGTTTCTGGAGAAAAAAACAATGCCACATTAAGGGATAAATGCACAGTGAGTTTCTTACGATTCAGTTTTGGCAAGGTACGGCCTTTGCTTACACAACATTGTCTTGGTGACAGTAGACATATTCTTCAGACCTGATTCAAAGGTTATCTGAGTTTATTGTTTCCAGTAGTTCTGCATGTAAATCTGATCTAGAAACATGTTCTGAAATAATTCTGATCAGTTTTTAAGTGTTTAGGAAGTGCTATAAAGCATTTGGAACATGGCAGTCCTCATTCTAAGTAAATTTAACAGTTCATAGATATTTATAAAAGTCTTTGTTTTTCTTTCAGAACCGTTTTACAGGCTGACTCACCTGAGCATGACATTGAAATCTTAAAACCAGTGAACATGCTTTTGTCCATTCAGCGGAATTTGTCGGCAGCCTGGTACACACAGATTCCAGGCATGGAGATAAAAGGAAAACTTAAGCCTATGCAGGTGAGTGTGCAAACTGTGGGAAGTGCTGGGTAGGCCTGCCTTGCTGGCAGCGTAGTTTCTGGTGAGTCTGAAAACCAGCAGTGAGGTTGTCCTTGTCTCACACTGTCCTTTATTCCACTTTATTTAGGCATTTGGTAAAACCAGGGTCTGGCTGGTGGGGATCTACTGAAAATATCTTGCTTAATTTGGAAAATTCAGTTAATTTCTCAATGTAGTGAAATTGTCAGGGAATTAAAAGTGAGACTTAGATACTATATTCAAAAGAAAAGTATTCCTTCTGGGTTTAGGGATATTTACTGATGCATGATTTGCGTGTATTGAGGCACAACAGCTTGGGTAGAGTTACAGTGTACAGGGATCCTTTTCGTTTAGAGGTAGCTACTTGAGCAGGCATGAGATAGCTACTTGAGCAGGCATGAGATAGCTACTTGAGCAGGCATGAGATAGCTACTTGAGCAGGCATGCGCATTTATTTGGGAAGCAGCAGTATTTTCAGAGCTATAGTTTGGGTCTGTCTGGGTTTCTGAGGTCAAGTGTTAAACTAGGAAGGATATCAGTAGATGTCCCCAGCAGTGTGTTTCCAGTAGATTACTTGGACAGTTCTTAGAAACCTGGGGGTCACCTCTCAGCATTGTCCTCCAGATGTATGGAAGGGTAACAGGTGATGCAGTTTCTCAAGTTGGCTAGTCTGTAGGCAGGTCTGTCACCTTGAGTAACATCTCAAGTAGGAATGGACACCCAAGGAAGTTTTAAAGTAGATGCTACATTTGTTATCAGAGTGCTGGGCTTGGGATAAGCAAAAAGCTCTTGGCTCTTACCT
Source organism: Rhabdomys pumilio (assembly GCA_030674055.1). Lineage (NCBI taxonomy): Eukaryota > Metazoa > Chordata > Mammalia > Rodentia > Muridae > Rhabdomys > Rhabdomys pumilio. The sequence continues at coordinate 88,988,731 of JANHMN010000006.1, forward strand.
GGTGCTTCGTGTTCCCCAGTGATCATACAGGCAGGAAGTTAGACAGTGCTCGAAGAGAATGCATGTGTTTTGTACGGACTGTTGTATGTGCCGTGGGGAGGGAGGGTTGTCCAAGAAGAAGGATGAGAAGCTTCAAAGCAAAGCTTGAACTAATGGATCTTAAGAGCCTTTAGTCCCATTCAGTCCGGATGCTTCATGTTGTTCAGCTCTCCACTAGAAAGGTGTTACTGTTATCAACGTCCTAAAGATAAAACAGACCTTCATTAAAGAAGCTTAGAAACTTGGCTCACACAGAGCTTAAGGCATACAGCTGATACAGATCTGTCTTGAGGTTTTTATTCTTCCTTTTCATCTCATCCTTTTGTAAACGGTAAAAGGGAGATGCTGCCTTCCTGGTATACATGACAGCTTTAGAAAGTCCTCAGTATTTGGATTAGATATGATTATAAGAGGTACTATTGCTTGCTAAGATAAGCAGATATTTTGTGTACATCCAGTTGTGTCTGTGCTGAGAACAGAGCTGCAGAGCATGAGGGCATCTCAGTTCTAGTAGAGATCAGAAACTGAATTGAGCTTGGAGGGAAGCATACCATAACAAAGACACTGATACCAGGTGAAATGAGAGAGGGGCAGGATGGAAACTGGAGTGAGGCCTAGGAAATGGTGGTGTGGTCCCAGGTCAGGCAGGAAGGGCATTGGCTTCCAGAGGATCTAGCTGCACTGGAGACATGTGTCTGTATTGATCCTGTAGTCTCAGCATACGTGCATGTTCTCTCTCTCTCTCTCTCTCTCAAAAATAGATGAGTCATTCATTCATCTCTAAAGGCTATAAAGGCATAATACTGTGTTTTTTCTTACATTATATAAACAAATTATGATGGTTTTCAGGTTGCTCTCAGTCAAGATGACTTGACAGTTTTAATGAAAATTTTACTGGAAAACCTTGGGGAAGCTTCTTCACAACCAAGCCCTACACAGTATGCACAGGAGGCTGCAAGAGTGAAGAGAGATACTCGGAGTGGGCCTGACTATCTTAAAGGTAAAGGCTGATGCAGGTTTTTGTGTTGGTATTGAAAAACTATCAAGATCATACATTGTTCTGTTAGCTGTCCAGCACAGTGTGTGGTGAAAGGATCTACCGTTCTTAGTGGTTACTATGGAAGGTCTGCTGGAGTTGGGGCTGCCTACTGGAGGGCCCAGGGCGGGCTGTCTGCATTGTTTATGGTGAGGGGAGGATCAGTTGTTCTTCCTGCATAGTGATTATTTGTGGCTGGCTTATGGAAGCTAAAAACGCTAAATTCACTGGGCACTGAGGTGGTCTCCCTTGAGAGAAAATTCAGAGCAGCTAGGCAGTGTAGTAAGATGTCTAAATAATTCAGAGAGACAGGATCTTGGTATGTTGACTGAATCATGAGGAAGGAAGTGGAGAATGTGAGTGTGCAGGACAGATTTGGATTATTAAAGTTGAATGTATTAAGAGCTCCGTGGCCCTTTAAATTCAGCCATTTAAAGTGGTTCATGGAATATAATTTCAGTTACTTTTCTTTCTTTTCCTATTGTTTTTGAGAAAGATTCTCACTGTGTGAGAATCTCACAAGTTGGCCTCAAACCTGTGATGATTCTGCTGATTGAGTCCCAGGGTGCTCTAACATGCCCAGCTTTACATTTTCCATTATTTAAAGCCATTGATGTGGCTAGCAGATATTTTATGAGATAGTCAGTAGGTGATATTTCCACAACTAAAGCAAGATAAAGGACCCTTTGTGCCCACGAACACCTCTAGACTGCTCTGTGTGCTTTATGAGACTCTGGACATCAAGTTAACTGTTGAAGCTGCCATGAGTGATTACTATTATGGTATCAGCATTGCTTCTATTGCAAGGCATGTTTTGGGATTCTAAGAGTGTGTAAAAGAGGTTTCTGGTTCAAACAGATGAGCCCAGACTGCTTTGAGTGTGAGTTATATTGGGTGTGGACAGATGCTAGATAATTAGGCTGTCATTAAGTTAGGTTGGACACTCTGGAGATGAACAAACTTTGGCGAGTAATGGTCTTATTGGATTTAGCTATGGTCACATTTGTGATTCTGGTTCTCACTTTCTGGCTAATGGGACATCTGGGAAAATATGTGTTCAGACTCAAACCTCAAATACAGTGAAGGTTGGAACAGAAATTCTTTTCTGAAACCATGGAGCCAAAGCCCCAGGTTTTTTCCAGCCTACAAAGACTTACGATGACTTGAGGTGACTTGAGGTGCCTTTCCTAAAGAATGACCTGTAGTTGCCAAAAGGATTGTGGAGTTGCTGTATCAGAGTACTGAAGCAAGATCTGTTCTGTGTATCCTGCCTGTCTAAAGATAGGAAGGAAAATGAAGTTCCTTCTGGAGTCCCTTCATGTCAGTGTTCCAACAGTTCCCATCGTGAAATGCTGCAGCTCTGCTAGTGTGCTAATCTTCTCTTCTGAGATGCGTTAAAGGTTGTGGAGAGTGTCCTTAGCCCACTGAAGACCTTGGCCAGCCTCTCAGTCTAGGCAGTGTTTGACTTCACTGTATGCTCAGTTTTATAATGTCTTGAGCATGTCTGAACCAGTTAGGACAAACATGCTATTTGGTTATGCTATGTGGTTATTGCGGGAACTAGTCTTACTTTGAAGGAAGGTTTCAAACATTTGTCTTGATCTTATTTGTAAGATCATTTTTTTTCCTGTAGTCTACTTCTGACACTTGGCTGTTCACTAAATATATAGTGATCAGTCACTATATATTGCCATTTTTGTTGTCTGGTGAGTTATTTAAATATGATGTAAATTTGGAATAATAATTTATCATCTCAGCTTTAAAATGTTTAAAATAATGTACCTCCATGAGAGCTCTGTAATTTTCTTACTCATGTTTGAACCATCAGAACAAGAGCTGAAGGACCCAAAACCTCCTGGGGACCAAACTGTCACTCTTCAGTTTGATTTCCACTTTGACTCTCTTTCCATCATCCTTTACAACAGTGATAGCTGCCAGGTAAGGAGGACATTTCTGTTGCCAGCGGTAAATCCTTTGGTCTTGAGAGTACTCAGCTTTTGAATGTTGACATTTTTTTGTTCTATTAGTACAATTCAGTGCATCTACAAACCACTGTTTGACCTGAAAAATGTGCTTGGGTCTGTAGGTTGCTGTGATTCTAATCCTGCCAGGCTAAGAAAGTGTGCGTAGGGTTTTTCTCTTTCCAGTAAAACAGTCAGTCGCAAATGCATTCTATCCATCACTAATGGAGAAGTTTTACATGTGACTGACAGGTCATGTGCTTAACTTAATGCATCAGTAATCATCACTATTTAGGAAGAATAATTTAATACTGTCTTTGGAGCCTTTTATGATTATGTCTTAGTCATAGATAAACATCTATATAGTAGATCAAAGTACTTTAGAAAGCCACTTTGATTATAATAAATATTTTTATTTTATAAATTAGTTATGTTATATTTTATTGCCTATAACATGTCATATAAATACCCATAATCTATATTTATTATAGATTTAATATCCATGTTCATGTGCATTTCATATGCTAATTTGCACTTTATATTTTCTAGAAGTTATACAATATTCATATATTTCTACAGTTGAGCTTTGTGATAATATCTGTCATTTATGAATTGATCTGCTCAAATCTCTCTCTTGTGGTGTTCATGCAAGCCTCAGCAAATGACTTTACTGACAGTGAAAGTTACACTCTTCATATCCCTTAAGGACAGTTGTCTGTTGATCCAGCCTTAAGATGCTGCTGCCATTTTCGGCTTCTTTCTTTAACCTTACTCATTCAGACTCTGCCCACTGTCACTTTTCTTTTGGTGAATATCACACTTTTCCTGTCGTTTCTCACTGCTTTATTCCAGACTTTGTTTTTTAGCACATACATGTATTGCTGTGGCTTTATGTGCTCTAGGCAGTGGTACAGTTTGTGCCCTTGTTGATTCTCATGGAGCCACTTAGAGCTTCTCATTTTGCTTAGAAACATTGAATGTTTTGCTACATGATCCTCATTTTATGTAGAAGTACGCATTCCAGATCACCTGTATCAGGGATTGATTGGAAATGTCTGTGTATTACAGGCATCAGCTGTGTAACAGGCCATTTCTGTTCATAGTTACACAAGTTTGTGTGTCTGTGTTTATAGGGTAAAAGTATTCTGTTTGCCAGTAATTCTATCATTGACAGTGCCTTGCATTCACTGTACTGTGTGGAATCAGTGCACATGTTGAGTAGTGACCACTGTGTCCAGGATGCAGACAGATGCCTGAGTGCACCCATGTACTCACCATGTACTCAGTGTCATATATGTGATTCTGCACTTAGAAACTTCGTGAGTTGATTTGCTTTCAAGTTTTGAGTTAAGGAATGTGCTTACATGAATTTAAAGATTTTGTATTCCTTTGCTTGACAAATGTACTACAGGAGTCCAGGCTTTCATTTCATAATGACAGCTTCCGTCTGGGTGAGCTCACACTACACCTGATGGCTTCTGCTGGGAAGATGTTCAAGGATGGGTCTATGAATGTCAGCCTTAAGCTTAAGACATGCACTCTTGATGATCTTCGAGAAGGAATTGAGAGAGCGACATCCAGGTTTGTCAGATTGGAGTTTGCTGTGCAGAGTTACAGGTGTATGCCAGCCTGCCACTGTGAGGAGTGAGGTCCTCAGAAGACTCTAGCCTTTGCTCATAGTCTCAGAACTGACTTGCAAATGGCCCTCTCTGATTCCTCTGCCTCAAACTTTAAATGAAAGAGGAATTTATTAATTTTGTGGTTAAATCCACATGGGTTGGTAACATTTTTCCAGATTATTGCTAGTAGGCAGAATTATCATTATTGTTTTAGAATCCTTAAATTCATCCATCCCTTTGTTTTCTTGTTTACTGTGACTTTCAAAACAATTCTGCAGAATTTATTGAATTTTTCATCAGGAATATACTCTGTGGCATCACCATATTATCAACCCATTTTGAAAAATGAACTTGTATCAGTTTGGTGTGAAATTTAATTTCTCAAGTTATGTGTCATATTTTGTACTTTTTTGTGTATGAAAGACTATGTTGCTATTTAAACTTGGGCACCACTGACTATTTTCTGGATTCTGCTGAACCCTGTGTTTTTCAGAGAATTGAACACATAAAACATGTGCTGTCTCATAACCAGGTTTTCTAGTTATGTTTCATGGCCAGGGTGGTTGTTCACAACTCTATAGGCAATTGTGATTGATTGATAAAATCGTCTTGTTTGGTAGCCTGATCTCTCCAGCACTCGTAAGGGTATGTAGGATCTATCATTGTAGACTGATTAACACTTGTTGGTTTGGGTTGCATTACGCACTGGGGGGTAAATTCTATAGGGTAGTCATTTTAAATAGATATACTCTTTCAGGGAAGGTTTATTTAGTAGAATAAAGAGGTCATGCTATATTTTGAGGAACTGCATTCGTGCATTTCTAATTGTTCAAGATCATTTTCAGTAGTCCTCGGCTTTCCTGGAATTGTCTTATAATTACAGAATATCCCATAATCCTTAATCACATGAATCTTTCTTTGAAGATTAGGCAGCCATGTCTTGGTTTCTAATTGGGTGATTAGGTTCCAATTAACACTGTTGTATTTCTATTCAGCCTAGCAACTGGAAGGTGAAAGGAAGATGATTAAGATGCAAGGGAACATTTTCATTCCTTTATTATTTTATTCAGAAAAGAGGGGCCAGATAGTGAATAGCATGTTTGTTTTTCAGGATGATTGACAAAAAGAATGACCAGGACAGCGACAGTTCTATGATTGATGTGAGTTATAGCCAAGATAAAAATGGAAGTCAGATCGATGCTGTCCTTGACAAGCTGTATGTGTGCGCCAGTGTGGAGTTTCTGATGACCGTGGCCGATTTCTTCATCAAAGCTATGCCGCAGAGTCCAGAAGACATTGCCAAAGAGATACAGATTCCATCAAGACAGACTGCCACTGGGAGAGTCAAGATGGAGAAAGGTTAGGAGAACTTACCTGTCTGTCCTGAAGATTTCTATATCTTAACAAAAATTTGAAACTGGTGAACAAAGAGGTGGAGAATTTGAGAAATTAAAATTAGGCTTTTTGATTTAAGCATATTCTTTGTAAAACTCCAGCAAGCCAATGTTTTTAAGTGAGGTGCAACAACATTCTCTGTGATGGGGCAGACGCTGCTCTGACTCCATTCGGTTTTCCTCATCCAGAAACAGTCAGAGGCAGAGTACTGTTTTATAAAAGGGAGTCATTTATCCAAAGAAGATTATTTGAAGAATTCTAGTGCATTGATGGACAGTAGACAAGGAGGAGACTGGGACAGCAGAAGACCTTTGACTCTGATTGTATTTTTTTAATAAACTCAGCAATAGATACATGACCCATCGTGAAAACTTATGTTAAATGTTGTCTGCCCTGCTGTTTCTTCAGATGACTCTGTAAGGCCAAATATGACTCTGAAGGCCATGATCACTGATCCAGAAGTGGTGTTTGTGGCCAACCTGACTAAGGCCGATGCTCCTGCTCTCACGGCCTCATTCCAGTGCAACCTCTCCCTTTCAACGTCCAAACTCGAGCAGATGATGGAAGCTTCCGTGAGAGACCTGAAAGTGCTTGCCTGCCCTTTCCTCAGAGAAAGGAGAGGGAAGAGCGTCACCACGGTGAGAAAGACTGGACACTGGTGGCGAAGCTAGTGCGTGGGTGGGATCACCACAGGCTCTGCCGGGAGGAGGGAGAGTGCTCTGCTTGACACTTGATGATGTTAGTAGTACATGACCTCTAGTGACAGAAGTAGAGCCTCTCCAAATGAACTTTTCCAGCTTTTTATTTGTTCTTGTAGTAAAGTCAATAAATGAATGAAAAAGTAAACTTGATATGAAAAAAATTAATTGGAGTCATGTGACCAAAAGAGATGGTTGTGTTTGTTGTTAAAAGTTAATTTAAATTATGCTTTGCATTGTTATTGAAATTTGTAATTTTAGTTAATTATTTCAGTTATACCAGTTATTTTTAGTGCCATATCTGAGTTTACGTTAAGAGACTCTTAGGTTGCCTGACTCACTTACATCATCATTTTAAGTTGGGAGAATTTTCAAGCAATGTTCTATACAAAAAGAATTGAAGCCTAGGCTTCTGTGCTTGATAGTGATTTTTTTCTTTTACATGTCACAGAAAGCTGATAGTAGTCACTTCATTGAAGGCAGGTTCTAATTAAAAACCACCATAGCCATGCCATTGTCACAGCCTCATTTATTAGGAGGCAGTTACTTTATATCTTCAATGATATATGTGAGGTTCCAGGTTTTATGATTCACTCACTGCTCATCAAGACTGAAGATGAGATTTGTTATCAGAAGGACCATGTATGTGTGACATTCACAACCCTGTTAGTCTTCATGAAGCATCATATGCTAGGTGTACCCTAGGTGTTAACTCCTGTTTATAGTTATCCCAGAGGCACATTTTATGTAGGACATCATTTACAACAGTGGACATCGTTTAGAACAATGTAAACCTGTAGTTTACAACCCCTTTAGAGGTCATCTATCAGATATCCTGCATATATAGTATGATTTATAACAGTAGCAAAATTACAGTCATAAAGTAGCAATGAGAATAATTTTATGGTTGGGGGTTCACCACAACACGGGGAACTGCCGTAAAGGGCCACGGCACTGGGGAGGTTGAGAACACTAAGAGAGAAGATGTTCTAGCAAGAAGGAAAGGCTTTGGGATAGTAAACTTGCATTCCTGTTCCTTCTTTTGGATTTGGAGTGGAGACATTTTCCAGGTCTTTGAACTGGCGCAGTGGTGTAGAATTGTGTATAGAAGAGCTTCCCTAAGAGCGTCGGCTGCCGCGCCTTTGCTGTAATAAAGCTAGGCCAGCTCATACAAGTGTGTGCTAGGTAAGGGATCTGTTACTGGGGAGACGTGACTTTCATTTTTTTCTATCTAGGTGCTACAACCCTGCTCTTTGTTTATGGAAAAGTGCACATGGGCTTCAAGGAAACAAAACATAAATATTGTGGTTAAAGAATTTGTAATTAAGGTTGGTGCCTCTCGTACACATTCTTTGGCTGAAGGTTCATGTTTACTTTTATGCAGTATTATATATTTTCAGTGCTTTGCAGCAGTTTCTCTTGGTGTCTCTCTCCCACCCTTTGTATTATTGCTGGGCACAACTTTGAAAATCAGGATAGCTCTGTCACTTAAACATCTTTTCTTTAATATACATGATTATTTGTGTGGTTTTATAAAGAGCACTTTTTGAAATAACTTTATAACCCTTTTTTATTTATTACTGTGTGTGTGTGTGTGTGTGTGTGTGTGTGTGTGTGTGTGTGTGTGTATACATTGGCACCATGTAGAGTTCATAGAACAACTTTCTGGAGTCAGTTCTTTCCTCTACTGTGTCTCCCAGGGCTTGAACTCAGGTTGACAGGCTTGCATGCCAGGACTATCCACTGAGCTATTCTACCTGCCTATATTAATACCTCTTATTAGTACAAATTATGAGAGTTTCTCTTTTCTGTTTATTGCATGTGTGTGCTGGGGGGTTGTATAGGAAGGGAGAACAGAGATGGATGGGAAAGAAAGGGTAGAGATGAAGATGTGATTACTTTATTTGTAGTTATTTGTTTGGCTTTTATTTGTGATTTAATTTGATTCATTCAGTAACTTGGTCGGATATTCTCTTTGGCTTGCAGATATGTAAACGGCAGGTATATATGTGAGATGAGTGATGAGGATTTATTGTGTTTTAAACTATTATGTAAAGTATTGAAAGAAAAAAGAAACTCCAGTTTTTCTAATAGCATTCAGATTCTGTTTGTTCATTTTCTTATCACTCTGTGTGGTGTGTGCATGGCGAGGCAGAAGTTGGCCTTTGCTTTCTTTCTCTCCTTATTTTTTTTGAGATGAAGTCTCTTATTTATCCTGTAGCTCATTGGTAGGTTGCATTGGCTGTTCAGCAAGCTCACAGCTCCTGCCACACCTGTCCTTTTACATGGCTGCTTGAGATCAGGGCTCAGGTCCTCGTGGCTTTTACAGAGAGCACTTCACACAGTGATCATCTCCCAGCCTGGCCTTTAAGCTTGACATTGTGCCCATTTATGAGTGGAAAATAGAGGAGCATTCTGTTCAGAATGCAGAGTATGGAAAACATGGAGGGGTTTGTGCCAGTTGTGATAGGAGCTTTGCTTTATAGGTCAAAGACAGATAATGGTTGAATTGAGGCTAAATGTATTTCATCTGTAGTATTGTGTAAATAACAGTACATCTTCCAGAATTTAAAATGCTGTATTTCATTAAATTGTCTTAAATTGTGTTATGCTAATTAATTAATTTTCCAGTTTAAATACATGGAGCACTAAGTGGACCAAAGCCTCTTTGAATTCATATGCATTTTCTCTAAGACACTAGGTTAACTGCTGCGATAATAGTCTCTCTCTCTCTCTCTCTCTCTCTCTCTCTCTCTTTGTGTGTGTGTGTGTGTGTGTGTGTGTGTGTGTATTAAATAAACATTTTAGCTTCTTATTTTGGAGGCAGGGCATTACTCTGTAGCCCCAGCTGGCCTTTAACTCATAGAGATCCCTCTGCCTCTGTCTCCCTAGTGCTGCAATTAGAGCTGTGTGCTACTACACTCTGCCATACACTGTCACCTTTACTATGTGTAAAAATGTCCTGTGTAGAGCATTGGGTATCAACAGTTCTAGCAAGGAGACAGTTAATGACACACAGAGGAAAAAGAAGGAGATCAGTAATCATAGCTTTCGTGCAGGCAGCACGCACAAGAGGCTGTTGGGAGAAAAGCAAGGGCCTTGCCTACAAGTGAGTGCATAGGAAAAGCTATCTGCAAGCAGGGCTTCCTGAATTAAGTTTCCAGACCTAATAGAAATTAGATGATTGGTGAAGAGGAGGCAAAGCTGGAGGTATGCACAAAGGCAAAGTCTGAAGAAGTTGAACTCAAGAACTTTGAAGGTGGGCCTCTGTGGCTGGACAGATGGTGTGTAGAGTGTAAGACTGAGGATTTGTTGACTAACAGTAGGTGATATTCACAAGGCAAGGGAAAATAGAGGCCTTGGGTGATGATAGGTTAGCAAGCAGTATGTGCTGGAGTCTCAGTTTGGTAATGTCTTAATTCTGAAAGAATAGTAAAGGAATCTTTCTGCTTACCCTGCTGTGTCTCAAACTCTAGCTAGCCAGTTGAGCAGGCACTGCCTCACAAGCACCTTTTTGCATCCAGCCAAGGAGAATTTTAATTTATATGGAGAATGCTAGAAAGTTACCAGGGATTTTAACTCAGCAATGAGTTGCTTAGGTTTGGCTTTAAAATAGTTGTGCTGCTGACATTTTGGAGGGTGGGCTGAGGATAGTCGGTGGATTAAAGGTTATTATTTGTATAGCACTGTGTCAGAGATAGGAGTGAGACTGAGCCAGGGCATTCTCCAGAGATGAGAAGGTGTAATTTCCTAGGACTTGGGGTGGAATAAAATGGTCTTCCATCTCAGCCTCCTGCTTCTGATTAATAAAGTTAACTAGGAATATAGTGAAAAGTTGGTTTGTGTGTGTGTGTGTGTGTGTGTGTGTGTGTGTGTGTGTGTGTGTGTTTGTGATGATATCATCTGATTCTGAGTTATCAGTTTCTCCATTGGGTTTTGACTGTGGATACAACATGAACTACTTAATTCCAGACAACCCAAGCAGAAATCCTTATGTAGTTAGTTGAATTCCTGTTTTCTTATTTTCCTTTCTTCAGGAATATTTAGTATATTTAAATTTAAGTTACTTAATTGTTAACTTTTAAGTCATATATTTTAATTCTCACTTGGGAAGGAATCTATTCTAAATATTTTCTGCTTTTATTTTTAAAGATCTCACCTATAATCCTTAATACTGTGATGACAATCATGGCTGCTATGTCTCCAAAGGCCAAAGAAGATGAATGTAAAGACACTGCTAAGGAGAACGACAATCTCTGGGCTGTCAAATCTATTACTGATTATAACTCTTGGTTCCTTGGGGTTGACATGGCAACAGAAGCAACAGAGAATTTCAGAGACTTTGAACATCCACCAATAGAAGAAAATTGTGTGGTTTCTGTGGAGTCCGTTCAAGTCACCTTAGAATGTGGCCTTGGGCATCGCACTGTGCCCCTGTTATTGGCAGAGTCCAAGTTCTCTGGAAACATTAAAAACTGGACTTCTCTAATGGCGGCTGCTGCTGACATGACACTAGAGGTATGGCCACATGGGCACCTCCAGAGCGCAGCTGGAAAGTACCGTTGCAGAATTAAGATGCATGGCTACAGCAAGTGCATGATCTAATGTTTAATGTGATGGTGTAGAATTACCTGTGATTGCTATTCTTAAAAGTCTCTTGCATAATAATTCATAACAGTAGAGCAACTGGAAGGGGGAACTACATCGTGTTCTGTGTGTGCTTCTTGAGGTGGGGTTTTCAAATGTCTTTCGATATAAAACAGTAGCTTAATATACTTTTTCCCATTGATTGTAAAATTATATGATTAATGTTGAACAATCAAGTAATTGACATTCTTCACCTTTTCAGGTTCACTATTATAATGAAACCCATGCCGTTTGGGAGCCACTGATTGAAAGAGTGGAGGGGAAAAAACCATGGAGCTTAAAGCTTAACGTAAGGAAGCCAGCGCTTTTGCACAGTGTGATGCCGAGTCGTCCTGTTATAGGGGTTTTTAAGTTCACTGATTTCCAAAATTTGGTCTAGGGTCCAGGAAACTCCTTAAAGTTCTTGAGGCCATAACTCCCTTCATAGTAACAGTGAAGCATCACACATAGCTCTTCAATCCTGTTTTCTCATAAATGTACAATGATTTTTTGAGAGACTGAATATAGAAGTTCAGCAGACTGAATGTGTAACAGAAGTGAGACTTGATCTGCTTACTGCAGGCCTTCAGGACATTTGTCCAAACCTCTATTCATATTTATATTTTTAAGACTGTTTTCCATTAAAATGTTAGCACATAATTTTTAAATATTTTTTTAGTTTTCATTTCTAATATAGAACATATTGGTAGATAAAACTCATGAATGGAATCTTTTGAATTATGCAGCAATCTTTTTTTAGGTGTGACCTCCCAAAAAATTGAGAATTAATATTATGATGAACTTTCTGACTTTGACATTTCTCAGAATCCTTGATATGGAAGTATTTTTTTCCCCTGGGGACGCAGGACTGAGATATGCTGTTACTGCTCACCTCTCTGTGGTCACTGGTGGAGGGGTCACACAGAAACTGCTGCAGCAAATTCTTCTTTTAAAGATGATAACTCACTAACCTTTTATCCCATTTCCTTCTGACTAAAGTAGAGATAGTATCTGGTCTACCTCTCTCTGGCATAATGAGACTAAAAAAGGATATTTAACAAAGGTTTTGAGATGCTATTGGAATGAAAATGTTATTTGTAACAAGTTTGCTCCAAAAGCTTACCATATTATTTATCAAGAAGTAGTAGGAAGAATCCTCTTATTTCCAGATGACTCCTACAGCTAGAGTCCATTGAGAGTTTGGAGTCACCTTCATTGCTAATTAACACAGAACTGTCGTAGGAGCTAGTTTGCTCTGGCAAGGAGTCAGATGATGGGGCTGACCTGTCAGGCTTTCTCTGCAGTGTGTTCAGTATTTCCTTTCCATGGCCTGTATGCCGAGAGAAGGCTGCCATTCTTTGCTGAATCAGAGATTCGCATATGGTTGAAAATGAGAGCTTGAGGATCTATATTCTAAGATACCCAGTTCAGCTGGATCCCTCCATGTTGAGCTTTTAAAAGCTACCATTGGCTAGTTGGCTGATCAGTTCTGTATGCTGTTCATCTTCCTAGGTAAAGAAGAACCCGATCCAGGATAAAAGTTTGATGCCGGGAGATGACTTTATTCCTGAGCCACAGACAGCAGTTCATATTTCTTCAGGAGCTACGATGAATATCACAATATCCAAAAGCTGTCTTAATGTTTTCAACAATTTAGCAAAAGTATGTGTGATTCTAGTCTAGAACATTTCATATAGTATTTAGGAAAGAGACATGTGTGGATTGTTTTTGTTTTTGTTTGTTCATTTCATCAGAATAAACTTAAGCAAACAGGCAGCCATGGTAAAGTGCTCATAGAAATACATTGCTGAGGTTTTACTGGGCTGTGTTCCTTTGCAGGGTTTCTCTGAGGGAGCGGCTTCTACTTTTGACTACTCGCTGAAAGACAGGGCTCCTTTTACAGTCAAAAATGCCCTGGGTGTTCCCATGAAGGTGCAGCCCAATCGTAACCTCAGGGTGATGGGTTCCCCTGAGAAGAGTGACATTTACGATGTGGGCTCTGGTCAGCATTTGGAGCTGGAGTATGCCAGCCTGGAACCTTCGCGTCAAGGGAAGGTGTCCATCCTGAGCCGGCAGGAGAGCACGTTCTTTACGCTGACCTTTGGTATGTATGCTGTGCTTGCTGTGTTTTCAGAGCCTCGCAGGGATGGGGCAGTGTGTTGTTGGTAAATCATCCAATATTACTTTGCCAAAGATACCCTGGGAGACATTTGTCAGGGTTTCTAATAAGTGGTTGATAGTTCACCTCTGAGTTTCTTCTAAACATAAGATAGACTTTATCTAATAAGCACCTTATAAAACTTGATTATTAATTACTATGACCTAAGTAATAAGTATTATGTTTCAAAAAGGATTAACATTCAGTTAAAGGAGAAAAGTGACCATACTCAGAAGTCTAAAATATTCGTGGTGGTGATACCATTATAAAAACAAGGAAATTATTATCTAATTGAAAGAATAATAAAAATGTTGGATTTTATTTTGTTTGCTCAATATTTTTATTAAGTTATTTATTTACTTTCCATCTCGATCAAAGCTTCCCCTCCCTCCTTTGCACCTCGTCCCTCCCTCTCACCTCTCCTTCTCTAAGAGATCCCTAACAAGTTGTCAGATACAGCCTCTGCTCCCGCTTTAGGAGCCCCATATGAAGACCAGGCTGCACAGCTGTTGCATATGTGCAGAGGGGCTAGGTCCGTCCTATGCATGCTCTCTGGTTGGCAGTTCAGTCTCTGTGACCCCTTATTTTGTAGATGTTAGTTGATTCTGTAGGTTTTCTTCTGGTGTCCTTAACACCTCTGGCTCCCACAATCCTTCCTCCCCCTCTACCTTAGGAATCCCCAAGCTCTGCCTAATGATTGGCTGTGAATCTCTGTATCAGTTTCCATCTGTTGGTAGATGAAACCTCTGATGACAGTTATGCTAGGCTCCTGTCTACAAGTGCAGTAGAATATTGTTAATAGTGTCAGGAGCTGCCTTCCTCTCATGGCCTGGGTCTTAAGCTGGGTCAGTCATTCATTGGTTGCCCCTTCCTTCAAATTCTGCTGCATCTTTTACCCTTGCACATCTTGTAGACAAGACAAATTGTGGGTCTAAGGTTTTGTGGCTGGGTTGGTGTCCTAATCTCTCCATTAAAAGTCTTGCCTGGTTACAGGAAATGGCCGGTTCAGGCTGCACATCCCTCATTGTTTGGAGTCTTAGCTAGGGTTACTCTCGTAGAGTCCTGGGAGTTTTCATTGTCCTAAGTTTCTAGCTTGTCCTGAATATGTGCCTTCCCCGCCCCCTTAGTCTAGAGGTCTTTCCTAGGACTCTCTCCCTTTCTTCTCCACCTACCTTGTCACTTCTGTTTCTGTTCCTGCCTCTCCCTCAACCAGTCCCCTCCCTCTATCCATATCCAGTGTCTGTTTTATTTTCCCTTCTCAGTGAGATCCAAGCGTCCTCCCTAGGGCTCTCCTTGTTACTGAACTTCTTTGGGCCTGTGGTTTATAGCATGGTTATCTAGTACTTTATGACTAATATCACTTACACTGAGTACACATCATGCCTGTCTTCTGGATCCATGTTACCTCTGTCGGGATGATTTTTTTTCTATTTGCTTTAGCACACTTACCTCCTCATTGCTTATAGCAAAAGTTTTATGTTAGTAATTGTTTTTATTTTTCTTTTTTTTTTTAATCTCAGAGGCTTAGAAAAACATATTTCTAATGATGAGAAAACATGCCCTTGTCATTATTGTGGGGTGTTACTATTTTGTTTATTTGTTTTATGCTGTTTTGCATACATTTATGTCTGTGAACCATGTGCATACTCACTGTCCTTGGAGGCCAGAAGAGGACCTCAGGTCCCCTATCACTCGTATTACAGATGGTTGCGAGGTGCCATATGGGTGCTGGGAGTCAAACCCACGTCCTCAGCAAAAACATCATGTGGCCTTAACTGCTGAGCCATCGCTCCAGGTCCAGGGTTGGTTATTATTAAAAAGTAAATATTTTTAATTCTCTTCTTCTTTAGTACCATATGGTTATACAGAAGTAGCTAGTGTTCCTGTTGCCAGGCCTGGCCGGCGATTGTATAATGTGCGGAATCCCAGTGCCAGCCATTCGGATTCCGTGTTGGTACAGATTGACGCAACAGAAGGCAATAAGGTCGTCACTCTCCGCTCGCCTCTGCAGGTAATGCTGTCAGGTAATGTGTCCCCTTGGGTGTGCCAGGCAGAGTTCAGTCATTTAGCTGAGATTGGGAAGTATAGTAAAACTTGTTCAAGTACCTCTGATTATTCAGAAATAAATGCCAAAGTGAAGCAGATTCTGCTGCTACCCCACTCTGTCAGTGTGGTTTAATTAAATGACTTGAAAAGCAATATTTATTTGTTTGTTTGTTTATTTATTTATTTATTTATGTCCAGTTTTACTGGCCACAAATCCATAAGCACTTAGTATTTTTCTTTAGCGATTTGAAACTTAAGCATCTAAACATTATTATGTTTCTTTAGGCATTTCAAACTGAGACTGTAATTATGATTGTCAAGTAGCACAGCCTCCCGATCTCTTAGTATAGCATCACTGGGGCTGTATGTCTTCTGATGTGTGTGAAGCGTTTGGAATGACCTACTCTCGTGTAAAAAAAGAAAAAGAAAGGCAGTTTAATCTATATAAACATTTTTTTCCACTCTTCTGGTTATACTGAACCTTTTAGTCTTCCCAGCATTAATTACAGGCTTCAGCATGTATCAGTGTAAAGACCACTTCTCCCCACCCGACTCATGCACACAGATTGGAACTCATGCTCGTTTTGGACCCTGTTACTTTTTAGGTTGTTCTTAGCTCCAGTATTGACCCCAGTGCAGTCAGGAAAAGATTTCCATGGCGTTCCTCGTTTCTTTGTCATATGGTGTGTTGATGGGAGGTTGTAATGGAGAAAACGTGGCTGAAATCTTCATGAATGGTACATCTTTAATGGTGGTGTAGACTAACTACATACACATATAATATGTAGATGGTGTGGCAGTGCTGATTTGGAACTGTCACTTAAACATTAAGTTTAGTGTTTATATATAATACACCTACTTAGATTCCTAAATGTTGTTGTTAGCCAATGAGAATACCTTCCAATAGTAAGTAGAAGCTTTTTAGATCTTAAATAGATGTGTGTGCTGCTTATGCTTTCTATTTAACTAATACGTGATTTTAAAGTTATATATCCATCTTAACAGATTAAAAACCACTTCTCGATAGCGTTTATCATCTACAAATTTGTCAAGAATGTTAAGCTGTTGGAGCGCATTGGAATAGCCAGACCTGAGGAAGAGTTCCATGTCCCTTTGGATTCCTATAGGTGCGCACGGCCGTGCATGTACTTAGCTTCCAAATGGGATGGTGGGCAGCAGAGCTGGTATGGATGGGCAGCACTGCCAAGGAAGTTAAGGACGTTTAGGGTCTTGAAGGGTGTTGGGGGTGGAGTTCAGAAAGGTGAGTGTGCATAGTTAGCATAGGGTATGTGGAACTATCATAGTGAAGCCTGTTAATTTGTACAATTAATGTGGGTTATTAATTACACAAATAAAAAAATTTAGAAAAGAAAATAAACTCATGAATTTCTAGTTTTATGAATTGTATTTCTATTTAGGGAGAGCAGCCTTAAATGTTTATTGTTCTAGCCATACAGCGGCCATTTTTAGGACATATAAGAGTTTATTCTTTTGATTAGAAATACATGTTATCATTGAATTTACAATAGAAACTCTTCACTTGATATTTGATACTTAGCAATCTTCTAAGGTTATATATTTTATTAGCTTGCCTTTATAGTCAAAATGAAAATATTTCAAGTTGTCCTTTCTCTGTCGGCAGCTTTGTCACTTTGGGCACATTCTAAACTTTCTTAGCCAGGGTTTCTACGTTTGTAAGAATATCAGTTCCCACGTTATAGAGTCACTGCAAAGAGTCTGAGGTTCTTTTCCTTGCCTTCCATCTGTAGATGCCAGTTGTATGTTCAGCCGGCTGGCAGCTTAGAGCAGCAGTATGCACAGTCAACCACGTACATTTCCTGGAAGGAAGAGCTTCACCGCAGCAGGGAGGTCAGGTGCATGTTGCAGTGTCCTTCAGTAGAAGTCAGCTTCTTACCGCTCATCGTGAACACGGTCGCCGTGCCTGATGAGCTGAGCTACATCGGTGCCCATGGGGAAGACTGGGATCCAGCCTACGTTATTCACCTTTACCCGCCTCTCACCGTGCGGAACCTTCTCCCGTATTCACTACGATACTTACTTGAGGTTTGTGACTTGTATTTTTATTATTATTACTATTATTATACAGAGTAAATTCTCATTCTGTTTTGTGGTGTTAGCTTTAATTGGTGTTTCGTGTTTTTAAGATGTGTTTATTATTCACTATTCCTGGCACAACATCGACAGTTCGGCCTTAATACTGTGCGTTTTCTGTGTTAGCATGCTTCAGTCCTCTCGGTGACCTCGGTACTGTGTATGGTCCTTTTGCTCCTTTTTACTGAGTCACAGAGGGAACAGTGTCGATCCAAGGTCCTACTGCTACACAGTGGTAAAGCTGTGATTTACACTCAGCAGTTCAGCTTTCCCCTTTTCTTTGTCGTGCCTATCACAACATGTTACCTAAAGGAGGAGAAAATGCAAAGGAGGAAATATCTCATCCTGGTGTTTGCCTTAAAGTTTATGCTGAAAATAAAATTCACTATCCCATGTGAGCACATGAGATATTATAAATATGATTAAATTTGCACATTATAAATATGATTAAATTTGCACACTCTATGATGTTTTAAAATGCAGCAGGCTTAGGAAGTATTTGGAATCTAAATGATTTCTTTTCTTTACCAAACACTGATCCATTCCTGAGTTATGGAGACAGAAGCTAATTAAACAAACCAAATATTGTCTGTATAAAAGAAAGCCGCAGTAAGGAAGCCGGTTTCTACTGTGAGCATTCATAGTTTTAAAAGACTTGTTTTTTGTTTTTAAGTGTGTATGTGTACACAACTGAGGGCAGTGTCCAGGCAGGCTGGAGGAGGGTCTGTTTCCTGGAGGTAGGAGTCGCAGCTGGTTGTAAGCCTCTGGATGTGGGTGCTGGCAGCTGAAGTGGCAGTGGTTTCTCCTGTCAGGTCCTCGGCAAGACCAGTAACACTGAGCCTTCTCTCCGGCCCTAGCACTCATTTTTAAAGCAGACCCACCTTGTTTGACATGGCTTTCCTGGTTCTGTAATTGTAGTAGCCGTGAACCATGGTATGGGGATAGAGAGGATGAAACTGATGCCCAGTAGTTCAAGTGGTTCACTTTATAATCCAGCTAGAGCTGGGGTCCAAGATCCAGCCTTCCATTCTTGACATAGACACAGATTTTTCTCAAAACTTAGGCTAGGATAGGTTTGCCTACAGGATAGCAAGAAGACACTCCCACTGTGATGTGATAGAGGGCTGCCTTTGGAGTCACTAGCAATTGCTGAGAATTTCTAACATGTAAGCACGGTTAGACTTGGCGGTCAGACTTCCTTGGTAGGATATGTAGCACTGCGTACAATATAGATTTTGTTAGTAAAGAAAGGTGCTCAGTAAACTTGGTTTTGTGTGGTTGTTTTTAGGGGACTGCAGAAACCCATGAGCTGGCAGAAGGCAGCTCTGCGGATGTTCTGCACTCACGGATCAGCGGCGAGATCATAGAGTTAGAACTGGTGAAATACCTGGGCAAGAACTGGAATGGACACTTCCGCATTTGCGACACACTTCCCGAGTTCTTCCTCGTGTGCTTTTCCTCAGACACCGCGGAAGTGATGACAGTTGACTTGTCAGTTCACGTCAGGCGGATTGGCTGCCGAATGGAGCTGTCTGTCTTTAGTCCCTATTGGCTAATCAACAAAACCTCTCGGGTTCTCCAGTATCGCTCTGAGGAGATACATGTTAAACACCCAGCTGATTTCAGGGATATCATTTTATTCTCTTTCAAGAAGAAGAACATTTTTAGTAAAAATAAGGTATGCTCTAGCAAGTTAAAATAGGAAAGCTACTAAATCTTGAGACTTGGGAATTTAAAAGCATGCTTGGCTGTGTGTGCATTGCTCTTGGTATAAATTAAGTTCAAGAAGACTCTAAAGACTGCAGATTCTAGCTGGACATTAGAACTTGCAGCAGCGGTCAGCTGCAGCAGGGCTCCCAGTTCTTCAGGGGCTATAAGATAACTGCTGTTATCGAAGTCCTGCCGAATGCAACAGCTTTACTTTATTCTGTGTTCCTGCGCTGGTGTGGCATGTGAAAACACCCAGCAGCAGTTGACTTGGGCCACCCGTGCTTCCTAGGCCAGCCTTTAGAGAAGAAGCCCCGTGTCCAAGCATGGTCAGTGCTCACTCTTCGACTTTGTGTATGCTGTATTCTCTCTACCTTGATTGCTAGTCCCCTACAATACGTATTTTCCCCGCCCTGTCTTATCTGTTGTTCATCCTTAGGCACTGTTCCTCACTAATGTACTGAAATTTTTCTGTTTACAGTGACTCTACATGTTCCAGTCCTGTTGCTTAGAGTCATGGGTCTCAAATTTCAGTGTCCATTATTGCCACCTAGATGGCTATGCAATTGTTTGCTGAATCCTGTCCTTAGGTTCACTTTAGTGATTCTGGACAGAACCTGAGATGTATGTCTGTAACGGTCTCAGATGTCAATGCTGCGTGGGAGCAACTCTTCAGAGTTCAGACGAATGCATGGCGTCTGAGTTGCCCCCGTGTGTGAGCTTGGGCTGTCCTTATGGTTTTTATGATCTTGGTGGATGGGTAGGGGTGAGCTGACTGCAGGGCACAGGTCAGTCTCTTCTGCAGGATTCCACCTAAATCCTAGAGCTGGAGCACCACTGTCCTCTCACCGACTGCGTTCATCTCTTGTGTGGTGTTGTAATTATTAGAACGTGCTTCCTTTTATCTGTGTTGAGTTCCATGCTCATTGAAGATGGCAGCCATGTCCTATGCTCTAGTCTTTCACAATGTCTGTCCTTTAGCACCTGCTGAATGATGTGAAAGTTCTTTTTTATTTGATGAAACCATTGAGAGCTTTTTATCTGTTATAAATGTAGCATTGGAAAAAAATTAGTATTATGATTCCTTTTAAAAACTACATGAAAGACATATCTAAATTCATTTATTTTAATTAAACAACTAAGGAAAAAATTTTCATTTATTGCCAAAGTAAATGAGATAGTCAGGGCTATACTTCTTTGGTTTCCTATACCTAGTCAGTATGCTTGTGACTGTATTTTTCTGTGTCTGAAGGTGCTGGAGAAATTTCTAGAAGTCTAGCAAGTTTTCTATGAAGTAAAATTAGTTTCCTCTTTTAGGTTTCTTACATGGTGTCATATATTCTCTGGTGCAGGTACAGTTAAAAATTTCAACTAGTGCCTGGTCCACTGGTTTCTCACTGGACACCGTGGGAAGTTACGGCTGTGTGAAGTGCCCTGCCACCAACATGGAATACCTGGTAAGAGGGTCTGCTTTGTGCCCTTTGGCTTCATTGGCTTTTTCACACTTCAGTAAACAAGCTGGCTCCTGAAGTGCATGGAAGTCTCAAATCAAAATATTCTTTGGAAGATTGTTTATAGATTTCTGATTATTATATCACAGCAGAACTTGAATTTGTCAAAATTTAAATGGGGTTGAATTCTTTGAATTGGGCAACTTTAGTAATATTCAAGATACACTAAAATTTTTATTCCATATACCCTGTCAGTTATATCTTAAAGCTTAAGCTTGTCTGCTTTGAAGGTTTGAATAATCTGATGCCACATGACCCATTTACTGCTGCTTCAGAATTCTAATTTTATTGGTAACAGACAAAGCAATAAAATTTGAGCTTACTAACTATAATGCAATTAAAATTTAGATTATTAATAAGTAAAGAAACTAGACGGTAAATCTGTTTTGCCAGTTGTCATTGAGAGTGTGATCTGTGTTCTGTAGTTGGTTTCTGATAAAGCTGATGTGAGAAGCCAGATCTTTCTATGAGAGACAGTAGTAGAATTCAGCTTTAATTAGTTACTTTATTCAAGAATTCCTACTTCATACATTTAAAACAGTTACATGTGTGTGACTTACGTCTTTATTTTTGACACTGAATGAAGAACAGAGAGTGATCTCGTTTGTTTTCTTCCCACAGGTTGGGGTTAGCATCAAGATGAGCAGCTTTAATCTCTCACGAATAGTCACTCTGACTCCCTTCTGTACTGTTGCAAACAAGTCCTCTTTAGAACTAGAAGTCGGAGAGATTGCTTCAGATGGTTCCATACCAACCAACAAATGGCACTACGTTGCTTCTTCAGAGGTAAATTTCCCTAAGATATGACCGATTCATAAACTGTACAGATAGAGAGGTACAAATGTGCGTCTCATACGTATGTGTTAACTGTGGCAGCAGCTCCTAGAGATCTTTATTTCACTCTATTAGGAAATAATTGGTATTGTTACTATTAACTCAGTCTAGATGGTTAGCAGTCATTTTCTAGTTATTCCCATATGACTAAAATTGACACACGAACTTGACAGGGCACAGAAGCAAATGCAGTGTAAGAGTGGACTTTTTACGTACACAGGATATGGAGGCATTCTTAATCAATAAGCTCTTGATTACTGATAAGTTTCTTATAATGTGATGATATTGATATAAGTTTCTTATAATGTAGTTGCTACAAGTACATGTAGATTAATAGAGTTTTATTCTGATGGATGCACTTTGGTTTCATGGTTATGTTAGTAGTGGTGGGGTTTTTTGTTTGTTTGTTTGGTTGGTTGGTTGGTTGGTTGGCTGGTTTTGGGTTTTGGGTTTTGGGTTTTTTGTTTTGTTTTGTTTTGTTTTGTTTTGTTTTGTTTTGTTTTGTTTTGTTTTGTTTTTAATGGGTTCTTGCTCTGTAACCCGGGCTGGCCTTAAACTTAGAAACCTCTTCCTTTAGCTTCTGGGTGTGCCGCCACACCCAGCTTGTCAGTGTTTTTACGATGAAGTATAGAGGACATTTAAACAGTTTTAATGATACTTTACTTAAAATCAGATTAGACTTGAAAACTTAATTACCCTAAAGTGCTTAATGAGCCAGTGTCTATGTCATAGCACATTTTTTAAAACTGGTATTATACTTACTTTTCAGTGCATTCCATTTTGGCCTGAAAATTTGTCTGGCAAACTTTGTGTGAGAGTGGTGGGCTACGAAGGCTCCTCCAGGCCATTCTTTTACAACCGACAAGACAATGGCACTTTATTGAGCTTAGAAGATCTGGTAAGTCTTCATATTGTAAAACACTCTGTCTTTGACTTAAAAGTTGATTGAATATATTTCTGTAATCCATGCTGTAGAGATCTGGAAATTCCTTATAGGGCTTCTGTGGGCATTTTAATGCCAACATATGTTTGTAAAAACCAGAGCCAGTGAGAACTTCGGAGAGTAAGGGATGTGTTTGTAAAGCTGATTGAATGTGGAATGGTTCCATGTAACTGAGATACTCAGCCAGTAAGCCGAACACACTTCTTTGTTTCTGAAACAGAATGGAGGTATCTTGGTGGATATAAACACTGCTGAACACTCAATTGTCATAACCTTCTCTGACTATCACAAGGGATCTGCGCCTGCTCTGATAATGAACCACACGCAGTGGGACGTCCTCACATATAAACAGAGGTATGCGACAAAATGGCTTTAGATCTCCACTTTGCTTTCAATGATCCATGGTCCCTTCTGGGAAATGTTGCAGTTTCACACCCCATATGTCTTCAGACTTTACAACGGTGGTAAGGGGCATGTGGTGTTTACTCCTAATACACTGGCGAGTTCTGACACAGTATTCACCAAACACATTTGTATTTCTACAGCAAAACTTACATGTACCATATGAACTGGGACAAATAGATGCTGTTAAAGATCCCAATCAATTCAAATGGGTCTTTTAACCAAATGGCTTGACAGCAAACCTAAGAAAAAAAATCTTTGGACTTTGAAAGGTCTTTATAAATTTTAGAATGCAGATAAATTGTGTATTAAGCATTATTCCTCCCTTAGTAACTTGGTAATGGCAAGTGAACCTATTCCTGGAAATGCATCTCTGGAAGCTGTCCTGCACTGCCATATTCTGTCTGCCAGGCTTCAGAACTGCTAGTTACAGAGCATGTTGGTGTACTTGTTTTGAGGCTGAGTTGTATGTTATTAACTATGCAAGTTCATAAGGTCTTTGTGGTGTCTCAGCACCAGACATGCTGATCTCCTCTTTCGTTTGTTTCAGTGGGTCAAAGGAGAAACTAGTATTACTGCCAGGAGAAACTCGGCTCTTTGCCTGGGCAGATCCCACTGGCACCAGGAAACTCACTTGGAGCTATGCAGCTAACTTTGGGGAGCATGATCTCTTAAAGGTACCATTTGATATGGAAGTGCTGTCTTCATAGAACCAAAGTGAACCGAAATGTTTTAAGACAATTACTTTTGTGCTTTATATTGCAAATAATTTGTACTAGTTGTTTCTCTGGTTGCTACGATCAAGTCCCTGGCAAAGCATCTTTAAGGAAGAAAGTGTTTGAGCCTCTAGTTCCTGGAGATACAGTCTGTCAAGACAGGGAAGATGAAGCAGCTGGCCACATTGCATCTGAAGTGACAAACAGAGAGATGAATGTTGGTACTCAGCTCGCTTTTTCCTTTTGATTCAGGCTAGAACTACAGCTCCTGGAAGGGTGACGTCCACATTTAGGTGTATTCATCTACTGTTATTTAGAAAATCCCTCACAGACATGTCCAGAGATTTGTCTCCAAGGTGATTCTAGATCCCATCAAGTTGACAATCAGTGTGAACAGTTCAGTCACACAACCAAACGTTTACTTCTATATACTAGCCTTCCATCCCTTGACCTTGTCCTGTGACCATTTAATAAGGCAAAATGAATTCAGTCAGCCTTCTCAAGACCCTCAGTCTTTAACAGTTCCAGCACTGTCTAGAACTGTGAGCCCTGGACAAGCATGAAGAAGTTACATATTTCCAACATATAGTGGCACAGAGTAAATATTTCTCATCCAAAAGGGATGAGGACAAAGCATGGAATGATCATACGTAAACGAGAGAACTCAGCAGGGAGAGAATAAAAATCTGCAGCTCCATGTCCAGCATCTAGGGCTTGTGGAGGAATCACCTGAGGTCCAGAGGGCTGGGTAGCCCTGCCCTGCCAGCTCTGCTGCCTGCGTCACGCACAGCCACTCTCTGTGAAGCACCCCACCTCCACACTTGAAGCTTTTCTCATAGGTATCCCCTGGTTCCAGCATCTCAAACATCCTGGGATTTCCACTGCCATTTAGGTACCCCTGACACACACACAGAGATATAACATAGATACACACACACACACACACACACACACACACACACCACACACACACACATACAGCTTCTTACAATGACCTCTTAGTGGCCTCTGGGCAGGAGCTGCTCTCCAGTTTGGAGACAGGTAGTTATCTTACCACACTGGTGCCAGTAAATATGCTCATGATCTTGCTCAGTGTCTGGTCGGCACTAGCCAGGAACTCAGACTAAGGCACGACTCTGTCCATGATAGGGAAAGAATGATGTGTGTGTGTGTCCACATGTATGTTGGCACATATATGAGTCTGTGAGTGCAGGTACTTATGGGTGTAGTACCCTAAAATTGATTTCTGGTGTTTTCCTCAGTCATTTCCCACTTTATCAAGACAGGGTCTCTAATGTGGCTAGTCTAAGTAGCCAGTTTTCCCCAGAATCGTCTGCTTCAGCCTCCAAAGTGCTGGGATTATAGGCAACCACACTCTCTCCTAGCTTTTAAATGAGTTCTAGAGTTCAAAATGCAAGCACGATCTGCTTTATCCCTTGTGCCATATCCCCAGACCTGGTGAGTGTTGCTGTATTTTTATGTAAGTGCTGACTTCATATCAGTTTGATGACTGGAGTTCTCTATCTTACCGTCATCCTTCTTAAACTTCTGCTCTTCCCCAGTTATTATATTCAGCTTTAAGTGTGAAAATTCCATACATGTTTAACTCAATGTCTTTCTTTCTCCAGGATGAGTGTGGTCAGTTTCCATATGATGCAAACATCCAGATACACTGGGTGTCCTTCCTTGATGGGCGCCAGAGGGTTCTGCTTTTCACAGATGATGTTGCTTTGGTTTCCAAAGCACTCCAAGCCGAAGAAATGGAACAGGCTGATCATGAAGTAGCCTTGTCGCTCCACAGCCTGGGGCTGTCTCTGGTTAACAATGAAAACAAGCAGGAAGTCTCGTATGTTGGAATCACCAGGTATATACAAAGGGAGATAAGATGTAGGAATCTTTAAAAAGTCCCAAGTTCCTAATACCCATTTAGTGAGAGTATATACAGATTCATGTTCTCAATTTGACATATTTACTAAGTAACTGTTTGAACTGCCAGGTGTCACAGAGGACACAGGAACCTTCTGTGCCTTCACAGTATTCATGTCAGTTGGCAGGGAAGAAAGTCAGTCAGCTCTTTTCCTCCCTCCATTCCTTCCTCCACCCCTCTCCCCTTTCTTCCTACCCTCCTTCCTTTCTTCCTCCTTCCTTTTTTGTTTTAAAAAGTGAATTACAAAAACATTGAGAAAAACTGAAAATAGTATCTGCATCTGCAGTAGAAATAATTCATTTATGCAGTGGAATTTGGGGAAACTAGTATGCCTTGGGAGAAACCACTAGAAATAAATTAGAAAAAAATGTTCATAAGGGAAGCAAGTTTCTCACGTGCGCGCACACACACACACACACACACACACACACACACACACACCACACTGTAATATGTATTTGACAGGCTTGGGATGTGGAGTTCAAGAACACTGAGATGGATCATTGAAGGTTAATCGTTTACAGACAACAGCATGTTGGGGCGCACTCCTAGGAGAGTTCATGTTCCAGCATCAAAGACAACATTGCAGGGACAACATAGAATAGAGTCAGGCCCATGTGGCAGCATCTGGGTTCCTTGTTACAGATCTCTGAGGAAAGGGGCAGGCTTCCCAAGTGAACAGTAGCTAAGTTCTCTGATGCCCCAGCAGGCAGCCTAGAGAGGGTGGGGAAGGGAATGTGTGGGCACCAGTAACTAGAGGTACTATGCAATATCAGAGCTGTGTAAACTCACTTCCTTAAGCGAGACATCTAACTGGAAGTTTGTTAGCTAGAGACTCACTGGGCCTGCCCACCTCTGAGAAGGGAGAGGCCGGCCAATCCCTCCATACCTGAGCAGCAGTTTGCTCTGGATTCTAAGTTTTTTATGGTTAGTTTTTATGTTACTTATTATTAGTTACTTATTATATCATTTATTATTAGTTGTTGTGGTTATGGTTATTTAGAACTTTTGCAACTAGTTATTTCCTCTGGTTCTGTTTCTACTGAGAAAACACTTGTGTGGTTATCTTGTCTCCTAATCACAGTGAGTTTGGAAACTTATTTTGAGGACAGTTTCCCATAAGGGAACAATCTGTTTAGATGCCTGTAAACATGAGGACATTTTTTCCAAGGTCCTTGGATTTTATCAGGAAGAGCTTCTGGGCTTATGTAGCACATAGGTAACATTATCATTGGCTCGTATCAGCAAACTAAGTAGATTAAAATATTATAGATTTATATTTATTTTACAAAGTTTAATATACCTCAATAAAGTATGAATAAGTCACAGCGAAATCACTGCCTGTTTATGTATAGCTTTTGATTTCAAACCAAAATGTTTAATATTGAAAATATGGAAAAATCCCAAATAACATTTTATGAGAAGTTATATGAGGTTCACAGTGCGCAGCCCGTGAGTGGTTGGGGAGTATATTTATTGTCGCACATGTATGAGGTTCACAGTGCACAGCCCATGAGTGGTTGGGGAGTGTATTTATTGTCGCACATGTATGAG
>JANHMN010000006.1:89016024-89026674 GCA_030674055.1 Rhabdomys pumilio
AGCCCATGAGTGGTTGGGGAGTGTATTTATTGTCGCACATGTATGAGGTTCACAGTGCACAGCCCATGAGTGGTTGGGGAGTGTATTTATTGTCACGAGTGTGCTTTCTCACTGCTGCTCTATGCACTCAAATCACAGTGAATATTGTCTTGCTATATTGCTTATTTATTCTTACTACTGGATACTCATCATGTGAAAACAGGAAGAATGGACTTTGAATGTCTCTCTTTTAGGGCATAGCAGAAGAAGCATTATTCTTGACAAAGCATTAATTTATTACAAAATGCTATTATTGCTGTGCCAGAAGAATACAGAAGACACTGACACTTCCAAACTAAGCATGTATGCAGGTGAACAGGGTCTGGAAAAGTTAGAAAGCTCTAAGACAGAACATCTCACCACAACGCAAGTTTTCACAATGATCAACATGAATGAGGCAATAGCCAAAGTCAGCTTCTGGGGGACTCATTTGTTAAGTCTAGCAAGGAAAGCCTTTTGTAGTCGTAGGCTGGTTGAGCCTCTCTGATTGCAGCAACTAAAGAAATCTGTGTAGAGATGATAAATTACTTAAGCCCATTAGCTTCTGTGAGGGCAGTTGTACATGGAGTTGAGGGCGTTTAGAACAATATCAGTCAGCTACAAAAGGCTGGTGACACAGATGGCTCTCCAGCTCTGAGGAGTCAGCTGGTGCTCCCTTGCACTCAGTCACTGCATCTGGGAAGTCATGGCAGAGCTTAAAATGGATGGTGAGAATATTTCCAAATGAGAAAGATAAATTCTGCATGACTGAGCCAAAGTCTAAAATGTGTTAGGACTGGGAACAGATTCTTAGTTGGTCAGGTTCATAAAACGTTGAAAGTATGAAGCATTTCACACCTTCTGTTACTTGTATTATGTGTCAGCAGATGGTTGGTGGGAAATACTTAAATCTGTTGTGTGTTGTCAAACTCAGTCTATGATTTAACCACCATCATTTCTGTGACTTGATGGCAGAAGAAGTTCATTGTCCTGTGTCTTACCACAGAGCAGTTGAATGATGTAGCAATGGAAGCCTCTCACTGAACTATTTAAATTCTGAGCCCAGAGTAAAATCTTTCTGAAGGGAATAGTTACCCTTGTGCACTGCTCTCGCACTCTTAACTGGATTTTGAAACCATCCGTTGTTTAAGGAATTGACAGTGTTTCTATATGAACTTTACTTGAGAATTCAAAAGCCAGATGACAGTGCTTATATGTAAAATTCACGTTGCCACAATCTCAGTTTTAAGATAGGTAATGCTTAAATCATAGTTATGTCAGACCATTGGTGTGTATTTCCCATGCTGTCTTAAGTTAAAAGTTCTCCACTGCCCATATGTTTGGAGAGGACATATTTTATATCATAAGCCTTCAGTTGGAACAACATTTTTTCTTGATTGTGTGTGTGTGTGTTCATAGAGGAAATGTTTGCATTTCAAAATCTATCTGTCCAGTTGAGGACCTTTCTTATGACCTGATTATTTGCAATGTATTGATGGGCTAAAAGGCAAGTATCAACGCAAGAATCTATTAGAATTATATAAACCCCTCACAGGTAACAAATAAAATAAAAATAAAATAGATACATTGTTTTCATAGATTGATGTCAGTACTTGGCCGTAAATGTCTGTAATGATGTTATAAAATAGTTGTTATAAATCGGCACAAATATAAGGCTGGAGAGATGGGGCAGAGGTTAAGAATATGTACTATACTTGTAGAGAATCCAAAGTAGAGTCCCTGCACCCATGTTGGGTGACTCAGAAAAAACTCTAACTTATGTTTCTGATACTGTCCTTTGGTTTCTGTGAGCACTACACACACATGCATGCATGTGCGCATGCATGTGGGCACACACACACACACACACACACACACACACAGTTGCATAAATGCAAATCTTCATTTTTAAAATTTCGCTTGAATAGTTTGCACTTGATTTTGATAATCAGGGACAATAATTATGTAAAATGTTGGCTTATTCACAAGAATTTTTTACATAAACATGTTTCTAAAAAATTGTGTTTAGTTTTTTTATATTTTAAGTATCATTAGTCAAAAATTTTATGGAAGGTTTTCTTTCTTCCCTTGGCATCATCAGTGTATAATCTTTGTGGTCCTGTACAAAAACAAACAGTGTACTGCCATGAAATATATTTTCCCCTAGCTTTATTCTTCATGCTCCTCCGAAGGCAGGTGAAATTTGCTATTTTAAAAGGATCTCTTGCATCAATGTAATTTTCACAGGATGTTGATATCCAGATAAATACAAAATTCAGCAACAGTTCTATGAAAATATACACTCATAGCTTAATTTCCTTTGTGAATTATTTTAGCTCAGGTGTTGTTTGGGAGATGAAGCCAAAACAGAAATGGAAGCCATTTAGTCAGAAGCAGATAATGTTACTGGAGCAGTCTTATCAGAAGCATCTTACGTCACAAGACCGGGGCTGGATTAAGCTGGACAGTAATTTTGAGGTATGGTTTGTGGTTTTACAGTTTTATAGGTACTTTGGTCTAGAAAGTGGTACTATGGGTGGGTAAAGTTTTAATGTCCTATGTATAGAAACCAACTTAAAAGTGAGTAGACCTGTGTTTATTGGAGGGATTGTCAACACACTCAATTCAAACATAGTTTGAAAACTGCCTTTGTCTTCCTTGTGTGTTTATTGATTGTTCTTCCTGCTGATCAGTTCCATAGAACTTGTTTTCAGTAAGCTTATGGTAACATTATGACTGCCGAAACCATTTCTCACATTTTGAGTAGCACCTTCACATTGATGAATAGAGATCACAAGATTATATATTTTATGGTTAGAAAATGCTCTATTATTTCATCCAGTGTGGATGATTCCTGGATGTAGGTAAGCATCTGCAAATAAAGGTGTGCTCTCCATGGTCACACAGAGTAAAAACACAAAGTCTTCTTTGCTTCACGAAGATTCCTGAAGCTTGACTGCACATCTGGACTGCTCTGCTGTGGGCCTGAGCTTTGGTTGCTCTTGTTTTTGCTGTCTGAGGGCAGAGTTTACACAAACCTCTAGTCATGTGCCTTTCCTACACCCATCAGTGTTTGTGGGCTGGATGATAATGAGTATGCCATTAAGTCATACAAAAAAAAAAAAAGGCTTATCTTCATTATTAAACCATCTTGCCTAAGGATTACCTAGAATTGGGCTGGAAAGATGGCTCAGGAGTTAAGATTACTGGCTGCTCTTACAGAGGACTGCAGTTCAATTCCCACCACCCAGTGCTAGCTAACAATGTCCATTAACTCCAGTTTCAGGTCATTCAGTGCCCTCTTCTGGCCTTCACAGGCACTTCATGCAGTGGCACACATACACATTCAGGCAAAACACTCATACACATAACGTAAAAATAAAATAAATAAAATGTATAAAATGAATGGCCTGGAATTCAGTATTGCTATTAATTTTTCTTATAAAGCATTTTAAGTACAATTTCATAATTGCAGTTTCCTAATAAGTGTTAGAAAGACAATGCTTCTGCTGCACAGGCCAAAGGTGCATATGACCCAAAGAGCCCTTCTGGTTGGTGCAGTGGCTCATTCATTTAGTATATGAATTTAGGAGGCTGGAGCTAGAGGGTTGCTGCGAGTTTGAGGACTGCCTAGGCTATAGAGTGAGATCCAGTCTCAAAGGAAAACAAATGAAACAGAATAAAGCAAGTGGCCTTGGTGAGACAGGGAGATGACCGTGTGCTCACTCAACACAAGGTCATGAATTCGATGTTTTAAATGCCAGCTCATCACAAAAGCACATTTGTTTCTTACAGGTCAATTTTGACAAAGTTCCGATGGAAATGCGCCTTCCTATCCGATGCCCTATTAAACGGGACTTCTTATCTGGGATTCAGGTTGAGTTTAAGCAGTCTCCTCACCAGAGAAGCCTTAGGGCCCGGTTGTATTGGCTTCAGGTAACTAAGTAGATTTCTGTGACCTCTTAGGAAAACATGAAAGTGAGACCTAATTTATTCTGTGATTTGTATTAAGTTATTATCTTCTGTGCAGCTTAAGAAGAGTATGTGTAGTGTGCATAAGGCCTTTGGTCCAGTCCTCAAAAATAAAGGTGTGTGTGTGTGTGTGTGTGTGTGTGTGTGTGTGTGTGTGTATGTTTCCCCCTTTTCTCACCCTGTGGATTCAGCTGCTCAGATCAAAGCACTGGATACCATTGAGAGTATCAATCTGACCGCTGGCCTGCCAAGAGTGTTTTCATATGTTATTACCTTCTTCTTAAATGTTCTTTTTAGTTTGCCATGATAGTCTTAATTAATATTTTTCTGTCATTCTTTATGGCAAAGAACAGGACTCTATTGGGCCGTGTTTGGAGTGATTGCTTGCTAGTCCTCTGCCTGCCCTCCCCTCTTCTACTCCCCTCCATTCATTCTCCCTCCACTTCTACCATGTTTTATTTAGAATACTTTCTGCTCTTTCTACTTTCTATAATTTTATGTTCACTCAATTCTTTCATTTTATTTGAGCCCACAGAATCAGGCTGTCACATTCCAGTGTGCAGAAGAAGTCTGCTTCACACAGTCAGTGCAGCTCTGAGGGTTTTCATTTATTCTTAAGGATGGCACATAACGTTTTTCATAAAGTGAAGCTGCTAATGGCACCTCCTGTGTGTGCAGATGCTGAATTATTGTCTCTGCAGCCGGGCGTTTATGTTGGACTTATTCTAACCTGACCAAATGGTTTGTGCTTCCAGGTTGATAGTCAGTTACCAGGCACAATGTTTCCAGTTGTCTTTCATCCTGTGGCTCCTCCTAAATCCATTGCTTTGGATTCAGGTAAAAAAAAAAAGAAAAAAAAAAAAAGAAAAAGAAGAGAGGAATATCAGCACACTCTTCATTAAAATTTTAGAAGCTATCAGCCTGACTAATGCAAAGGTTGACTTTGTTCTTCTATATCATGTTTCTTTTAGAACCCAAACCTTTCATCGATGTGAGTGTAATTACAAGGTTCAATGAATACAGTAAAGTCTTACAGTTCAAGTGAGTAGAGGTCTACTGTTTGGCTCCAGGAATTGAAACAAGGGTCAATTTTGAAAACTAATTTATTGTTTGTTTGTTTGTTTGTTTGTTTGGAAGTGGCTTCTATAGAAAATATCTTTTCCTGAACTTTTAAATACTTAAACATATCTTAAAAGTAGTCTGTATATACTTTACAATTCAGAATTATTTTAATCCTCTCTAATGCCAATTAGACTATTAAAGTATACAGATCCATGAGCTGTATTCTTTAAAGCAGCATTTTGAACTTTAAAAATCAGATGATATGTACTATGTCTTCTAATTTATCATCTCTCCTGTGACGTGATAAATGTGGGCATTTGGGACTCTCAGTGTGGTAAGTGCTAATACAGCAGTATTACTTTACTTGTGGTTTTCTCTGTAATAAATAGTCTCAGCTTAAAGAGACTTCATTCTTATTAGCATAATGTTAAGACACAAAGAAGTAAGAACTGTAGCCTTTGGGTGAAAAAATCAGTTATAACCATTTTTTTTTTTTTTTTTTTTTTTTGAGACAAGGTCTCACTATGTAGCCCTGGCTGTCCTCAAACTAACAGAGATACACCTGTCCTTGCCTTCTGTGTAATAGGCTCAAATATGTGTACCACTACTCGTAGCTTAAAACACACACACACACACACACACACACACACACATACACACATATATATATATATATACACTTACATATATACGTATATATGTATATACGTGTATATGTGTGTGTGTGTGTGTGTATATATATATGTATATATGTGTATATGTATATATGTATATATGTATATATGTATATATGTATATATGTTTACTCTCCCACAGGTATTTTATGGTTCTCATCCAGGAAATGGCCTTAAAGGTTGATCAGGGGTTCCTTGGAGCTGTTATTGCCCTGTTTACCCCCACAAGTGATCCTGAGGCTGAAAGAAAACGGGTAACAATTTTTATTTCTTGAGCCAAACATAAAGAAAAAAATTAACCATTTTTGAACTAATTCTTGGAGTAAGAAAAAAATTAACCATTTAATTTTTTTTTCAGACAAAGTTAATCCAACAAGATATTGATGCTCTCAACACAGAGTTGATGGAGTCTTCAATGACCGATATGTCAATCCTGAGTTTCTTTGAACATTTCCACATTTCCCCTGTTAAGGTTTGTTATTAGAAGGTAGAGTGTGATTGCCTCTGAGCTTTGGAAGGGTCTGTAAACCAGTGTAGCTTCATTTGTTACATCAGGTATTTGGTGGGGTTTCATTTGACTAATAGTGACAATTAAGAGTCCTCTGTGACATATGTGCAGCCGTAACTCCCACAGAGGAGCCACCAGAGCATGTTCTCCAGTGTTGAATTAATAACCCCTGTGCTCAGGAAGAAGCTGACAGCGGTGTTTCTTAATTAAGCGTAGAGTGCTCACCAGTGTTTAATGTTTGTGTTGCACTTTGTAGCAGCCACCGCTGTCTAAACAGAGCTGCAGTGGGCGCCCTCCCCAGCACGGGAAAGCGCTGAAGTGGGCATTATGCTGTTGATGTGCTTCTGCTGCTTCTCGAGTGTGATCCTAACTAAGAGAGTGGAAAATTGAATACCTTTCACTTCCCTGACTTCGTACTTTGTGAACCCATTTCCTTTCCCCCTTTGTTGTCCTTTTCAGCTCTTACAGGGAAGAATGGCTTCTTAGTAAATACACAAATGCAGTCATCTAGAGTGCACTGTTTTTGCGTAATGGTTCAGATTGACAATTACAATATTGATGCTCCTTTGCATTCTCAGGAACTGACCACAGCACCATAGACTTGGTTATATTCACCAGTCTGTTCAGCTAACAGAATGTATAAAACAGAATTGCTATACCAAACCATTCTGTTGGTTTGGAGATATCCAGCATTTTCAGAGCACTAAGTTCAAAATTAATTTATGTAATAGATTATATACAGTTTTGTTCTAATCAACAAGTAAAGATCAGTTGTTATTACCGAGATTAATGTTTTCAACACAAATTTTTAGAGTTCGTTATTGTTGATTGTTTTTATAAATGTGTTGCCTGAATTAGATAGAAGTAGATGCTTAGCCATTGTTTTACCTGGTGGAGTGTTTGTGTTGGTGTGTTTTTACTCTCAGATGGTGATTCCATTTTGCAAAGGATTCTAGTCTTTTCCATCTGAACACAGAGGTGTTTATTGACTTTTGGAGTGGAACTTTAATCTTAGATCAGATTAATTTGTATTTTATGGAAAGACGAGCAGAAATCAAATGCACACATGCTGAATCTGTTCTGTAGTATGTGAGCAGGGCTCGGGAGGCTTCCCCAGGGCACCTTTGGTCTGGAACTACACAGCTTTGTTTGAGTTTTTCCTGTATCGAATTCTATTTTTCTTTCAGTTGCATTTGAGTCTGTCTTTAGGATCTGGAGGTGAGGAATCAGACAAAGAGAAACAAGAAATGATTGCAATTCATTCTGTGAACCTACTGTTGAAAAGCATAGGTGCCACTCTGACAGATGTGGATGACCTCATATTCAAGTAAGGACCTTGTTAAGGTGCATGCTGGGAGCTTCTCAAAGGGCTTCAGGCATTGCTTCTCCCCGTTAGTGCAGCCTTACCTTAGAGAGCCTTCCTGCCTGTGACTGAAAGAATGTACTCTGTGTCTAGTTATATATAGTCGGGGCTTTAGGACAGGCTATAACTTTGGTTAGGTGTGAAAATTTAATAAAAACCTAATTGTTTTGATACATATATTATGAATTGACCATGTTTTACTACTGAGTTCTAGTTAGAAATGTGTAGCAGGGGAGTGAGATTCCAGTGTGATCTGTAGCCAAGTGTAGAGAGGAGAACCCCTTGCTGCACAGTAGAGGAGGCTGTGTGCATGCCAGCTGCGTCTGCATGCTGAAGCTGTCTACTGAGCTGAATAGTGCACAAAGGTATTGGAGTAAGTGATGACCTGAGAGAAAAACTCCTTTTAGATTGTTACCATCTCACATATGTGCTAAGTTTCTGAGAAAACGAGGAAAAAAATATAAAATCCAAACTGAAAGACTTGAAAAAGTTAAGGGCTCGGGAGAAAACTCAGCTGGTGAAGTGCTTGAGGCCTGAGCTCAGTTCCCAGAACCTACACAGAGTCCAGGTGTGGTAGTCTGCACTGTGGTCTCGGTGCTGCTGGCGAGGTGGAGCCGGGTGGGTCCCTGGGTCTCTGTGTAGCCAGTCCAGTCTACTTGACCATTTCCCGACCAGTAGGAAGCAGGGAGCCTATGTCAGAAAGACTGGCAGGCAACACCTTGGGGTAGCATACAAGGTTGACCTCTGGGCTCTGTGTGCTTGTGGGCACATATATACATGTGTGCCCAAAGGCTCAGGAGTACCACACCACAAGCATTCACACATACAAAAGCAAACACATAAGTAAGAAAAAGTTGTTAAACAACATAAGAAAAAGTTGTTAAAGAGTAAATCTCTGAGTAGTGTTCTCCTTCTCGTATAAAAGCCATGATAAAATTCCAGTGAGAAATACTAGATGGGGTTGACTACATAAAAGTTAAATACTCCGAGAAAAGATTTAGCACAGTGGTGGTGGGGAGACAGAGAGAGAGACAGAAAAGGAGAGAGACAGGGAGGGAGGGAGGGGGGAAGGGAGAGAAGGAGAAAGGGAAGGAGGGACAGAGAGACACAGAGAGAGGTGTCAAGACCTTTAGTTTAATCTCTGCAATTGAAAAGAAATCAGCAACCCCAGACACTTTCCCCAAAAGGAACCTGTGGAATAAGTTGGCAGGTAAGTCAGGGACATGGTTTTTAGTGTCAGTGTTAAACACTGAGAGTTCGAGGCAGGGACCAAGCAGCCACAGACGGTGGAGGCTTCACAGAAAGACGATGGAAGTGGCAGGCAGGTATTAGAGATGCCCACCATTGTTATCAGAAATACATGCAAATAAAGCAAAGAGTTCAAAACATGATCGTTAACACTAGAAATGGGTGATTTCAAGAAGTGAATACTTTAAAAATGCTAGTATATAAATGAAAACTTCTGTGTGTATACATGCATATCATACACACACATGCAAATATACACACAAAATGCCTTTAGGGATTTTATTTACTACTCAGTGAAGGGACTTCATTGTAAAATGATCCTGAAATACAACCAAAGAGGTATGTCTACTCTGCACCTGACAATACCCTGTATTATAACAACCTTGGGCACACCCGAAAGCAAGAATTACTCTCTGACTCTGCTTTGTAATGGAGTGCTACATATGCATTCAAATGCTTACAGGGAAGCTTGAGTAAATTATGGATACGTAATTAATAATGTTGAGGTTAAAAGTGACATACAGAATGTTTTAGGTTTTGTGGATGTATAGAAAAGAAAGAATCAATGGTGGGAAGCAATAAGACAAAACTTAAAATTTACCATGTCATTTTTATCATGATATTTATTTGTGTGTGTGTGTGTGTGTGTGTGTGTGTGTGTGTGTGTGTGTGAGAGAGAGAGAGAGAGAGAGAGAGAGAGAGAGAGAGAGAGAGAGAGAGCACATGCGTACACAGCTGAGTATGAAACCAGGAGGTCACACAGTGCTCTAGCTACATTTCCAACTCTGTGACTGGTTTTTAAAAACAATTTTCTTCTTTATTTACTCATAAGAATCTTACAGGAGAATTATCACTTTCAGAACAATTTCATTACCATGATATTTAGATGCCAACTATAAATTAAATGTTACTGGAGTTAGCTGCTACAGGAAGTTTCCTTGTTCTTGGAGTTAAGCTCCCGCCCTAACTCTCTCTCCCTTGTCTCCGCCAGACTTGCTTACTATGAGATTCGCTATCAGTTCTACAAGAGAGATCAGCTCATGTGGAGTGTGGTCAGACACTACAGTGAACAGGTAACTTTCTCCTAGCCTGGGAACACACTTCAGAAAGCACCATGAGAGCCAAGCGTGGGTGGACATGGTTATGTGACTGACTTCAGTCTTATTACTCTGGCTTTGTTGCTGTTGTTGGCTGTTTAAATCATGCTCTCCTGCCGCCTAGGCTAGCCTTAAGCATTATGGCGGATGCTGTCCTTGAACGCAGTCTTCCTTCCTCAGCCTCCCCAGCCCCGGGTTTACAGGAATGTCCACCACACTCAGCTTTGCTTAGTGGTTTCTTAAGTGTCTAATTTCAGTTCTTTTTA
Organism: Rhabdomys pumilio; assembly: GCA_030674055.1. Classification (NCBI taxonomy): domain Eukaryota; kingdom Metazoa; phylum Chordata; class Mammalia; order Rodentia; family Muridae; genus Rhabdomys; species Rhabdomys pumilio. The sequence continues at coordinate 89,026,233 of JANHMN010000006.1, forward strand.
AAAAAAGAATGTTCTTTTAGATCAGCTCTCTTTTATTTTATTATGATATGAAGGCTCAAACATAACTTTAGGCTAGTCTTAATGATGAACTGATTTTTTTTCAGTGCAGCCTAGATGTTCATATCAAGAAGGGATAGCAAGATATTTTTAGTAATTCTAAATTTTTTCCTCTAGAACATTTCATATGTGCATATAATGTTTGATTAAATCCACATCCTCGTTTCCTTCCTTCCAAGTTCTCCCTACCCCCTTTTCTTCCTGTGTGTATTCTTTTCTGTCTCTCCCTCTTCCTCTCCCTCTCCCTCTCCCTCTCCCTCTCCCTCTCCCTCTCCCTCTCCCTCTCCTCTCCCTCTCCTCTCCCTCTCCCTCTCCCTCTCCCTCTCCCTCTCCCTCTCCCTCTCCCTCTCCCTCTCCCTCTCCCTCTCCCTCTCCCTCTCCCTCT
>JANHMN010000006.1:89026774-89056842 GCA_030674055.1 Rhabdomys pumilio
TCCCTCTCCCTCTCCCTCTCCCTCTCCTTCTCCCTCTTCCTCTCCCCATTGAGTCCACTTGCTGCTGCCTGTGTGCATGGGTGTGGGATTGTCCCCTGGAGCACAGGTACCCCCAGTGGCTACATCCCTGATGAAAACTGACTCCTTTCCCTCCCCAGTAGCCATCAGTTGCTAAAGCTTTGAGAGATGTGTGGGACTTCATGGTCCCTTGCCTGTCCCTTTGGGTTTTGGCCAGGTAGATGTGCAGGTCTTGTGCATGGAGGTAATTTTTTTCTTTAGCTTATCTTTCATTACACAATTTAAGTTATTTTCCTCCAGGCCCCTTTCCCTTTTCAGTGAATCCTTTACCACTTCAGGAAATGTAAAATGCAGGCTAGGGGATTGCAAGAGAGATTCTAAGCCAGCTTCCCCCCATGCAGCAGGTACTATGTGAATTGGGTAATAGGCCACTCAAGTACGGTTTTGTCATAATTACTAATGATTCCCTATATAATTTAATAATGGTACAATAATAAAGAACGCTAATGAACATTGAATTTTATATTCATTACTATACATACTCTTCATGCAAGGTTAGTGTAATCTTCCACTTTGCATCTGGGAAGGCCAACACTAAAGACAAGGTGACTTGTCTGAGGTCACGTGACTGCTAAATGGCAGATGTTGACTTAAGGCACACCCATTGAGATATCAGGTTGTAGAGGTCGTTGCACATGCCATCCCTTAACTGTTTTCTCTGTCGTCGTCTTTTCCTATTGCTTTGCAAACATTCTTCAGTGTTCATAAAGGACTTATCCACTCTCTTTTCTTCTTTAGTTCTTGAAGCAGATGTATGTGCTTGTATTGGGCTTAGATGTACTTGGAAACCCATTTGGACTGATCAGGGGCCTGTCAGAAGGAGTCGAAGCACTGTTCTACGAGCCCTTCCAGGTACTGACTGAAACGAATGTCCTGCTTTCTAGTGACAAGTATTTGTATTTAAACTGTATATGACAATGAAATAATGTTCAAATAATAAGGAATCAGCTTTAGGTTTTTATTTAAAGTACTTTAGATGACATTGAAAGATTGTTTTACATTCAGATGAGCACATCTAATGTTTATCTTGGGCAGTAAAGTGTGCCTGAGTTTTCTGGTATTCCATGTAGTTATGAGTGTCTGAGTGCTGGGAAGATCGCAGGCAGTTTCAGCTGCTGTGGAAAGGACTGGAAGGGATCTAAGGAACTGACTGTCCTCCTTGGCACTCTTATTTCACATGCCCGCCTTTGTGTCAAGAGTCCAGAAGACCAAAGTCATAAAGGTTTTGGAAGGACCGTGTGGAGAGAATAAGACGGAGAAGAGGGCCAGACAGTGTAGACCCGGTCCTGTAGCACAGCTGGCTTTGGTATGCCAGTAGACTGTTCTGAAAGCTAACTGTGTGTTGTGATCATAGCCAGTGATGGACACCTGTGCTGTATTAGTCTTGTACAATCTGCTGAGACTGTGTGGGTTGAAACTGCTTTTAACCACACACAGTCAGTATAAATCTTTGAGTATTTAAGAGATAGCATGAAGATGGTTTTGGTCTCAGTCTTTATGGATTTTTGTACTTACTTTGTCTTCATGGAATCTTCAAAATGCTGGATTGAAAGTCTTACACCTATTAAAGTTTAATACCGAACTTTTTTTTTTTTTTTTTTTTGGATCAGGGTGCTGTCCAAGGCCCTGAAGAATTTGCTGAAGGATTAGTGATTGGGGTGAGAAGTCTCTTTGGACACACAGTAGGTTCGTATGATCAGTGTGTGTCCATGTATGTAATTACTGTTCTAAAGTACACTGTTTATGGAAGCAAGTAGTTATATGTAGTAGCAGAGAGAGAGTTCACTTTCCTGATAAACTCCCAAAGCACATTTCCTTCATTTCAGCTGGGGTGACTTAACAGTGACCTCCTGGGCTCTTAGTGTTCACAGGTTGGATGAGTGTGCTTTAAAAATTGTGTTACTTCTCTTGATAGCAAAAATTCACAGTGATTTTTCATTTGCATATGAGAAGGAACTGTAGGTACTTATTTGAAGCCGGTGCGTGCTGTACTGTGTGCAGTGGCGACTGACTTCTTGGTATGCCCCACAGGTGGTGCAGCAGGAGTCGTGTCTCGAATCACTGGTTCTGTTGGAAAAGGCCTGGCAGCAATTACAATGGACAAAGAATATCAGCAGAAGAGAAGGGAGGAGATGGGCCGACAGCCTAAAGACTTTGGAGACAGTCTTGCCAGAGGAGGGAAGGGCTTCCTGCGTGTGAGTCTCCCGTTGAGCCTTCAGGACTCTATCACAGATGCACTGGAGCTATTAGACTGATGACATCTGCTTTGTGGCTCTTTCTGCTACGAGAGTTTCGTATGATTTCATGTTTTTAAATCAGTGTGTGCACTTACATGTGTATGTTGCTCACTGTTGTTCTTTTTTTTTTTTTTAATTTTTTATTAGATATTTTATTTACATTTCAGATGCCATCCCATTCCCCTCCCTAGAAAACCCCTATCCCATCCCCTCTTCTCCTTTTTGCTTTTATACAATTTTTTTAAATGTTAATCAAAGGCTTTATAAGTTTGGTAATGCTAAATAACAAGATGCCCATACAGTCAGAAGTGTAACCCAATAACCAACCTACATATATTAACTATTTTTGACTGGCGGAGACACACAAACATCCACCTCCATGTTCCCTGCCCCCCCATCACCTAGCTCCTCCTCTCCTTCTCCTCTTCCTCTCCTTACTCCTCCTCTTCCTCTCCTTATTCCTCCCACCTTAGCTCCTCCTACATATCACCCTTCCTGTTAAAATAAAACTTTTCTCTTAAAATACAATTAGAGCCTAGCCAATCCCGGCTATTTACTTTGAGAGAAAAGATTTGAGAGGATGGTTTTCAGCTGACATTCATTCTTAAGCCAAGAAAAAAAGCTAGGTTCAGAATTAGGTCTTTTAGTTAGGAAGGATGACAGAAGTTCTGGTTAGTCAAAAAAATGATGGACTGAGTATTAGGTCTGTCTTGTACCTTACTGATACAAATTGGTATAGTCATGCACTGGTAAGTTCTTAATCTTATAAAACAAATAGCAGGAAAAAGTTAGTATGTCTATGGAGCCCTCTAGTGGTTGGTTTAGTGTTAAGCACTGTTGGCTTGCTGGAGACTTGATGATGGATTTCTCTTGCAGGGAGTTGTGGGTGGAGTGACTGGAATAATAACAAAGCCTGTGGAAGGTAGGTAGAAAACACTTCTCTCCTGCACAGAGGGGAAGGGTACGTGCATGACAGATGCTATTGATACTCCGTGTTTGATTGAGAGGATTACCAACTAAACTTTGTATTACAGTTGTGATTATCAGTGTGTTGTCTTCAGAGACGTAAAGTAGGGACTGACTCAGATTTTGAATGATGTTTTCATCAAGACCAGAAGAAAATTAAATTCTCTGAGGCCCTCTGTAGCAATTGACATGTGCTAGGTATATATACATATATATTTTTATTTATATTTACAATATATTTATATATTTAAGATATATAAAACATATAACATATATTATATATTTAATAATACACACACACACTTTTAAAAATTAAAAGGCAGTGTTGGAGGACTTACATGTCCCAGTAGTGTTGGCACATGCTGCATGTCCCTGTTTTAAAGCTTACCGCAATATAAAGCTACAGTGATTGTGTTTATGTGGCATGATACTGGCATGAAGGGAGACATGTAGGTCAATGAACCCTTGCAAGTACTGGATCTTTGAGATGGGTGCTAAGCTGAATCTAGCAATGGCTTCAGCAGATGGGATAGTGCATGTGGAGAACAGTAATCCAGCCCTTACATATACTGGATGGAGTGCAGAGGGCGAGAGCAGAAGTCAGAACTTAGAAGCAGATGCAGCAGCTAGTGCTGTGGTGTGACAGAGCCCTTCCAGACGGGACAGCAAGGCATGGCCGACAACAGACAAGGCAGATAAGTTGGACTCAACAAGATTTAAGTTTCTATGTGTTGGAGGATACCATGAGAAAAAGGATAGTTTGCCAAAATTAAAACAAAGCTCATGTCTTAGAAAATATTATCATAAAAAGAGAAAATTTAAAAAAATGAGATAAAAGTTTTGTACTATAGTTGATAAGAGATTTATTGCTTGACTATAGAAAGATCTTGTATAAGCTAACAGTAAGAAGATAACCCAGATTAAAGCTGGAAAAGGATCTGAATAGACTGTTCCTCAAGGAAGATATGCAAGTGTACATTTTAGTCATCTGGGAAGTATGGATAGAAATCAAAACTAGAGTTCACGTGAATCAGTTAGGGTCGCTAAAGTAAGTCAGTGCAGGTGTTGGGCATTAGAACCTCCATGGCTGCTGGTAGAGCACACAGTAGTGCAGCCCCTTACAGGAGAACATTCCGCCAGTCCCTCTGCGACTAAACATGGAAAGGCCATGTGTCAGCAAGGTACCCCCAGTGTTGAAAATAGACTTTCAGTCTTACATGAGAATGTTCATAACTTCATTATTCATCGTAGCAAAACAAAAAGACCTGTCTATCCCCAGAGCATGAAATATGGCATATCTGCTCAATAGAGTATTATTCAGCCATAAACTGAAGCCAAGCAGTGATACATGCCACAGTGTAAATGAATTTAGAATGCATGATTCTGGGTAAACAAAGCCCAGTCTAGATAGACCATTCAGTGAAAGCTGCTCAGGTGTAGTGTCCAAAAGAAACTATACTGGTGTTTGCAAAGTCTGAAGAGGCGGGGAACAGGGAGGAGAGGCTGTGAGTCGGATAGGTTCAAATGAGGATTTTCTAAAATTGATTGTGATGATGTTGTACAGTTCGTAATAGACCAAAAGTATTTAATTTGTATAGTGGGACATTTTATAGTATGTGAACAGAATTTTTAATAAGTTGAGATGTTTTTAATACACTGCTTGGATATCCTAATGGTTGTAATGGAATGAGTAAGTTGCTCTCTGTTAAGTTCTCTGATCTCCCTGGCACGCACACTGACTAAGCTGTATCAGTCCTCTCAAGTCTATGTGGGCCTCAGTATCCTGGAAATCTCTGCCCACTCTTGGCATAAGCATCTGCTGAAGTGGTCTGGTTTCTGCCCAGGAATCTGTGCTTTGAGAACAACCATGTTATCAGGTTAAAATAAAATGTAATGTTCCCCAGACACCTAAAATATTTGTGGTTTCTGAGTTGACTTGTGTTTTTGTTGAGTTCAGACTTGCTTACATTAAAGTATCATTGTGTATTTGTTGTCTTTGGTTTCCTAAAGGTGCCAAGAAGGAGGGCGCTGCCGGCTTCTTTAAAGGAATTGGAAAAGGGCTTGTGGGTGCCGTGGCTCGTCCAACTGGCGGGATCATAGATATGGCTAGCAGTACCTTCCAAGGCATTCAGAGGTAAGAGAGGGGTGGGTATGCTGTATTAGCCTGCTCTAAGGGTCTTGAATGTAATTGGAAGTCATAGAGGCTTTATAAAACCAAGTTGTACTGTGGAAAGGAATAAAATAAGAAATGAGTCTTACAGCCTAGTTTTCATTTAATTTCATTTCATATTCAATCAGTGATAGCCAGCAAGGCTCCACAGTATCCATGACTTCAGAATCTGATGCCTTCTTTCTTCAAGAAAAGAGTGACTGCTTAGGCATGGCTTTAATAATTTTTTCTTCATTTTGAATAAATTTTAAAAATTACTAATAGTTTTTACTTATTTGAGTAAAACTATTGAGTAGGTTTGATCAACATTAATTTGTCTGATTTTGAAAGATGCTCACATCTTTTGTTATGTTATTCAGGGTAGCAGAATCTACTGAAGAGGTGTCCAGCCTTCGTCCACCTCGCCTGATCCATGAAGATGGTATCATTCGTCCATATGACAGGCAGGAATCTGAGGGCTCTGACCTACTAGAGGTAAATACTCTTCTTCATGACCGTGAAATGGAAAGATTCTAGGACAGAGATGTCATGGGTGATTTTTAAAGACCCAATCTTGAATCTCTGAAGGAATCGCCATGGTTTATCGAGTAGAATTTGTTGTTCCATATGGTGGCCTGGCATGTTGAGGGGAGCTCCCTGGTCACTCATCTTCTGTAAGGACAGGAGCAAGGTACAAGGCCTTTTCTGTGCAGAAAAGACTGTCTTGGAAGCAGCTGTAGGCTGTTTCACCGTCCGTGTGGAAGCTTGCTAGTTACCGTGCTTCTCTTTGGCTTCTTGCTTTGTGCCTAATGTTGGGATTCCACTGCCGCCCTTTGCTCTCGGCCACATGACCTGGCTCCTCTTACTGTGAGAATCTAAAATTATTCTGCTAGACAGAACTAGAGGAGAGAAAAAGATTTTAAAAATTAATGTATTTTGGCATTTTATCTTGGCTGTAGTTTCATTATTCTTAATATGTGTATACTTAAATTGCTGTTCTCCCATGACTTTCCCTCAACAGAGACTTATTAATATTTTCATATTTTATGATAAAGATGACTTAGTTATTCTTAGCCTTTTGTTTTCATTATATGTGATTGCATTTTATCTTTCTGCATGCTTCTAACTTTCTTTTCTTTCTTTTTCTGCCTACGCAGCAAGAACTGGGAACACAGGAGTAAATGTTTCCCCGTACTGCCTGATTCCATCCTTAAAACTCAAATCAAACCTGCTATTGTTTAACTGTGTGTGAATCAGACTAAGGGCCGATTTTAATGAAATTTTTAAATAACTCTCCCTTCTTTCTGAGCTTTTCAAAATGGTGGCTCGTAGTTGAAAATTACGACTTTATGTAATTCTACATAGGGCTAAGTGATTGGTGTAAAAGAGTCCATGGTGCAGGAAATAACTTTGCTAGTTTGGGGTTGGGAGGTGAAAGGATGTTGAGCCCAGAGCACATTGTTTGCTACGGTTTTGGAAATTGTATCCCCTGTGAGGCAGGTTGTACATGTTCATGTGCACTTCAGATGGAGCTGAGGAGGACGGCTCTGTGCAGTGACTGTGATGGGGCTGAGGAGGGTGGCTCTGTGCAGTGACTGTCTGTATTTCTGAATCTTGATGATGGAATTATGTAGAGTTCTGTTCCACATAACACGCAAATTTACTTAAGTTATAGGACTGTTAACCTGGGAGATAGTGTTTTCATAAATAATATGTCATTTCTCTGAGCTTGTCCTTAGACTTGAGATAAATCTTGGCACAGGAATTGTAGGAGAATATTCCTTCAGTATATTTTTTCTTTCATAAGTGATGTAATTTTATGTGGTCTGCACCCCTAGCCTTCATCAGGGATGCTTTTGGAAAACTGAGCCCCATTGTTGGTTACACTTACCTCATAATTACTAGTTTTAATTATTGTAAGTAGAGTTAGTAACAGAACATGTAATTAGGCAAATTACCTCTGTGGCAGCTGAATGTATAGATATCATTCCTTTTATAAACAAACAGAGAGGTCTGGGAGATGGCACAGCTGGTAAAGTCTTCCTAGCAAGCACAAAAACCTGACTTTAGATCTCCTGTACCCGTAGAAAAGCCACATGTGGTGGGCGGGACATGTGCTCCAGTACTGGGTGGAGTAGGTGTCAGGAAACGGCAGAACCTGGAGTTTGTTGACAGCCAACTCTCTCATTTTTAGTGAGTACCAGATTTAGTGAGAGACAATCTACTCAAAATAAGAGCACAACAGAAGATAGTAATGGAGGAGGACACCTGCTAACAAGCTCAATCCTCCACACATCCACGTCTGCACACCTGCACACCTTCATAGACTCTCACACAAACGTACACATGCATATGCCACACATAACATGTGTGCACCCCTTCACAGACACATGCACAAATGTACATGTGCATATGGCTCTGACACTGCATAAATTTTACCCCCAGAGATTTCTCTTGATGAAAACAAAATAACTATAAATTATCGTTTGTACCCCAGCTAATTCCCAAAGTAAATGGCATTTTAATTTTTATTTAAAATAATAATGGAAATGTTTAATTTGTGATTTAACAGTGTCTTATCTATCAACTAATATTGAAGCCAAAATAGAAGCTTGATTCCTAATATGTATTTGAAAGATAATGAAGCTGTTAAGATGCAGGCATTCAGTTGGATTATATATCCTCTTTGTGGACAGGGTCTACTGTGTGGCCCTGGCTGACCTGGAATTCTCTGTGTAGACCAGGCTGGCCTTGAATCCACAGAGATCCTCTTGCTTTTGCCTCCCATGTGCTGGGACTAAAGGCATGCATTTATGGTTTTAAATGCATAGTTATAAAAAGCAATTAGTTGAACACTTTATGTCTAAGGCAGACACTGTAAAGAGAAAATAACTAATGTCCAAGACCAGACAGCACTGGATGGACAAAAGAAGTGACTTGCATCCTTGGCTGGGGCCCAGCTCAGGTAAAGCAGCATGCACAAGGCTCGGGTTGGAACCCTGGCATCACCATGTTCTCCTCAAAACAAGACTTCTGTGCTTATGGGGCCACATATAGAAAAATATGTAAATATTAATAGTAGCCAAAACAAAAAGCTTCTAGTGCCTGGATAATTGGGGATAGGTACAATGTCCCCGTGTGTGCAGCTTTTGTGAGAATCTAGCACAATCTGTCGCTTCAGATGCTGCAGCCCCTTGTGGGAGTCACAAGTTTTAGTTTTCCTGAATATATTCCAATCTTACTGAGACTTTTGTGATCCTCTAAAATCTGGGGTCTTTTTCTTTTTTTATTATGTTTTATTTTAGTTTTTAGCTCCTTAGTGATTCTTGTGATTTCTCTTTTTACAAATGTACGTATTAAGCAAAAAGTTATTTAGCTAAGGTTGTAGTCATCTTGTATGGCTTTTAAATTTTTGTTACAATGTCAGACAGGCCTTTAAATTGTAATATATTGTACTAATTTTGGAAGAAATAGAAGGTAACTGCTGTAGGGTTTGGTAGCTTGTTCGTGGGTAACTGAGTTTAGCTCCTGCAGCTCTCCCTGTCTTGCTGTGATCAGAGAGCTGAGCAAGAAGCACTTTCTGATTAGACTGTGCTCAATTGATTCCTTAAGGAGTAAGTGTAACTAGACCTGTAAATGTCACAGAGTCCTAGAGTATTAGATTATATCTTCCTTGCTCTTACTGTAATACTGGCTTATTCTAATTTATTTTGGGTTTTTTTGAGCTCCCCTTTTTTTTTTAACCTACTAAACATTCCTCTGTGAAAATCCTTATTTACATGCCATGTGTTATAGCATAATCCACTCTAGGATTCCCTTAGGATAATGCTGCTTATATGGTACATGTATGTATATATATGTATGGATAGATAGATAGATAGATAGATAGATAGATAGATAGATAGATAGATAGTCAGGCTTTGTTTATTATTTATTTTGCTGGTAATTCTTAATAGTTATACAAGATTTAATGTGGTTTTCTTTGCTTTTCTACCTTACTATGTTTTTCTGTGTATGGAAATGTTTTATCAACACTTTAACCCTTGCCTGTCCACTCGCTCACTGAGGTGATCTTGCATTGTGTATCTCTGTTCTTCGCTCTGACTTTGGTTCCTGTACTGTACCTGATGATATCATTAACTCTGTGATAAAGACCACTGTACATTTGCATTTTGCCTTTTCATGCATTGTGCTGTTTTCTTAGAATGAATTTGAAAGGGATGAAAAAGAATGGGTAAAGGATCCTTTCCTTTACCAAAATTACTAAATTCCTCATGTTGAGTTTTGGAACCAAGTATTGCATTGGTCGGTTTGGTCTCCTGTTACCCTCAGTGACTGTATCTCGCTCTGAATTTCAGAGTCTAGTGGATCTTTAATAGCACTGAAAAGATGTTTTTCAGTGTATTCTGGTGATAAATTGCACGTGAGGGCTCTTAGCAGTTGAAGCACAGCTTGGTAACGAATGGACATGTGAGGAGAGAAGCAGACGTCCCCGCTCCCCCAGCTTCTCTGACTTAAACATGCCATCCTGTATATTCCTAGACCCAGCTAAAGGCACTACATTATTATAGTAATATATATTATATTCTGTTTTTCTATTTTCTCTGAAGAAACTGAGTGATTGATGGCAAAATATTGTTGAGAATTCACAGAGCGGACTGTGAAACAAAGTGCCATCTCCTCTCCAAGATGTGTTCTGAAGATGCCGCTTCAGCTCTGTGGGAATTCTCTTCCTCATTCATGGCTCTTGCAATCCTTGTTTGTAGCTTTTCCTTGTGATTGGCAAGGAATGACTAGGGACCAACATATTTTTAAAATGTGGGTTCCATAGCCAGCACCACCAATGACAAATGTACTTGAGCTTTGCAATCCCAAACACCAGGTGTGCTTTCCTGGCAGTGTGTATGCTGACTGTATGATCCTGATGCTGTTGGGGTGTGTTCTCAGTCATGCAGTGGTACAGTCTTCATTACCCAGTGTGTCTGTCTTCTGTATTTATGCCCACGTATTATTTAATCATCCACTGTAGATGACCTCAATGATGTTTGTTAGTATTTGTTATAAAAATGTATTTGTTTTTAATGCATATTGACTAATACAAGTCAATAGTTTTAAGACACTTGAAAAAGAAAATAAATATTTTATTGGCTACAATTTATACTTGGGTTATTTGTGCATTAGGAATAAACTGTGCAAATATTTTTGAAATGCTAGAAATTTTTTGTGTCCATAATTGTCTGTTTTAGTCAGAAATATAATTTCATACAAAAATGTTGCTTTTCAACTTGTGCTTAATCTAATAACCAAATACATAGAGACAGCAAAGCCCTTCCAGAATTATCATTATGTGGTATATAACCCTGTCTAAATAAGTGGTTGGGTCTTAGCTTGTTAAAAATTATTATGTATGTGTGTGTGCCTGGGTATGTGCTTGTGCACCATGTGCGTGGCTGAGCCTTTGGAGGCCAGCAGAGGGCATCAGATTCCTTAGAACTGGAGTTACAGGAGATTGTGAGCTATAGTGTGGATGCTGGGAATGGAACCTGGATTCTCTAAAAGAGAAGTAAGTGCTCTTACCCACTGAGCCATCTCTCCAGCCCCCAGGTCTTAGCTTTTAAGAAAAGTCACATACTTCTCTCAAGGAAACCTGAAGAAAACTGTGAACCATCCTGTGAAAAGAATTTCAAAACCACTATTTCTGAATTTTATTGGTCTATGCCATCCCAAGTTCTTGCCAGGGAATGACCCTTTAAGGACCACTGAGACATTAATGTGGTGATTTTTTTTTGTTACCATATTTATGTATTCTTAATAAAGATGTGTGATTATTTCTGGTTGATAGCTTTGAGTTTCTTAAGTTACTAAGAGCAAAATATTTTTCATCAGATGGTCACTTGGTAAGCATTCCATATATTTGTCTCTTAAGGCAACAGTGAAAAGTGATCGATAACTATATTGCAAATAGGCTATTTTCTTGCTGCAGATGCCAATATGCAGTATTCTGGTTTTGTTTCTAATGTACCTTTCCCTAACATTGATTATCATTGGCTGCTATAAAAATTATATTTAAATACATGTAATTCCCAAGTCTTACCTCTTGCTTCTTTTTCAGAATCATATCAAGAAGTTAGAGGATGAGGCCTACCAGTTCCACTGTACGGTTCCTGGGAACAAGAAGGCTGTCCTTATGATTACAAACAGGTATCACCTGCCTGCCAGATGCACCCAGCTGTGCTCATACTCATGGGAGGACTTTCAGAGGACACAGTGACAGATGGTCAGGGGCAAGATGACCATTTCCATATGTCAGAGACACACAGCTCTGGATAGCTCTCTGACAGCATGTGCTCCAAGCCTCTCACTCTGGAGATGCAGAAGCTTGGCCCAGATTAGCTTAGGGCTTATCCAAAGGCAGCAGCTGTTGAGAACACATTGAGCATGGCCTTACTCTTGCAGTGAGGTCACTGTAAGGAGTCACTTCCAATAGAAGAGGGCGATGTCACTTTCCCTTGTAAGGTTTTATATAGGATATTGACAAATCCCTTTTCAGGATGGTGGTGTTCTGTATGCCCATCTGAATTCCTTCTGAGTGTTTTGGAAATAGCAAACACCTTCTCCAGAGAAAAGGGATTTGTGCTAAAATCTCAAACTTAATGTCCTGGGATTTACCCTAGAAATAGACTTATCTCAGATAACTACTGTAGATCAATAATTTTCAAGTGCTGTATTTTGTAAGATTAAAGCAGATTACGTAGAGTAGGCACACTCTGCCCAGTGTTCTTTCTCCCTCTCCTTTATGCCCCTTTCCTCCTATCCTCTATCCCTTCTCTTCTCCCTCGTTCCCTCCCTCTATCCCTTTTCCTCCCTCCCTTTTTCCTTCCCTTCCTCCCTCTCTCACTCCCTCCTTCTTCCTGTCTCTTTTCCTTTAATGTATCCATCTGTCTGAGTTTTACAAATCCAAGGTGTAATGGTTGCTAAGTGAGTGCTTTCCCAGCAAGCTGCGACCCCAGCTCCTCAGCATTGGATCTGAATATACCTGGGTGGGAAGAAAAATAAGGAAAAATGAATGAAATACAGAATCTAGACTTTGATATGAGCCTTTCTAAACTGGTTAGCTAACCAGTCACATCAGGAAAGGTGATTCAGTCACCATATTGGTCCATTAGTTGGGATGTGAATGCAGGGGCTGTCGAGATGGCTTGGCAGAGAAGAGCACTTGCTGCTCTTGTGGGGGCTCAGGTTCAATTCTTAGCAGCCACCTCGGGCTGATGCCTCTGATGTCGATGGGCACCTGCACTTAAATGCACACACCCATACTCAGATACACTTCAAAATGAAAGTAAGCCTTTGAAAAGTCTGGAGTGGAGATCTTGGAGACTCCATACAAGAGTGTGTCACCTAGTTAAACTGTGATACTTGGAGTAGGAGAAAGGAAACTTCATGTGTTAGGAAAATGTGTTACTGTAGTGCTCGGGAGAAGAGAGCTTAAAAATGCATAAAACAGTAAGTTGCCTTTGGCACAAGGCTTTGCTGTCTGATACTGCACTGGATTTAGGGTCAGGGGTGTGAGAATGCTTATCAGAGACTGATAGACCTGTGTGTGGGTACTGAAAGTGTCACGAGAAGGAAGGCACTGCGGGCTCTTGGTCTGCAAGGACCAGGGATACTATAGCTATCAATCTCAAACAATTCCAAAATTCTCATAGCACCCCCTGAAGAAACGTTAAACCCCCTGCTTTAATTCCCCTGTCCCTTGGTCACCAGGTTCATTCAGGTCTGCTTTCCAGAACACCTGGGTCTAGCCCATTCTCTCTCCTTACAACCACTGTCATAGAGAGGCTGGTGATGTTTCTTCCTGGGCTTTGCCGTAACTGCCAATCTTAATGTTTTATTCCCGGCCGGGAGCCCCAACTCTCTGCTTGTCACCAGAAGTATGACTGAAATAAAGAACCTTCATATTGTGTCTAATTACCCATAAGTTAAAGTTGTAGTTTAATGAGGACACTAATATCATTCTAAAATTAGACATTAAGGTGATTTTTCTTGCCAAGGTATGCATTTGGTATTCCAGCCACAGACCTCCACACTCCTCAACAAGCCTTCCCTTCTGCTGGGGTTGATGGTACAAGCTGTTATCTCTGCTGCTTGGGAAAGCAAGTCAGGAGGACTGAAGGGTTAAAACCCGACAGATTGAATTGAGGGCCAGCCTAGGCAAAGTTGTGAGACCTGCCTCGAGATACATGGGGGTGTAGCTCAGTGAGAGAGTACTTGCCTAGCATTTGCAAGGCCCTGAGTTCAGTTTTGAGTACCACACAATCGCTTTGCACCACTTAGTCTGTCGGAGTTTCTGTATTGTCTAAACAATCTCTGTCTCTTTATAAAGAGAACACCCTCTTTTCATGATCAACTTGAATTCACCCTCCATGTCATCGGTGCAGCCTGCCCCCTTTCCAGTGCTCTGAGTTCTTGGTGGCATTTGTTGTCTGTGTGCTTGCTTTCCCTTCTGGGCACGGGGTGCCTCTCCATCAGAGCCCTCACCTTTATTCTTTCCCCTGGCACCTACATGTTGTTTGAATTCACAAATCTACATTTCTCGTTTTGCTGTCTTTGGTGGAGACTTACAATCAAGTATAGTTACATCAATTATTAATCTGACTCAGTGACTGGGAAATCAGTCTTGGTGTCCTTTAAGAATTATGCTGGTTTTTTTTATTGCTATTCAGTAAAACGAGACATTTCTCCTGTGATATACATTAGCGTTAAAATGTTCAAGTCTGGTATTTATTAGTAGGTCCAAAGTGAGTCTTTGCTGACATTTGGGCTTGTGACATTTCTTGTATGATCTGTCTTGGCTGGAAGGCATAAGTGATTGACAGGAAAGAGCAATTAGGAATATTCCCAGTAAATTGGCTCCTCTTCAGGGGCTTTTCTGCTTCTTGCCTCCCAGATGAGGGTGCATCCTGTGCCTCTTGTGTTTCAAATGTGATTTCCCTCTCAGTTGTTTTGCTGGTTCAGAACCAAAGATGGCATTCCTGAATTCTGCAAGATAGACAGAGGAACATTTCTAAAGTCCATTTTGTTTGGTAGAGAGTTATATTGCATTCCATTTAACATTTATATAGACTTTTTTTAAAAAATGAAGAGGATACTTTCCTGAGTGAATTTTTAATTTTTTTTTATTATTACTTTTATTTTTGACAATCCAGCCATTGTCCCCCTCCTCATCCCCCTACCTCCTCCTCCCTCCTGTTTCCAAGAAAATGTCCCCTCCCCCACCAGGCCATCCCACTCTCTGAGGCCTCAAGTCTTTCCAGGGTTAGGCACAGCTTCTTCCACCAAGGCCGGACCAGGCAGTCCTCTGCTATATAATTGTTGGGGGCCTTGGATCAGCTCTTATATGCTGCCTGGTTGGTAGCTCACTGTCTGAGAGATCTCAGGGGTCCAGGTTAGTTCAGACTGCTGGTCTTCCTATGGTGTCGCCCTCCTCAGCTTCTTCTAGCCTTTCCCTCATTCAACCACAGGGGTTTCTGACTTCAGTCCAATGGTTGGGTATAAGTATCTGCATTTGCCTCAGTCATCTGCTTGTTGGGCCTCTCAGAGGACAGCCATGCTAGGCTCCTGTCTGTACTAGTGTCAGGCCTTGGAGCTTCCCCTGAGATGGATCTTAAATTGGGCCGGTCACTAAACTGCCTTTCCCTCAGGCTCTTCTCCATTTTTGTCGCTGCAGTTCTTTTAGACAGGAACAATTCTGGGTCAGAGTTTTTGACTGTGAGATGGCAACCTCATCCCTCCACTTGATGCCCTGTCTTTCTACTAGAGGTGGACTCTATGAGTTCCCTCTCCCTGCTGTTGGGCATTTTGTCTAAGGTTCCTCCCTTTGAGTCCTGAGAGTCTCTTACCTCCCAGGTCTCTGATACTTTCTAGAGGGTCTCCCCACCTCTCCCCCAACCCCAAGGTTGCATATTTCCACTCATTCTGCTGGTCCTCAGGGCTTCTCTCCTGTTTCCCCCCCACCATACCTGATCATGTCCCCCTTTTCCCCTCCTCCTCCCATCTCCCACCCAAGTCCTATCCAAATCTCTCCCTCCCTCTGCCTCCCATGATTGCTTTCTTCTCCCTCCCAGGTAAGATTGAAGCATCCTCACTTGGGCCCTTCTGCTTGTTAACTTTCTTGAGTTCTGTGAATTGTATCCTAGGTCTTCTATACTTTTTGGTTAATATCCACTTATTAGTGAGTATATACCATGGATATCCTTTTGGGTCTGAAGTACCTCACTCAGGATATTTTCTAGTTCCATCCATTTGCCTGCAAAACTCATGATGTCCTTGTTCTTAATAGCTGAATAGTATTCCATTGTATAAATGAACCACATTTTCTATATCCGTTTTTTTATTTGTGGGACATCTGAGTTGTTTCCAGCTTCTGGCTATTATAGATAAGGCCACTATGAACATAGTGGACCACGTGTCTCTGAGATATGGTGGGGCATCTTTTGGGTATATGCCCAATAGTGATATAGCTGGGTCTTCAGATAGATCAATTCCCAGTTTTCTGAGAAACCTTCAAATTGATTTCCAGAGTGGTTGTACCAGTTTACAATCCCACCAGCAATGGAAGAGTGTTCCCCTTTCTCCACATCCTCACCAACAGGCGCTGTCACCTGAATTTTTGATCTTAGCCATTCTGATTGGTGTAAGGTAGATTTGCAGGGTCATTTTGATTTGCATTTCTCTGATCACTAAGGACTTTGAACATTTCTTTAAGTTTTTCTTGGCCATTTGAGATTGTTTTGTTGTGAATCTTCTGTTTACCTATATACCCCATTTTTGATTGGATTGTTTTGTTTTTTGGAGGTTAGCTTCATATATATATATATATATATATATATACATATATATATATATGTATATATATATATGCCTCTATCGTGGGGTTAGTGAAGATTTTTTTTCTCAGTCTGTAAGTTGCCAATTTGTCCTATTGACTGTGCCCTTTAAAATATTTCTTCTTGAAAATTTCATTCATATATACAATGATTATATATGTCCTCCATTTCTCTTTTCCAACTGCCCTTGTATTTTCTCCCAACATGGCTCTTCCTTAACTTCATGTCCCCCTCTTCCTTTTTTAAAAATAGCCCTCTGAGTCCGATTTTTGCTGCTAGTATACACATGAATATCAGCTATCCACTGGAGCACAGGAAACCTACCAGCGGCCACACTCAAAACAGAATGGTTTTCCCTCCTCAATGAACTATCCAATGCAGGATGTCCTCAGTAATGGGGCCCGGAGACTGTTTCCCTTCTACGCTGGAATTTGAGCTAGCTTGATCTTGTGCACATCTTGTAATGGTAGCCGCAGTGGCTTTCAATTCTTAAATGCAGTAGCCAAGTACTATCCAGAAGATAGCGTTTCTCAGAATCCTCCCACCCTCCAGCTGCTACATTCTTTCTGCCTGCTCCTCCCTGAGCCCTGGGGGGAGGAAGTTGATAAACACTTCCCATCCCTCTTTGCTCAACACTCAGCCTCTGACCCTGAGCACCCTATGGGGATCAGCTTCTGTTATTTACTAAACACACACAGAGTAAAGGCTAGAGCTGATCTGTAGCTGTGTTTGTTTTCTTTTCCCAACTAGGCGAGTACTGTTTGTAAAGGAAGTTGAAATCCTAGGCCATATGTCTGTGGACTGGCAGTGTCTGTTTGAAGATTTTGTGTGTCCTCCTGAAGTCAGTGAAAATCTGCTGAAGATTTCTGTTAAGGTAAGGAAATATGAATCAGACCTTCAGAGCCAGAGAGACGCAGTCAGTGCTTTCTGGCTGCCTCAGTCACAGAGGCAGACGCCTAGAGGAGCAGGGCCGTCACTGTGCTGGCGCATGCTAAGCTGTAGACAAACAACTAATTTGTATAACTTATTTTCTGACATAGAGTGAAATATCAATTGATCTGCCAGAATTGCTTCTGCCTTTTGGTAAAATGAAGCATTAGTGAGTAGGAGCTTTTGTTTCTTCTTATGTATACCCACTTTGCTATAACCTTAGACATTTCTACAGATATTCTCTTGGCTAAGCTATCAGTAGACTAAGTACTTTGGGGAAAGTAAATGTTAGGTATAAGGTCAGTCAGATGCTGCACAGGCTCAAATGCTTGCTGTTCAAGCATGGCCACCTGAGTTCGATTCCCAGAACACTGTGGAGAAAAATGACTCTGCAGAGTTGTCTTGACCTCCGCACACGCACTGTCGCACTCACACCTGTCAATAAATCACACACACAAACAGTCAAAAATAGATTAGGTTTAAATAGCTCTGTTTATAGTCTAGTGCATACAGAATGTCAATACGACTTACATGTGTGTGTCCTGTGTCTTTCCTCCCATCCTTTTCTAAGAATGGACTTCCCATTACACAATATGGAGTTAGCAGAAGTTATAACTCATCTTTGCTGGGTTCTCAGGCTTACCCACTATTCACGCGCGCGCACACACACACACACACACATTCTACTCTAGATGTATTTTTATCTATGTAAGAAAACATACATAATTGGCATTCTAAATATGACATTGTGTATAATATCTTTGTTTTGCTTAAATGACAATATAATCCTTTTTACCAAAACTCTCCAAACAACATTTCCTACAGATTTTGAATAGGTTTACAGTGGCTGTCCTTTACTTTTCTTATACACAAAAGACTCTCAAGTCAGCCTGCCCGTGTGTGTTCTGGTGCAGATCCTCACCTAGAGCATCAGAGCACAGAGCACCCTGGCCGGAAACAGTGCTCTGGAGTGGGTCAGAATGTCCCATACATGTGTTACAGTTCCCTGGTTACCACCTGTCTCTCACTTACTTTTCCCTTGCTGCAATAAGAAAACACCATGAGAAGGCAGTGTATAAAAGAAACAGTTTAATTGGGGCTTGCAGTTTCAGAGGATGGGATCCATGATTCTGGAACAAAGCTGAGCACTATTTACATTGTTATCTGAAAGCCGGAGGCAGGGAGAAAGACAGACTGCTGTGGTGTGAGACTTTTGAATCCTCAAAGCATGTTACACACCTCTTCCAACAAGACCACACCCCAATCCTTCCCAAATAGTTCCACCAATGAGGTACCAGATAGTCAAACATATAAGCCTATGGGAGCCAATCTCATTCAAACTACTGTAGCATCTTGGCTTTACATCAGTGGTAAGAATTGATTCAGTGTATTTTTACACTGTGTAAGAATTTTATCTATCAGCAGATGAAGGGGAGGGCCTTTTGGTCCGCCACTGGTCTGTCAGCTGTCATGCGTTGTCACAGCACGATCCTGATCCTGTAGGCTATTTATTGTCGCCTGTAGAAGCTTTTATTTTACACAAATAGGTCTATAAATTCTGACTCCAGTGTGCAGCCACTCTCCTTGTAGCAAGGTGGTTTATTTCATAGCATACTTGGAGGTATGCATTCCAGTGGTATAGTGCTTATAAAATCAGTTGACATCCAGTTAAAGATTAGGCTATTTTTTTTTCTCTAAAGAATAATTCCTTTTTTGTCTTTATTTCTTTTAAAAACAGGAGCAGGGGCTGTTCCACAAAAAAGACAATTCCAATCTCGGCTATCTTCGGAAAATTTACCTGAAGGATCCCATCACAGCCAAGGTAAAAAGTTCATTTTAACAACCCCCCACCCCCAAGGTTTTTAACTGGAAGACCTTTACAAGCTGGTGACAGCTAGTCGCCATTATCCCTCACACACACTCTCTACTACTGGTAACTTTGAGTTAATGCTTCTGTGAATGGCAGGCTGGAAACTCACCAAAGTGGAAGAGTCATGGTTCATATTGCATGGGTGGGTGGTAGCCTAGTCCTTGTCCACACCTGCATGGAGACTCTGGCATCTCTGCCTTCCTCTACCCCTGGGTGAGCCAGAGGTCATCTTTGCCGTTGGTAACCCTGCTTTGCTTTCCAGAGAGCCTTGGATGCCATTGAGAGTGCACAGTCAGCACGGCAGCAGCAGAAGCTGATGAGGCAGTCTTCAGTGAAGCTCCTCAGGCCCCAGGTTCTGTCTTGACTATGGATTTTACAAGGCTTCTGAGAGGGAACCAGCCATTTCAGAAGTCCTGCTAAAGAAAACATTTCCAGCAATTCCTTCGTTCTGTTTTCCTTTCTTTCTTACTTTTTTGATTCTTAATTTTCAGTCTTGGTTTTGCAGTTCTGCATTTATTGACGTCTGCTACACGTGTAGGCCAGACCTCAAAGAGATGCCACTGTGGCTCAGAGAGACTTGCTCATTAATATTAAAATTGTGAAGCAAAGACTGGTGAGCTTGTTTTTAATTAGTCTTTACTAAAGAAAGGAGATTTTAAAATGAGTAGTGTTCTTTGAAATGTTTTAGTCACATAAATAGTGGACACTCTGACATTTGTTTAAAGGTAATTTGTGCAATAATTGAACTAAGAGAACGCTTTTGATAAGCCTGTCGATTGACTGAAGAAATGCACCTAAAGGAGAGACAGTGTGTTTTCTATGTTCTTTTTATAAAAATGTTATTTTTCTTCTAGTAGGATGAGTTTCACACGGGTGCTTTTTTTTCTCCTTCCCATCTAATCTCAGAGCATGGGCAGTCTGGAAGCTTCGGCAGGCAGCCATGTACCGCTGTCTGTAGTGTGGCACCCACTGGATGTCAGAGTGGGTACTTCCGGGATGAACTCATGAGCACAGTTACAGATTTCTGAGACATGAAAACTGAGAAATTGCACTATAAGTTCTTCGGCATTCAGGAATATGTAAAATACAATATTTTTTAAATTTCCAAAGATTTATTTTAGAATATAAAAGACTGCAAAGTGCGCCATAAATGAACATTTAGTTCTAATGCATACCTGTATATGTCTTTTAAATACCTGTTTGGAAGAGTGAAAAATCTCTACTTACTTTATTATGTAAGTTTTTTTAAAGGTCTGTACAGAGTTGGGAAATGGTGATTCCTGTATGCGTCAGACAGTTCGGCTCTTGTCCTTCCTCATCTCTCTGAAGCTTGTTAGGTCGGGGCTGCCTGTTGCCAGGTTAGGTAGTGGGGCACGGGCTGCCTGCTGCTCTGAGGGAATTTATTTCCTTGGGTGGCCTTTAGCCTTGTTCAGAGTAGTGAACATGGCAGTTAGTTACAGCGCACAGTCGGCAATGAAGAAGGTGTGGATGCTCTTGTCTTGTCTGAAGAAGGTGTGGATGCTCTTGTCTTGTCTGAAGAAGGTGTGGATGCTCTTGTCTTGTCTGCCTTTGTTGATATGGGTCCTCCTTCCACATTCGATGCCAGTCACACTGCATGGGAAGACTTCTTAGCTCCCCGCTGCTGCTTCATGTTTCTCTAAGGGAGAGTGCAGAAATCAGTGTCTGAATTTTAGTAGTTGTTAGATTTTTAATTCAGTTCCTTCCTTTCCTTTCCTCACCAAGCCGCCACTCCAGTTTCTTTCCTCCATCCCTCCCTCCCTCCCTCCCTCCCTCCCTCCCTCCCTCCCTCCCTCCCTCTCTCCCTCCCTCCCTCCTTTCCTTTGGTTTCACAATTTAGAGCAGTCTGGCCTTGAACTCACAGAGATCTGCCTACCTCTGTACTTTGATCCCAAGTGCTGGGATCAAAGGCGTGCACCACTATGCTTAGCGTAATACCTTTATTCCTGTTAGGAAAATCATTACATATAAAACTGATAGCTTTAAACCTAATTGAACTTTCGAGAGCAAGTACACTAACAGTCTATGTCTTTAAAACTGACTTAATCAGGAATTTGAATATCTGACTACATTTTTTATGTTAATCACAGCTGTGGATGGTGTCGTAAATATTTAAGGCATTCTATTGCACTGATGGTTTATTCAAGAAGCAAGTATACAGAACATTAGACTAAGAACAATTAAGTCTATAAACTCATTGTCTCAGTTGACACCTGTGGCATTTTTATTTGATACAATGTTCTGGTAGGGGAGTAATCCAGTGGTTGGATGTAATTAGGTATGTGGTCTTTTTTACAAATGCATTCAGGGGCAGAGACTTGCTTATAACCTTCTGAGAGAAATAAAACATTGTTACGTTGTTTACTTGTGTGAGATCTCTGTGTTTATGTTAAATACTGAAGTCAATTCTCTTCTTTATTTCACCATTCCCCTTTCCCCTTCTGCTCTCATGGTAGTCAGAAGACGGGTGAGACATTGCAGAGGGTTTTACATGGAGTTGGTGAGGGAAAGCCTATTCCAAGACTCTGAGCCTCTCCCACACTGGAGCTGTGTGGCCTAGCTGCAGCAGAACAGCATTTCACCAAGCTGCTTCCTGTCCCGAGTTCTCAGTCACTGGGGAAAGTGGCAGGGATGCTAAGGCAGGGGTCCTGGGGAGCAGAATTCACAGTGGTGCTCTTGGGCATGCAGTCTCCTCAGTAGTTTTGAAGATCCGGAATGCTTCTCCCTATCTCTTGCAACCCCTTCAGTCTTTCCATTCCCAGCTACCCACCTCTCCCACTGGGCACTCAGTACCAGTCTGAAAGCCCATCAGACAGTGAGTTATCAGGTGAGAAGAGGAGGCCCACATGAGGTCTGTAGCAAGGCAGATACATCAAAATTCAAAGTGCACAAAGCATTGGAAGAACATCCCTGGACTTTCTAAGAAAATCTAATCTGGGATAGACTTCTTACCTGAGATTCCTGGGATAGTGGTGTTCTAGTTTAAATTATGTTTGAGAGAATACTAATATCTTTATGATACTTTGGGACTTCACTGGTCTGGGGGGGGGCCTCTCTGGAATCTGATGTTTTGTTTTATTGTTTTGTTTTTTAACAAAGCTCCAGGTTTGTTTCTAAGGCACAGCCAGAACTAAAAAGTAATGATCTGACTTAAAACAGGCTCAAAATGCTTTCCAGATATCAATACCAATCAGGCATTGCAGTTATTGCCTGAGCTACAGGAACCATTTTCATCTTGGAGAGAATGATTCTTTAAAAAAAAAAAATGTATATTGTTTTGCTGGGGATTGTAGGAGTCAGTTCATGGTTCTCTCCTTGCATCATGCTGATCTCAAGGACTGAACCAGCGTGTCAGCCTTCCCTGCCGAGCCAGCTTACTGTCCCTGTCCCCACAAAGAATCCTAAAATACAGAAGGTTGCTCATTTCAGAGTCCTGTGTCCTTGAGGAAGGAGGCCTTCTGGTTGAATGTTGTGGCCATGATTTCTGTGGCTACTGCTAAGTGGGGTTCTAGGCTGTGTGTGGAGAGTGGAACCTACCAGGGCAGAGGGACATAGCTCACCCCTAATGGTGACCATGCCTCTGAATTTAAATTTCTTTCTGACTTCATTTTCAAAACTTCCATGGAAAAGCAAGAGCCCTTTAAATAATCCACATCATAGGTCATTTTAGACTGAAAGAACCTTCAGAAAGAACTTGCACTGTGTTCTGTTTTCATATACTTACACGTACAATCCTTTACTCAAAACAAAAAGCCCTGACAGCCAAAAGACTGTTCACAGGCTTAAAACAAAGTCACCTAGCACCAAAATCTGAGCTGACTTGACTTGAGGTTCTTTGTATTCTTACTTCATGTAAACACCTTTGGCTGTAACTGAACTCTATTGATGATTATGGGGTGTGGACCTGTGGGATAGGAACCTTGTTGCCTCTCCAGTCTGAACTTCTATATTCCTAGGTTCATCTGGCCCAAGAGCCCCACAAGAGGTTGTAGAGATCTCTGTTCTGTGTCAGCTAACCTTTCTCATTGCTGTGACCAAATACTTGACAAAGGCCAATAGAAGGAGTAAAGTCTTGTTCTGGCTCGCAGTTAGAGCATAGTCTGTCATGGCCGGGAAGGTAGAGGCAGGAATGTGAAGCAGCTCATAGCATCTGTAGTCAGGAAGCAGTGGTGAGTGCTGATACTCATTTTGCTTGCTCATTTTTATCAAGTTGGAGACTCCAGCTCATTGAATGGTATCATTCAAAGATAGGGTGGGTCATCTCACCTCATTCCAATCTAGAAACTTCATGCCATATACAGAATTTGTCTCCCAGGTGATTCCAGGGCCCATGTGGTTAATAATATTAACTACATACCCTCAAAATCATTACCTTCAGGTTATTAATTATTTTAATTATTTTATTTAATTAATAACATTGAATTATTAAACGTCTCAAAATTTAGACTAAAAACAAAACAATAACAACAACAACAACAACAAAAACCAGACCATAGGAGAGACAGTGAAAGGCACTAGAATTCTTTCCCATTTAGACCATGTCACTACCATGTTTTACAGTTCAATTGACTAGGCATTTTGCTATTGAGATCAATGTCTGGTAGAAAAAAAGTATCCTGTGATACAATACAAGGATTTGTGACATCCAGAAGAAACACAAACCAAGAATGAAGTAGTTCTCTCCCTCTCGTATATTAAGTATTGGCTGCTGGAAGGGAGGGTCTTAAATAATTGACCTGTAGTGAGAAAACAATCAGGTGGTGAGAAAATAGAACATCCCAGTCCCTTAGGTCAGTCTCATTCACTAAGATAATAATGAGCCTTTACAGAGAGGACTTCCTCAGCAGTAATCCTCAGCAGTAATCCTCATAAACCCAAAGATCAGGTGACCTCTCCTGAGATGGACTAGGATGCTGCTGATTTTCTAAATGGGGCTCAGATCCTATGGTAAACAATTTTTATCAAAAATAGATTGCAAATCTTGACTTTGGGTTTTGTAGTTTCTGTGAAGAATGCCTTTTTGACACCAGCGTCTCCCTTGGCCATCTTTCCTCTTGGGTCATCAGCTTCCTTTCCATGCTTCATTGCGTTTCTGTGATTAACTCCTTCCAGGTTAGTAAAGTATCTTTATTGACTGACCAGTGGTTGCCAAAGAAGACTCTAGGTAACAGATCCTTCTAAATGAAGTTTAGTAGGAGCACAGTGATGCCCATTCATTGGTCATGGCTGGCTTTACACCACAGTGGAGAGTTAGGTAGCTGTGGGACAAGATAGCAAAGCCTTGAAGTTAATGTTCTAGTTCTTAAGACTTGTCAGGTGGAGCAGACATAGACCCCACATGAGGCACCTAAGATGCTACAGTCAGGGAGTAATTAAAATCAGGGCCTAGCAGTATCCTTCAAGACTGTCTCCACTCCCCACCCTCTGCCCTTGCTAGAGAAGGATAATGTGTCAGTTTGTAATCAGCATGGCCAATATTGGTGTCTTGTATTTCTTTGAAAACTTTGTGCCTTTACCCCCAGCCCCGTGTTATTTACTTCTCTATGTGTTTAAGCCCAACAGTTGCATAGGCATTTCCCATAGAAAATACTCAAGAGGCTAAGTCAGTCAGCCCTTGGTTTAAACTATTTCCTGGACCTTGGAGAATTCTAACATGTACGCTAATGTTGCTGTGACGGTTAATAACATATGTAGCCTTTGAGGTATAATAGGGTGGAAGTAAAAACTTGACCTCTCTAACGCTTTTTAGAACTAAGAATGAAACACTCCAGGTTCTACCACAAGCCATTAGATAGCCCTGCTATCAGAAACAATACACATGCCCAGGATAGGTGCTTTCTCACTGTGGCTGGGCACTTGCCCAGGAAGAGATGGCATTTTCGATGACAGGGCGTGACATAGAGCAGTGATGTAATGAACGAGCAGGAACTGAAAGATGTGATTTGAATGGGAGCTATAAAGCTTTAGCCTAACCGGAGGGTGCTGCAGCTTAGTTAAGCATGCAGTTATTGATGGTTTAAATTAAGCCACTATAGTTGAAGAGGGCACAGCTCCTTTCCCTGTGGAGTTCTGTGAGGAGCTTAACCTACTCTGACACTCCTGATCAAGTCTTCACTGCTTCACTCAATTCACAGTGGTTCACACTTTCAAAAAATAAGAAGGGGGTATGAATTAGTGAATTAATATCCGAGTTCTTAGTTTTTCCAATAATGAACTCCAGTCATTTGAGTAATCTATTATGAATAGCAGATTTTTTTTTCCTTAGGAAATCATACTCCGGGGAGGTTCTGGAATAGCAGTGAGGCCTATGGAACATTTAGAATTGTGTCTGAAGTCACTGTCAGCAGGAAACTACAGCTTGCTCATGTCAAAGATTCCTGTAGGTAAAGTTTAAAGACCCAGAAGACACTTGCTCCAAGTCCAAGACCTCAAAAGAGCAAAGAATGCCTCTTGCACATCTGTCAGTGCAGGGTGGGTGGGAGCTATCTGAGCATGCTGATTTATAAAAGCTGTAAAGGTGGATTACGTGTGACTTAGCTGGGTGGCTGAGACTGTATTTCCTATGTCACCTGAAATTACTGCTCAGTCAGTGAACGTGGAGTTAGAATTCAACACTCTGATAGTCACCAGCAATGTTTATATGTCAGATGATTTTGATTTAATGATTTTTGAAGAAAAGCATCTACTTGGGGACCTGTTATAGCTTGAGTCTAAATGTCCTCCACAGGTTCCTGTGTTTGAATGCTCAGTCCCTAGCCAATGGTACTGTCTGGGGATGTTGTGGGGCCTTCGGTTTCTGTGGCTCAGCTAGCAGAAGTGAGTCACTGGGTTCAGGCCTTAAAGGTTATATCCACTTCTAGTGCTTGCCCAAGCTTTCTGCTTTCTTGCTCTCCAGTATGGAGGACCTTCCACCTCATGCTCCTACCATGACACATGGAGCCAGGCCAGATGCCATGACTTCCCCCAGCACGATGAACTCTATCCCCTGAGCCAAAAGATAAATCTGCTTTTTCTTTGAGATGCTTCAGCTAGATGTTGAATTATAGTAATAGTTAATCACGGGCAGTCCTTATATCAGCACAGACATATCTCCTTGTGGCTTTTCATCCATTGCTCTTAGCCCCAGCCACAATGAGGATGTCTCTGTGTTGAAGTTTGAATGTGAAACACTCTTAAATAGAACTGAAGTTTAGCCTTGGGTGCTGCCATCCATTCAACCATAAATGGAGGTTTCCAAGTTTTCATCATCTTCTACCTAAACCATCCATAATCAGCATGACATCAACTCATCTTATATACCTGACCCACCCCATTCACCCACTTAGGATATGAGTGCATGAATCTCCAATCAATGCCACTGGAACCAACTGAGATGGAGTGGGCCTCAGACAATTTTAAATTTCCTGTTACTTTTCTAATAGTAAAAAGTGTCTCAGCCTTAAAAGAAATTAATTACATGAAATAAAATGTCACTATCATCATAATTGATTTTTTATATCCATGCTGGAGAGATGTCTTAGTCACTAATGGTTAGGCTCACAAAGAAAAATATTCTTTATACACAGGAATACTACATTATCCTTTTTATTAGGCTTTTACATGCGTGTGCCTGCATGATTTTGTGTGCACCACGTATGTACAGATGCTAGGGAGGGCAGAGCATCAGATCCCCTGGAACTCAGTTACAGGCAGCTGGGAGCTGCTTGTGGGTGATGGGAACCAACCCAGGTTCCCTGCAAGAGCACCAAATGCTTTTTAACTCCTGAGCCATCTCTAGAGCATGAGTTAGCCATGTAAGAACTTTTAACTAAACTGTACCTTTGTAAACTTGTACAGTTATATAAAAAAAAAAAATCCTGAGAAAAATCTCTTTTAATCTCTTTTTTAGCTTATTTCTTTATTTAAAAATAAGACTTTCGGACTAAATGTGCTTTTATGTTAACCTTTGAGTTTGACTATAAGGAAAATGACCGATTTTAGGATATTTTAAAAGTGTGAGGTGTGTTTCTAAAGGAAGCCTTTCTTCCTTCTTCCTCGAAACTGGCCCATAGACATTAGGTGTATATTCTAAACTACCAGTGAGCTCTTTTTAAAAAGCACACAGCCTTTAGCCAAAAAAGAAGAGAAGGTGTGAGAAACAGTTGCTAGTCTTTCCATATGGGAATGGTCTGGACTCAGAGGTGGCTAATGAAGACACCTGGTGGAACTGAGCGCGGGAATGGCTAACCCTGGAGGCCGCCATGGCTGTGAGATGGACTCTGCCCTTCCTGCGGAGGCACACCCTCAGCTCCAGCGACAGTAAGGATCACGGCCACTCACCAAACCATAGCTTACCTTTCAAACCTGACAGCCATCATCTGGCACATCACAGTAAGGTGCTTTCGCTTCCCCGATGAAGAAGCCAGATGGTAGGAGGAATTTACTTACCAAGTAGTGAGTGACATTGAGCAACCAACCCATGGCACATTTCTGGTGCATGGTGCCACCTCTTTGGAACATTTTAAGCTTGAGAAAGCAACATAAACAAAGCAGATTATAATGAGTTATGGATGAAACCTTAAATAGTTTTCCTCTCTTTATGTGTGCATTCCACTGTATTCATCTGACCTAATTCTCTCATGATGAGATGGAAAGACATTATAGCTCCCGTGGCTTCACCTTATAGCTGTTCTCCGCCTGTAAGAAAGCTTCATGTTTCTTAATCACAGGGTGTTTTTAATAGCGTAAACATAAGGTTCTCATGTGCCACTAAACCCATCATCTGGTTAATGCTCTAACATCCCACTTGAGCTGAATGCGTGTTCACATGTGTTGCAGTCTTAAGGTGCACAGGACACATTTGTAAACACAAAGAAAACCACAGAAGCCTGCTAGAAAGAACAGAAAGATTGCTAAAAAGAGATCAATAATTAGGATTGACAGCAGAACCTTTAACAGTCGCACCTGGGAGACATCACAAAGTGGGACATGACTAAAAGAATATCGATCATTTAGTTGTGTTTAATCAGTTAAATTAACAATTCAAGAGGAAGTTTTTCAGTCTCAGATAATTTCTTAAGAAACTACAGGGGATAGGGAGGTAATCAATGTGCAAAGAGCTTACCATTCAAGGATGAGGACCTCAGTTCAGGATCTCCAGAACCCATATAAGAAGCCAGCTATGCCAGTAGAAGCCTGTGGTCTCAGTATTGAGAGACAGACAGGAGGACCTCATAGCTCATTAGTTGGGTAGTTTAGCCAACCAGTGATCTCTAGGTTCAGGAAGGAACTCTGTTTCAAAATATAACATGGAGAATGATGGAAGAAGACATCAAGTATCAGCTTCTGGCCTCTGTGGTTGCATGTAGGCACATGCATGTAACACACACACACACACACACACACACACACACACACACATATGAGGGAAGGATGACTAAACAATACACTTCAAGAGAAGAGTACTAAAACCAAGAATAGACATGAAATATAAAATATAATGGGAATAAATTGGTAATAGAGTGTAGCAAAGATTGTATAAGTTGATAAGTTGATCAAAACTACAAGAAAATGATAAAATACTGAAGCAAAGTTATATTTTCTTAAATTCTAAGCTATAAGGTGTTCTTGGATGCATCACCCTAGAAGGTTGTGATGCTCAAATTCAAGTGTTCTAGAGAGCATCTCATTAATTCATGAATCTCAGCAGGCTGTACATAAAAGAACAAAAGGCTGAGAAATGCCAAATCCACTTTAGGAATAGGCAAGTGGGACAGAGAGGAACAAAACCACAGCCAGCATACAGTTTG
This sequence comes from Rhabdomys pumilio, assembly GCA_030674055.1. NCBI lineage: Eukaryota > Metazoa > Chordata > Mammalia > Rodentia > Muridae > Rhabdomys > Rhabdomys pumilio. The sequence continues at coordinate 89,055,697 of JANHMN010000006.1, forward strand.
TGAAAAGAAGAATAAGCAAGTGTATCAGGCACTTGGTTAAGTGCTTTGCATATTTTCATTTATCCTCAGAAATGGCATTGTGTTTGTCAGTGTCTCTCTTCATAATAACTAAAAGCAGGGCTGGAAAGGTAGCTCAATGGTTACAAGCACATGTTGGCTATCAAAAAGCTGAGTTCTCAGCAACTGTGTTAGGTAACTCACAAGGTGCCCATAACTCCAGCTTCTTGAGATCTGACGCTCTCTTCTAGTCTTTCATTCACACATACAGACATGCAGACACACACAAACATACATTAATAGTAATAATAATAAATATAAATCTTTAAAAAATATAACCAAGTGGTAAAAAAATACCTGACATGTCTTCTTAAGAGATGAAAGGCTAAATGTGTGTCACAAAAAGAAAATCAAAAGCTAGAGATCCTGAGAGGGTCAGGTAAGGATGATGGGAATGGGGTTGAGAGGGATGGGGATGACATAAGAGAGGGTGGAGGTAAGAATAGTCAGAAAGTTACGGACATGTGTGACATTGTCAAACCATCGGCAACCAACATGACTGGCAATTTGCAATATGTTAAGAATTTCCTTAACTCAATATGAAGAAAACAACTCACCAGGAAAATGAGCAAAGGCTGTGAGCTGACAACTCATAAGAAAGAAATCTGAAGGTAATTGCAGAAAAAGCCACTTGACACAACCAGCGCCTGCCACCGCATGTGTGTTTGGGTGGCTAAAGTGGATGGTTGAGTAGACAATGTGTCATGGGATTGAGTGCTACTGGGAAGGAAAACCATGCACAGAGGGATTCCCAATGCCTACCTCTGCCAGGCACACACAGATAACCGTTCCCTCTAGGTATGCATGCAGAAACGCATACAAGCAACGGGAGAGATGGTAAGTGTCGTAACGCTTGCTGTAACACTCCAGATATTGACATCAATGTGTGCACAGTTGTCTACCAGTAGTGGACTAAAAAGATACACAAGAGAGCTAAAATAGTGTTTATTATAAACAACAGACTCTATAGATCTGTCTTCCCATGTCAATACATATGCTTTGAAGCACCACTGTATATCAGCTCCCCATAGCCAGGGGTCTGTCTCTCTCTCTCTCTCTCTCTCTCTCTCTCTCTCTCTCTCTCTCTCT
>JANHMN010000006.1:89056852-89095177 GCA_030674055.1 Rhabdomys pumilio
TCTCTCTCTCTCTCTCTCTCTCTCTCTCTCTCTCTCTCTCTCTCTCTCTCTGTGTGTGTGTGTGTGTGTGTGTGTATGTGTACTGTGAGCAGACATGTATACATATACATTCTATGTATACATAGAAGCCAGAGGAGAACTGTGTGTCCTGCTCTGTCACTATCCAACTTACTTCCTTTAGATGGGTCTCTGTATTAGTTCCTTTTCTGTTGTGATAAAACGTCACGGCCAAAGGCAACTTAAGAAAAATAGAGTTTATTGTGGCTTACTGTTTCAGAGGGAGTCCTTAATGGTATGGGAGGCGGTGGCCATAGGAGGTCAGGGAGGGAGGCTGAGAGATCATATCTCCATCCACACAGGAAGCATACTCTAAATGGGGTGAGGCTGTAAATTCTCAGTGCTTATTTTCTCCAGCAAGGCTCTGCCTCCTAAAGGTTCCATTACTTCCCCAAACAGTGCCTCCGAGTGGGTACCAAGTTTTCAAATCTGTGGGGGTACGGGGGGGGGACAAATTTCTTTTCAAGCCACCACAGTCTCTCTTTAAACCTCGAGATGATGACTTTGGGGCTAGCCTAACTGATCATCATGTCTCAGTTGTCATTCTGTCTCAGCTAACCATCTCCAACTGCTCTCGGGTTATAAGTGTGTGAGCTACACTCAGCTTTTCACATGAGTGCTTTGGACTCAGACTCAGGTCCTCATGACTGCACAGCTCTCTGATCCACAGATCATCTCTCCAGTCCAGTGTTCATGGTGTCTCTCTATCTATGAATCTGATTGATTCCTAGTGTTTCTTAAACAGCCACATATGAGAGCTATTTACATTATATTAAGAATAATAGATAGTCTGGAGAGGGCTTAAAGTATAAGAGAGGATTTTGAAGAAACACACAATCTTTTTTAGAGAGAAGTCTTAGTTGCCAATATAGTTCGTGTTCAAATATAGTTCATGCAAATGTAAGGCGCACAGTCCGTGAGGCGCGCATGGAAATCATCTATGCCAACTTTAGGGAAGTGATTATTTCCGAGAAAGGAAAGAGGGAGGCAACGGAGCAGGGAGGGGATGGGTTTTGGTTATATCTGCAAAGATTTGTTCATTAAATCAAAAGAGCAAGGTAGTTAACAAAAATGGCAAGATGTTCTCATCTGTTGCTAGAGCGATGGTTCTCAACCTGTGGGTCGTGACCCCTTCCACAGGAGTTGCCAAAGATCATCAGAAAACGCAGATATTTACATTACGATTCATAATAGTAGCAAAATTACAGTTATGGAGTAGCAACAAAAATGATTTTTTTGGATGAGAGGTCATTGCAACATGAGGAACTGTATTCAAGGGTCGCAGCATTAGAAAGGTTGTAAACTATTGTCCTAGTGGGTGTGTTTTTTGAAATTAAGTGTCATATTTTGTGTTCATGAAACACATAATATTTAAGTGGAAGGAGAGGAACAGAGGAAGGTAGGAGAGACAAGGCGAGGGATGAATGGAGTTTTTCTTTGTAGTCAAGTTGGGCATCAACAGTCAAAAGGCAAGAAGAGGCCTTTGAAGCCACTCACTTCTTCATGGATGAACCAGAGAGGGCCCAGGCTTCTCTCCTCAGCCAGAGCAGTGTTGGAGACAGAGGGCTGATGTGAAAAAGAAGGTTACTGAGGGTGGGAGTGAAGAGAAGACAGCAGGCGTTTGAGTGAGTCTGCCTGGGAAGGAGGCGAAGGGGAGGACCAGAGGCTGGGGGTAAGCAGTAGGTTTTACCCTGCCTGTGTCTATAGGCTAGAGCAGGACTGAGGAGGCAGCCTCTGAGGTAGGGCAGTGTTCTGGCTAGTTTCATGTCAATTTAACACTAGCTAGAGCCATTTGAAAAGAGGGAACCCCAACTAAGAAAATGCTTCCATAAAATCAGGCTGTAGGCAAGCCTGTAGGGCATTTTCTTAATTAGTGATTAAGAGCCAGCCTCATCCTGGATAGTGCTGTCCTTGGCTGGTGGTTCCTGGATTCTATAAGAGAGTGGGTTGAGCAAGCCACAAGGAGCAAGCCAGTCAGCAACACCCTCCATGGCCTCTGCAGCAGCTCCTATCTCCAGGTCCTTGCTCAGCTTTCCCTGATGTACTGTTAAAGGGAAGTATTAAGTGAAATAAACAAACCCTCTCCTCACTGTTGCTTTTGGCCATGGTGTTTCACCACAGCAACAGAAACTCTGAGACAGGCAGAAAGGGAGGCTTGGTGTCAGCTTAGCAAGAAAGTTAGGGAGAAGCAAAGGGCACAGTGTGGAAGATGTCAGCGAGCAGAAAGCCACTTTAAGACCAAGAGAGTACTGCGTTTGGGGTGGAACTCCATGCAGCCAGAGATTCAATGATGCTCTGTAAATAAGCAGTTTGAAGGTATCCGCCATCCACTTTCCCTAACTTAGTGTGGAAGGAAGGATGTCGGGCATTGTGAGGGCAGGGCAAGGTGGCATCCTTCTCTCTAGAGAAGCCAGCCTTGCTGAGCTCAGGGTATGGGGTGGCTCCAAGTCCATATGACTTTCCTGGAACTAGTTTACTGGAGTGGGGGACATATTAAGCGAAGAATGACATCTGAGTCGGGAGGACCTTCACCGTGTGCTCTCTGTCATCTCTCTGTTCAACCCGACTGTCCTACTCGGGGAACAAGATAAAAACATGGCTTTTCCTTCTTTTCTATGAAAGAAACAGATTTGCCCTAGAAATTGTTGACATATTTGAGATTTCTTTGACATTAGCAACTTCTGACAACTCAAGGTCCCCCAACGAAATGTCAGGGTTTAATCTTGACATCTGATAGCTGCTATGGTGGGTGATACGGGATCTCGGGTGGACTCTGAGAGACAGAGGGCTTCAGAGATGAGGTCTCTTGTGTCAGAGAAGAGTGAGCAAAGCCCCCTGCCCCTGCCACAATCCAGTCATTTTCTTTTGTAAAGTAGCTTAAAATACATAAAGTCAGTGGATGGTAATGCCACCCTGAATGTGCCAGCCTTGGCAAATTGCATAAAATATGTAAAGTTCAACTGTGTAAAAAGAAATGGTGTGTGTGTGTGTGTGTGTGTGTGTGTGTGTGTGTGTGTGTGTGCATGTGTGCATATCAAGGTCAGAGATCAAGGCCAGAGGTTGACGTTGGATGTATTCTTCAATCTCCCCCCCGCCCCCCCCAACCTTAATTTTTGAGACAGGGTCTCACTAAGCCTGAAGCTTGCTGATAAGCCAGCACTGTCTTGCCAGAGGGGGAAAAAAGCCCCCTGTCTCTCCCTCCCAGCACCATGATTACTGGGTTTTTAAATGTAAGTCCTGGGGATCTAACTCAGCTCCTCCAGCTTGCATAGCAAGTACTTTATGGACTCTGGCATCCTCTTGCTCTGGGAGGGGGATTTCTAAGACAAGTTAGTTCTTTCAGGTACAAATACTTTCAGTCACTTGACCTAGGCTATCCAACCATGGTTGGCCAGGGCTCGGCGGAGACCTGCCTTAATAAATTAGATAAAGTTGATTCATATCTCATACACCAAAATGATTGTCAATTGCTCCTTCTCAGGTAATTGAGAATGCTTGAAAGGTAATTTAAGTGGTACTTGATCCTATTAATTAGCTCTCCCTAAGTTGTACGTTTCTTTGATGGAGCAGAAGCCTGGCTGACTCACGCTGGCAATTGGTGCTGATGAGGTTTTCTGGGCAAGAACATTTTTTTTTTTTCTGGATGGAGTTCTGACAGGAATCAAGTTTGAACTTTGGAAGCTTTGCCCTCTCTGAACTCTCTCATGTAGCATCCACACAAGGCAGCCCGCACTATTTAACGTCTAATGAAATGGTTTGATTGGAAATATCCCTGTTCTAAGGTAGGACCAAAGAGCTGAAGCCACTGTGACTACAGTCTGATCCGATTAATTAAGACAGCATGTGTGGGGAGAGGGGAGAGGCTGACTCCTTCTAGAAATATTTTTTCTTCCCTCGATATCTTTGTGAAAGCAAAGGTAAACAGAGACGATCAGCCCTCCTGGAGGAAAATGAGACCTCTGCTTTTGTTCTTGGGGAGCTCACATTGACTTGTCCTTCTGCAGAGACTTGTGTGGAAGGAACATCTCTCTGTGTAGAAGTAGGAACCTTGTGATGTCCCAGGGAGTGGTTCTTGTCTTCATGGAGCTAAGAGGCAGAGCAAAAGTGACAAGCTGAGATAACTGTCCCCCTCCTTAGCTTGGTCCTGCTTGTGATTATCCCTTCTGTTCCTCTGAAGAATTTTTCAGCCTCATTATATAGTCATATCACCCGAATACACCCAGTATTCTGATCTTGGACACTAAGCAGGGGCCTGTCGGCTTTTGAATTATATGGGAAAGTTCCTACAATTTTGTGCTCGGAACGGGGCTGTCTCACCCTGGACACAATCTCTGGCTCAATCCCATACCAAACCCGCTCCTCTGTGGATACCATCCCGAGGTCTGCCATATACTTCTTTCCTGTTGTGTAGTTTTCTACAGCCAGCCACATGTAGCCTGCTGCACCCCAGGAACCCCAAAGGCTCTACAGATAACCTCTTCTTGACCACAGTGAGGTTTCTCAGAACTTGTCCCTCTCTGCTTGCTTAAATCCCACAAGACAGGATGATCAGGGAAATTACTTTTAACCTATTGGTGTCCCTAGGTTTTTCTTCCCTTTCTCTAACTTGCACATGTGTGGCCCCTGGGACCTGTCAGTAGTAAAACTTTTCTTTCTATCTGCATCTCCCTAATTCTTAATGGGTGCCACTCATCTTAATCCCAAATTGAAGCATCCCCAGACCCTTTTCTGATCTGCTTCCTTTCCTTGCCCTGGCCACTGAAGGAGAAGGACTCAGAGTTGAGCACTGACAGCCTGGGCTGTGGTGGGCTGGGGGTGGGCAGTAAGCTGTTACTACGCCGTTTGTCTGAAGGATGTGGTAGTTGGCTGGTCACTGGGGTTAGAGAAGGATCAATGTTATCCCATCAGGTGGGTGCCCTGTGGAGCCTGCTCTGTGCAGACAGACCTGGGTAGGCGGTCTCAGGCCTGCCCTTGCCTCTCATCTCACAGTCCACAGCCTTTCTGAGAACCGAGGCAGGCTCTGAAAATTCTCATCACCTTTCTGGGCATCCACTCATCTGATCCGTGACTAAAAAGTCCATGTTGCATTGGTCTTAGAGATTTGTGTCTAAGAGTTCAGGTCAGCATTGCTGTGATGAAGCACCGTGACCAGAGCAATGTGGAGAGAAAGGGGCTAATTCAGCTTATGTTTCCACATCACTGTTCATCACTGAAAGAAGTCAGGACAGGAACCCAAACAGGGCAGGGACCTGAAGGCAGGAACTGATGCAGAGGCCATGGAGGAGTGCTTGCTTGCTGGCTTGCTTCTTACGGCTTGTTCAATTCAGGTTCCCTCTTCTCCAATGACTCAAGCTTGTGTCGAGTTGACATGAAACTAACCACCACTTTTGGTAAGTCTTTTCAGTGATCAGATCTGCAACCAGAAGCATCTGGTCACTGTTCACCTGGGACAGTCGGCATAGGAAGATGATGATGCGCAGATGTAATTTTGATTGTTCTTGGAACCTGGGGGATAACTTTCTCTTTGTTTAGACTTCTTGCAGCAAAATTATCCACTGATTCACATATACCCTATTGGTATGTGCATAATTATGAATCCACACACTTGAATCGCACACTTTACAGTTAAACTATGAGGCACAGTCTTATTAATGCAGAAAGAGAAATGGACAGGTGTGCTGATCGACTCAGTCGCCTTTTATAAATGCTGAGTTGGCTTCTTGAGTTAAAATAATCGTGTGTTTCTTGAAAATTATCCTCACCGACAGTTTATAAATGCTAACTAAATTCTCTCTTCGACCCAGCACCAGGCCCTGGCACTGAAGGCATTTTAATCTTAGGAAAAGTTGAAGTGTGGGATTAATTAATCATTTGAAGTTATTTTTTTTTTTACATTATTTACTGTGTGTTGGTAAGTGCCAATGCATTGCTGAAGAAGACCCAAAACAGTTCGTTTCTTATAAAGAGTTATTTATCTCTCATGTGTATGAGTGTTGGGTCTGCATGTATGTCTGTGTACCGCTTGTGTACCTGGTGTCTGCAGAGGCCAGAAGAAGATATTGGATCCCTGGGATTACAGCTGCAGGTAATTGTGAGCTGCTGTGTGGGTGCTGAGAACTGAACCTAGGTCCTCTGACAGCGCAGCTAGGCTCTTAACCACTGAGCCATCTCTCCAGCTACCACCCGCCCCACCACTTCCCCACGTTATCTTTTTTCCCTTGAAAACCATCTATTTATTTATTTGCATTTTCCAGTCTGTGCTTCAAACGTGCTTTTGGTAGAACTGTGCCGTGTCTTCTTGGGAATGCTCGCCACTGTTTATTCACAATTTGATTTTGATCTTCAGGATCCCACGTGTCGGTTTATGGGAAATGGCTTAGTGGATAAGTGCTTACTGCAGAAGCATGGGAACCTGTGTTCAAATCCCCAGACCTCGTGTAAATAGTCTGGTGTGGCACCTGGAGTTCGGAGGCTCGGAGACAAGGGAACCCTGGAGGCTCGCTGGCTAGCTGATTAGAGAACAGGTGAGCTGCAGATCCAGTAAGAGGTCCTTTCTCAAAAATAAGATGGACGGAACAGGGGGAGATACCCAAAGTCTATCTCTGCCCCTACCTACTTACCTACCTATCTACCCTGCCCCCACCCCCACAGGCTCATGTGCCCATTTGTTCAGACCCATGTATCTTTCTCAAGGCTGTCTTTGGGTGATCCTTTTTGCTCAATGCCTGTACCACATCCCTTTGCTTATAAACATTTATTTTAATTTGAATCTTTCAGATCAGGAATTTTATTTGTTATGATAATTTGCCTTATTTGGCCAGCACTATTGGGTGTGGGGTACTTTAGAAATGGGTTATTCTTATCAGCATGTCGCACACTTGGATAGAACGCAATAAAGCAGGGAGACCTGAGGCTCTTTTGACCACCACACCCCAATGAATCCCCACTGAGCCACTCTGTGGCTGTTCAGCCTTAACAGTAAAGCAAAGATAATAATAATAATAATAAAATAATAATACCTGATCTGTCCTTAGAGTTAAATGAGGCTATGTGTATACAGTGTCTATTGCAGGGTTTAATATTCAGATGAACCAAGTAGAGGGTAACTAGTAACTAACTAAGTGCTAGTAACTAAGTGCTAGTACTCTGTTTTTTAACATTTGAACCAGCATTCATGTTAAAGGCCTACATTTAAATATTGTAATTACAGTTACTATGTTGTATCAGTATCCAAAAGGCCAGATAAATTACTTGAAACAGGCATGTGAAAAACACATGATAAGAAGCCTCACATGTTGCATGTGTGTTTGTTTGTGTGTATGCCCAAGCATGGTGCATGTGGAGACCAGGGGTCAATGTTGGTGTCTTTCTTTAGTCTCTGCTCCCTATTTTTAGAGACAGGGTCTCTCAGTGAACCCAGAGCTCACAGATTGAGCTACACTGACTGACCAGATGGACTTAGAACACCTTCTGCCAAAGCTGGGATTACAGGTGAGCAACTGAGTGCCTGGCCATTTAGTGGGTGATGAGTCCAAACTCAGATCCTTCCGTATCTCTTTGGCTCTGACAATTCTGTCTAAATCTGTACCTTCTACATGCAAGTGTCGGCCCCTTCCTGATCACACACATCTTCTTCAGGGATTTCTGGATCCACTGTATGTATTACAGAATGGATTTTTTAAAAAAGGGACTAATGAAAAGGGATTTTATATTTTATAAAAGGACCAAGCGCTCTGCAAATGAAGTGAGACACTTAAAAAAAAAAAAAAGACACTATTTGTTTTGGTTTTTAGACATCCTTTTGGGAAAAACTCTGCCTGAATTTGCTGCCCAGCCTCGGAAATTCCAGGATCTAGGAGAACCACGTGTGGAACACATCAAGGGGGAAAGGCTTCCCAAACATCATACTGTATTGTTTTTCTTGGAGGTTGGAAAGAGCTGCTGCTCAGAAAAATTTCCAAGGTTTCTGCAATTTGTTATGCATCCAAGGTCATTTCCTGGCCAGAATTGTCCAAGGCCCTCACAGCCTGAGCCACCAGCCAACGTGGAAGCAGCTTTGTGGTGCAGGGGCCTTGCAGCCAGGGGTGGGGGATGGGCAGGGAGGGGAAGAAACCTGGAAGGAAACCCCACAAAGCCTGAGTTGTTTGGTACTTCTCTTTGCCCACTCCGGACTGTCTTTCCCTGATAATCCACTAGAGGGCACACGCCACCAACTGTGCGTGCTCTCGGGAAAGGGGGAAAAAAAAAAAAAAAAAAAACCGATCTGATACCCAGACCTATAGGACAGGTCCTGGCATCTCAGGGGGATTTGGGTGGCAGCCTGGGGTGCAGGCTTCCTCAGGAAGTAGCTCTCAAGATTTCCTGGAAAGAATCAGGACTGTGGAATCCCTACTTTGCAGGAATCTGAGTTCAGAACGTTGGTGTTTGTTTTTCCTAATTTATTTGTAAAAGTAGGATACAAAGTACCATGCTTCCTTATGGCATGTCACACATACTCAGCTTTGATTGGAACTCCCTTGCATCCCCTCTTCCGTCTCTGGTCCCCGCCCTCCCCCCAGCCTCATTTCTGCTTGTACTTTTCTGCTCTTAGTAGTTTTCCACCCACTTGCAGCCTTTGGTACCAGCCTTCCCATTACAGTCTCTTCTCCTTTTGAAATGGTGCTTTGTGGATGAATTATGATGGACGCTAGGGCTTTGGAAACATTTCCTTGTCAAGAACATACATCTTTATGGTTGAAAGAATGGATCTATTTGGAGAAAGAGCTTTGATCAGCTCAGAACTGATGGTACCTAGGTCCCTGAACCCTGCTGTTGAATTGTAACTGGCTGGCCAGGCCTCTAGGGACGGTCACACTGTACCAGGTTCTCCTACTCCAGCCTTGAAGGTGGCTGTGAGGTGTCCTGCTACCCCTAACTCAGGCATGCCCCATCTGCTTTCTCCTGCTCTGGGTTTGAGGGCTCTGACTTTGAATGACTGCCCCACGCGAACCAAATCTGTAATTGAAATATTTGTTAGGCACAAGAGGTGCTGCCCCATTCACACTGACTCTAAAGACCCCACTGCACTTCTTCACCAGTGAGGCCCTTTGCTTCTGCTGCCTTTGACACACAGGCAAGGATTATGACTCCTGGCCCTCCCACTTCACAGAGAGGATGATGAGACTCAGAGCAAGGGAGTGCTGAAGCTTAAGACTTGATCTCAGGTCATCTGATGAAGAGGCATGGCTCATGACTGTTTCCTATGGTCCCTCACAGCAGTAAGAACTTGGATTTGACTTTAAAGGAAACCTAACCCCGTGACCTTCAAGCTCCAAGGTGGTGCTCTCAGGAGATCCCCACCCTCCCTTCTGATACTCTAAAATGAAACAGGGTTTGTTTGGGTGGGTCGAGAGTGCCCTTCGAGGAGTGCTGGGCATACTTGAGTGTGGCTTCTAGTCACACAGTTTTACAGAACAAAAGCTCCTAGAAATCGAGGACCAGGCCCCCTCGAATGTCTGAGTTCCATGTATAAGCCCGGGACATTCCAAGTCCAATTAATACCAAGAGTAGAGCCTTTTAGGAGGTGCCCATGTCTCTTGCAGACTTTAAAATTTCTGGCTGGATGTCTCATTGTCTCCCCTCTTCAGCCCTGTACCAAGCATGCTGTTCTTTTGTTAGCCACATGATGGCACAGCAACTTCAGTTTCTGGCTGACATTTTGTCTCAGGACAGGGAGGACCTTCAGCTCTGTTCAAAGGGAGCAGAATGAAGCAAGGAGACTTGGCACCGGACTTTGTGTTTATGAGAACTCTTAGTTTTAGTGTGAGAAGGTAGGGCGTCGAAGGGATGCTGGATTCTGAAGAAGTAGGCAGGGCTATGCTGAGGATGGTTGAGGGGTCAAAATCAAATGTACCACACAGCCCCTTAGCTGATGGATGCCGGGCAGGCTCTGTCTGTTAACTATAAAACTATCGTCTCTTCCCACCTCTAGGCAACTTTTGCTCCCTTCTTTCTTCCCTTTCTTTGTAAAATATTTATTTTAAATTGTGTGTGTGTGCGCGCACGCGCACACAGGCACATTGGGGGTATATGTATGTAAGTGTGGGTACCCTTGCAGGCCATAGAAGGTGTTGGATACTCTAAAGCTGGGATTACAGATTGTTATGAACCACCTGACAACTGTGTGTACTGGGGATTGAATTCAGGTCCTCTTGGAACAGCAGGAGAGCCATCTCTCCAGTACCCTTTTCTTTTTTGAAACAGGGTCTAACCTTTCTACTAAGGCTGGCCTCGAACTTGCTATGTAGATCAGGCTGGTCCCAAAGTATGTACTACTATACCTGTCTCAAATGGCTTTTCTCTTATAGACTTTTTGAGAGTAGTTTGGCCCTTGTGGAGTATGCATGCACACATACATACACATGTGCACTTGCATTCAAATATACACTCATATAGATACACACACACACACACACACACACACACACACACACACACACAGGAAGCGGGATGTCAGGGGAGGTAGATGGGTGGCTGCTACTGTATGACTGCTCTGCTCTGTGCTTCACTAAACTTGGTTGAATCTCATTTCTAGACATCAAAGCCTCACAAGCTTGGAGAGAGGTATAAGGCAGGAGTCCACAGGAAGTACTGATGACCTTGTGACCATGTGGGTCCTGTAGGTTTTACCTCCTACATGGAGCACCTAATGCCACCATGGGCAGAAGGTGGAGCTGTAGTGGCATTAGCTAGAGTCTTACAGGGAAGGTTCAATGTGACCTGGAACAGATCCCACGTACCCCAAGGGGTGGGAGAGCAACCATCTCCTCTCTGCTCTGCACATTCTGAGATCAAAGCCCGAGGGTGGACTCACTCATTCAAGAGCACCCACCTACATTCCCATTCTAAGCCTGACTCCCCCTTTGGAGTTATCCCTGTGGAGTGGGGGTATGGACACAGTCTCTTCTGCATGTTTTTGAAGAATTAATTGCTATTTGCGTTTGCAAATTTGGGATCATAGCCTGTAAGACATGTGCATAGTTCAGTGTGTGTGTGTGTGTGTGTGTGTGTGTGTGTGTGTGTGTGAGAGAGAGAGAGAGAGAGAGAGAGAGAGAGAGAGAGAGAAAGAGAGAGAGACTCAACAAACAGAACCAAACATAGTAGGTATGGCTGTGTGGCGTACACCTTTGTTTGATACTCACTTTGGCACAGTCTTTTTATTGCTTGCTAACGTAACCTTCAGTAGATTTTCATAGTGCACCTACTGAGTGCCAGGCAAATTAAAGGAAAAAGCCATACTCATTTTTAGATGACATCAGATCTCTGGACTCACTTTTGCTGGGAGGCAAGTACTGCCACACAGATGGCTGGGAATGTGGGTCCCAGCTGGGCTGTCTGTCTGGGATAAAGCTGGCCTAGACCCTTGCATCTGTGAGGTAAAGCCCTTGCTTCTTTCCTCACTGGGTATATATATGTGGATGGTAGTCAAGCCTCTATCAACACATCCCATGAGGATGAAGTAAAATGGCTGGCAAGGCTTGTCACAGTGCCTTCAGGGAGAAGTTGGAAAATGAACACCTATGTATGTCATTCATTTGTCAAATAAGGGAAACTTTTGATGGTTCTGGACTTATAAATCCCCATGGTATACTATTGACCAGGTACTATTGGGAATAACAGTGACCTAGACACAGTCCTTCCTGTCAGGAGGGCCCCATGGTGCTGAGCCTGAGAAGAAATGCTTGCTCCAGACAAGTGAGTGCGGGACAAAGATGGAAAGGGTGTGGCCTCTGGCTCAGAAAGGCTGCGAATCCTCTGGGTCTGATGCTGTGTGTCTTCACACACTGGAAACACTGAGGGAATATGAGCTACAGAGGCACACACAGTCTTTCTCACCTCTGGTGGATGCTAAGGCACTATCATTCTAAACTCTGGTATGGGAATGTTCCTGGAATTCTGTATGCTGTCTGGGGTCTAGTGATGAAGACACAGGTCAGGTCTATGCTGTTGATCGGAGGAAGGAACACCTTGCCCAGGTCCTGTTTATTGGTATTAGCATTGGCCAGGCCTTCTTGGAACTGTGTTTCATCCCACTTGGTTGTGTGTGTAGAGGAGTTGTGTATTTAGTTCTCCCAGTCTGGATCTCCCAAGTTTTCAGCAGCAAGAAAGGACACCCACCCAGCAGAAGCCCTCCAGGGCTGGGAGCTGGGACCTACCAGGGATTGATACCATCTTGATCTCTACAGCCTGGTGGGTGGATCATGGGCTCTAGGCAGACTGTGACTGAGATGCACACTGTATTAGTGTTCACTAGAGGAACAGAACTGACTGAGTATCTGTGCAAAGAAGTTTAACTAGAGTGCTTTACATAAACAAGCGAATGGTCCAATAACAGCCTTTGCATACTAAAGATACCGAGACCCTCTGGTCCTTCCATGCATGAAGCTGGGCACCTCAGCAGTTCCAATCTCATGCTACAGGCCAGATGGATTCCTGGGGAGGTGCTAGTCTTTGAACCATGTTGGAAAGACAAAGAAATTGGGTTTTGATGTCAGCAAAGGATGGCACTCCTATCACCACCATGGTCATCACCATCATCACCATCACCATCACCATCACCACCACCACCACCACCACCACCACCACCACCACCATCACCATCACCATCACCATCACCATCATTATCACCATCATCATCAGCAGCAGCAGATGACAGACACACCCACTATTTAGAAGTGGAGACAGGCAAGTAAAGAATATTGCCTTTTCCTTGGACCTCTTTGTATTCTGGCTGCCACTGAAAATTGCCATGCCCTGAGGGAAGTCTTCTCCCCTCAGCCCAACCTTTCCTGGAAATGACCCCACAGACCTGTCTAGAAGTGTCTCTTAGCTGATTCAAGGTCCAATCAGATGGAGAAGATTAACCTCATGCACAAAGGAAGCATCCATGAGGATCTGCTGGGAACACCTTATAAACATTCAACATCTCTAACCCAGATGGCTGACCTGATGCCCAGAGACAGGAGCACTGCAGTGGGTGAGTCCACTTCTCAGGTCTTCCTCGATCTCATAATCTGCCAAGTATGAGGACAATGATGACTGCCTCTCAGGCTGAATTCTGACAGTGGCAACGGTGGCAATGGCCCTAGCTGGGGTGTCCAAGGTACATCCACGGTGGAGACAGGTTGTCCACAGGACCTAGTCTGCTCTACGGAGCCTGCTTGGTAGTCTCCAGGGACCTCTGGCTTCAATCTTCTCTCAGATGAGAAGTTGGCTGTGTCTAGACACATCTATCTTCTTCATGGATAGGATAATTCCTTTGAGGTCAGGCTGATATAGAGGCTGTGGATACGTCTTCCTTGGTCATCCCATGGTAGGCTTACAGCATCCCTAACTCTCCCCGACTCTCTTCCCTTTATCCTAGTCCCAGGTTCCTCAGTCTCCATGAGTTGGCTGTGGAGCTGTCAGGGCAGATACACCTTGCATGAAATCTGTCTCTTAAGCCACAGAATGGTTTTTTTTTTTTTTTTTTTTTCAGAACTCATAAGGTTTGAGTAAAAAAATTTATGGGTACTGGAGTAGAGCCAGGAAGGCTGAAATTCGTGTCTTCTTCTGTACCATTTTCTTGGGAGGGTCTATGATGTCTGTGAACCGTTCCTGTGTTCTCTGTGGGGAGCTCCTGATAGGGACATCCCTCCTGGTCTTCCCATTCCAGGCATGGTCAGCAAGAGGCCCCCTGCTGCTACGTGCCTAAGCCATCTGGGCAAGACCGCAGTAGCTGGATGTGGGTGAATCTCTAAGGAGCTTACAGGGCAGTGGGGGAAACTGACTGGAGATGAGCTTTCAATCCTGCATCTAAAAACCAGTGTTTTCTGGGTGTCTGAGTTGCACAGTCACACCCACACAGCATCCTCACTAGTGTCCATCCAATCCTCGTCCTCATCAACAAGGCTTTATTGAGTACACCGTACATTCTGAAAGCTGAGGTGAGCGGATAGAGAAAGTGTAGTTGAACAAGGTCATTTATCCCATGGAGCGCTGAGCCTCCTGGAGACGCAGAGGGCAGGTGACACTTCACCAATGTTGAAATGGCAATCCTTCCATGCCTACAGTTCTCCGTGTGCAGGACATGCTGGGAGCCTGGGTTTGGCTGTGTACCTGTCTTCCTGCTAGTCACATCCTTTCCCTACAGTGACACGGTGCTACTGGAACAAAGTTCTTTGTCCTTCCTTTTAAATGCTTTCATTGTTTGTTTTTAAAATAGTTACGTAGCAAAATTGTGTACACTGAACCTTGCCAGGCACAGCATGGCCTGATAGGAAGGTCACCTCCACATGGGCCTCCAGAGAGCTTGCCTTTACCTAAGGAGTTACTCAGTGTTTGCTTTCTGTCATGTTTTGTTAGAATCTCACAGTGTTGCCTATGCTGGCCTAGAACTACTGAACTCCAGTAATCTTCCTGCCTCAGCCTCCCAAGTAGCTGGGATTATGAGTGTGCACTGCTGTGCTTTGTGGGGAATGATTAGGTCAGCGCATCGTCACGGACCTCTGTTGGGCAGTGTTGTGGCCCCACGCATCTGTCATGTCTCAGAGTGGCAGAAGCGTGAGAATTTAACTGAATTCCCTCTACACGGCCGGATGCTGCGGGGCTCACGCCCGGGTGTGAAAGAATCTCAGTCTGAAGTTCCTTGAAGAGGGGGCGAGGGGGCCAGTCAGGGCTCTCAAGTGGACCCGGAGGCTGGTGGTTTCTATTCCAGGTTCCCAGACACCATTGGGGAGGGGGGGGGGCGACAAACAGAGGTTGTGGGAGTGGGGCAAAACCAGCCAGCATGGAGTGAAACGAGGGAGAGAGGGAAAGGGTGCACCGACCTCGCCCCACGGGAAAGTACTCGCTTGGCTCAGCAGCTCAGCTAGCATGTTTGAAGAGGTGGGCCCCCTTGGCGGAACACAGAGAAGCTCTCCATGGGAGATTAGACACGGATCAGTAGTTGAGACCTTCTCTGCGGTTTCCCCAAAGTGGCCCCCAAAAGACACGTGGAAGTCCAGGGTTCCAAAAGCTTTATTTCCATAGCGAATGGTAGTTGAATCTGGATGCACCCCCACTTAGGTCAGGACGGACTTGACTTAAATAGGAAAGGAGGAGGGAGGAGGGTCTGGGAAAAGAATACATAATTGGCCACATCCTCTGGCCTTTAGGTATCTCATTAATCTCTCTAGGGCCTGAGGCCTGTAGTCATGCCCTCTACCTGTGGAGGGGTTGGTAGGGGCATTGCCCTACGTGACTGCAAGGTGCTGAACATTGGAGATCTTCGCCACATGTCAGGAGCCTGGATTCTGGGAGCGTGGCGAAATAGATGCCCGTCCCTCACAGGTATGGACACCTGTTGGGTCTCCAGGCTATTTCCAGTCAGCACTTCTACCAAAACCCAAGCCACCCTTTCATGGCCCTACAGTGCCTAGCATGAAATTCTCTGCTATTTTCTTTTTTATATTTGTGGTGTTGAAAATGGAACCCAGAGTCTGTGTCTGTCAAGCAGTAACTCTACCACTGAATTGAGCCTACCTCTCTGGCATATTCTCTCTCTCTCTCTCTCTCTCTCTCTCTCTCTCTCTCTCACACACACACACACACACACACACACACGCCCATGTGTGTGTATGTATGTATGTATGTATATATATGTGTTTGTGTATATATGGGTACATGGGTGAATGTATAAATGTTCACGTGTGTGTGGGCACATATGTGCACATGCATGTGGAGGCCTGAGTTTATGTCAGCAATCATCATCAATAGCTCCTCTGCCTTATTCATTGAGGCAGGGCTCTCAGTCAATCCCAGAGCTCACTGATTTGTCAAGTCTCATTAGCCAGCATGCTGTAGGGCTCCTCTGTCTCCACCTCCAGGGCTGGAATTACAAGCAGGCTTCCATGCCCAGCTGACATTAATGTGGGCTCTGAGGATCTGAGCTCCATCCTCACACTTGAATGACAGCTGCTTTAACCACGAAGCCACCTTTTGGCCCTCCCTCAGGATTTCTTGATGCACTTCTCCAGGCTGGCATTGGCAACAGACCATAATAGACATGCAAGATGAGTCCTGAATGGTGGGGAAGCCCATTCAGAGCAGTGGCAAGGCAGGGTTCACTGGACTGGGGTGTGCTTGGCTTGTCTGTGGGCAAAGGGATGAGCTTCTATGTGTAATGGAAGCTCAGGGCTACTTCCACGTCTGCTGCTTCCTCCTTGAGTTCTGCTTCCGTAGGCCCATGGAGCCCATAGAGTGTGAGTTAATATTCATTGCAGCCTATGGCCTCTCCACTCCTGGGTGGGGTTCCAAGAGGCCAAAGGCAAGGAGATGGGCAAGGTTTTCTTCCCAAATTGTCTAGGCGGCTCTGGCTGGTACTCAGAGGAGGCCCTGCAGAGTGAAGAACACGATTTGTTTCACTATTGTTTAATATTTATCAATGCTCATAGTGTGTTGGATGACATTGAGAAAGATTTGTGGCTGGTAAAATTAAACTGAGCTCAGAACTGGCCTACTGCCTCCAGGTCCCTCCAGGCCAAGTTCTGGTTTCCTCTGTTTGTCCATGCCATTGACCTCACAAACCAAGAATGAGGAGTCCCCACCCACGGAGAACAGCTGATAGCGCTTCTTAAGAAAGGCCTTGTTCAACCTTGGTTAAAGAGGGCATGGGAGCACCACTGTCTTCAAGAACAGGGAGCCAGAGAGCCAAAGGCGATCCAACAGGTGACACACAACTCATTGCCAGCCTCCTCTGGGCCAGACCTACGATATCAGCAAAACTGGGCCGTGTCCTCTTTTATTTTCCGCTGGCTTGGCTGCTCCCTTCCTAAAGCACTCAGACTTTACCTTCTTCCTCCATGTTGAAAACCACCAGCCAGGCAACCATCATACACTGTTTTATACTAAATAGTAGGTGGCTGGTAGGAAACACGGTGCTTGCTGGTCTTGTGATAGGGGATTTTGTTTTTGTCTTTATTAATTCTTCTCAATAGTGCGGTAAATGGTGCAGTCAACACCATTTCATCAACGAGAGGACATAATGTGTAAGGTCCTCATCCAGGGGACAGAGGAACAAAGGGGCAGGGCCATTCCCTGTTCATGAGATACTTCTACAGCAGGACAGAGAACATCTCAGACCATGGGCTTGTTCTGGGCTGGACATGGGTATCGCCTATGAGACTTTAAAAAAATACCCATGATGCAATGCTCATCTTCTCCTGAGATTTAGTCTTTATTGACTTGCAGCAGAGGAAGCCTGTATGGCTGAGGCTGAAGGTTGCCATGGGTGACCAGAGTGACGATAGGGTAGAGACTCACTCCCGAGTAAGAGGTGCAGCATGAACATACAGGAAAGGAGGTAGGGAGTATGTCTGCAGAGCTGAGACTCTGAGGGGGCAGGTGTGGACCAGAGAAGACTAGCCTAGGGTGGGAATGTGGCTTAGTTGGTTGGTAGGCATACCATGTATTATGCAGGAAGCTCTGAGTTTGAGCTCTGGCACTACATAAACTAGACTAGATGGTACACACCTGGAATCCCAGTATTTGGAAGGGGGAAGCAGGAATATTAGGATTCTAAGGTCATATCCATTAGAGTTTAAGGCTAGCCTGGGCTATATGATGACTTGACCCCTCTCTACCAAAAATAGCTGCTATTGATCTCAGGAAGTGGTAGAAGAAATAAGCTGTGCTTCCACAGGGGAGGTAGGGCATGACAGGCCAGCTGAAGTTCTAGAACCCTAGCACCCAATTAGCCATGGCAGTGTCCTCTCAGATGGTGATCCTCTGAGAGGTTCTCTCTGCTACTGGCAGAGAACAGTTCGTTCACTGCTCTGATAGTTTTAACTTTCTGAACTTTGTCCTTTTTCAAGTCAGCTGGAGGCTGCTTCAGCCCTCAAAGAGCTCCCAGGTGCCAGACGTATGTGAGCCAGACCCTGATGACCATGCTGGGGAGGGAGAGAGGGGAGGAATGGCTGGAGTTTGAGGTTGCAGCTGGAGAGCCTCCCAGAGTATGGGCAGCCTCTGAAGTTTCTTCCTGAATGTGGGGCTTGTGGCACTGCTCTGTGAAGGTATCTTGCATGGTGGGCTATTTGCAGCTACCTGTCCTTATAGTCAAGGTAAGGGGACCTGGTGCTCCGAGTATGCATTGTGTTCTTCTGTCCTCCCCGCACCCCTGACATGCTTAGTGAAAACCAGACACCAAGCAGCTGTCCAAAGAGAGCTTCCAAATGATTGTCATGGTTTGCATAAAGTCAAGAGAATTCCCAAGATAGGGAGCTTTATTCCTAACATGGGGAAAATCTTGGGCAACTGGCCCTTAATGCTTGGAAGTAACCTCAGGAATAAGAGTCCAGAATGGAGAGAGGCTGGCCTCATATAAAAAGAATGATACTTGTTATGTCAAAATTCTAACTTCAGTGCCCATTACATTCTTATGGGTGTGCAGCCGTGTTGATCTGTGTACGGTACTTTGACTGTATCTCCTAGGCTAGAACCAGAAAGCAGTACATCAGAGACATCCTGATGTTCAAAGCTTTCCAAGTTTGAGGCTGGGATACAGCTCAGTGGTAGAGAGCTTGCCCAGCATTCACAATGCCCTGACTTTGACCCCTTCCCCCCAACACACATATATACATCAGAGCTTGGTAACCAAAGTATATAAGAAACATTTTCCTCTTGATAGGACTTGAATGAGGTGATTTTGTGGAAGGGAAGTGGAGACTGGTCGAACCAGGAAGACAAAAGACCCTGGAGTTTAACTGAATTCCATTCAGCCTTTCAGATGGCGAGTCTGGCTTTCCATGGGGGCATCTGTGGAACCTCTTCTGATATCCTTGAACGTTTACTAGAGAAATTATGGACTTGATAACATGCCTGCGGTGGCTCATGAACCTGTACCCACTGGGTATGTTTAATGAATGGCAGCAGAGCTGAGGTGTTTAAGGCTACAGTGGGCCTTGGAACCCATCCTGCTTAACACTCACATTGACAGTTTAGGTGAAGACACAGAGAGTATGAATATCTAGTAGAAGACTCAGAAATGATGGGCGTTCCCAGCTGCAATCAGAAGGTCTGGGCACTTCATATTAAGAAGGGCATTCTAATCTGAGGGGTGATTTGATAGAGAAGTAAGTTTGGCCACACTAAGAAGTGAGCATTGTGTTCTGATCAAGAGAAATGGTGACACTGAAATATTTTGGATAGAGGAGATGACAGCATGGATCCTGCTAAGGCATTTGTATTAGGAGACACCTTTGCAAGGCTGACTCTGCAAGCCTCGACAGGGTAATCACAGGTCTGGGACCATCACATTAGGAATGAGAGAAGGCGTGAGGACTACCTAGCCTGGGGGAGAGGGCCTAAGTGGAGCATCCCTTAGTAGGTTCTTGAGACATGAACTCTGATTCAAGTGTTGGGTATGTGTATGTTGATTGAAAATTCCAGAAAACTGTGGAAGGAGTCCTGGTGAGGGAGATAAAACAGGGAAGGTGGCTGTAGGGGTGATATTTAGAAAATTGTACTTGATCCGGCTTCTTCCCAGGCAGCCACCATATTCCTGCTAATCCTTGGCTCTGACTGGGGCTCCGGCTAGCTAGATGCACAGGCCCTGGCACCCACGGGACGCCAGCATAGGGGATGGCTCTGCCAATCCTCCACGCTGCATCCACAAAGCTCGGCTGAACCCCAGACAATATCTGTCAACCTCCCAGTACCTGGTAGAAATGAGACTCTTAAAGCTTAATGATTGTCTAAAGGATTTATATATTTAGAAATGCTCAATCAACCAGATGCCCACACAATTAGAGTTGTTACCCAATATCTAACCTTTCGATAGAAGTTGCTACCCAGGATAGCTTTCAACCCATCCGTGGTTCTCCATGGCTGCTAGCCACCTTCTTCTCCTCCCACTCCTCCATTTTCTCCCTCCCCTTCCTCTCTCTCCCAGCTCCACCTCCTCTTCTACCGCCTAATCACCAACCTCCACTGCAAATACAATGTAGCAGAATAAGTATCCTGTTGCAGGAGGCCAGCAACCTTAGTAACTGGAGATTTGACTCTGTGGGAAGCTTTGAGGAGTCGGATGCTGAGTATATTTTAGTTATCCCATCCTTTCAGAGAGGATAGGGCATGACTTGCATTGCACCACCCATCTGTCTTTGGGACTGTGTCCAGGAATCTTCCCAAGGACTCTAAGAGCGAGGTGCCTGGTAATGGGAGGCTTGATGGGCAGGCTCCCCACACATGTGTCATGGGCTCTAGTCCTTGAGCATTTGACCATGACATTAAGGGAACTTGGGATGATGGGAAAGACTGTTTTCTTTTCTTCATTTTCAAATTTGTATATGTGTGAACCCGTGTGTGCCTACATAAGGAGGTCAGGGTTTGTATCATGAATCATTTCAGCACTCTTCCCCGCCCCTTATTCATTTAGGAAGGTCCCTCAGTCAAACTCGGAGCTCTCTACAATGGCTTGTCTTGCTTCTCAGCTTGGTCTGAGGATCTCCTGTCTCTGCCTACTGAGGCTGCAATTACAGGTGGGCTACCATATCCACCTAACATTCACATGAGTTCTGAAGATCCAAATTCCAGCCCTCATGTTTTGGGCGCTTTTCAAAGCAACATTCTCTCCAGCCACAGAGGCTGGAGGGCCAGATCTTGAAGATGCTGTGGAGGGGTGCTGGCTTGGCAGGAGCTGTTGAAAAGAATGTCTCATTGCCCTTTTCCAGGTTTAAGGAGCTCTATCTTCTATATGGGAGCCCAGGGACTAGTGCATGCTAACTGCTGCTTGGTGGTGATGTTGAAGGACTGGCAATGGAAACTACCACAGTCGCTTCACAGAACATGAAGTCACACTATGTGTCTTGTTCTACCTGTGCCGAGAAACACCTGCAGTTACTTTGGGTCCCGGCTGTCATCCTCTTCACTCTGAGCCTCAGCTCTGCTAAACACTTTAAATAATGGCTGAGTTCTAGAACAATCCCCTAGGGCAAATGACTTTGTGCAGGATGTGGTAGGGTCCTGCAGCCCCTGAGCTGGGCTGAGGCCTCTGTGTTGGTCCCTCCCATGCCTCCCTCCTCTTCCCTCTCACTGTGTCACCCTCCTACCCCCATATCGGAGCTTGGCAGCTCAGGATGGAGGCAGCTCATTATTTTCCTGCAGTTGACTTGAAATCTGAAATCAATCCAGTATCAGATATTCAGCCTACCGTTTGGTAAGGTGTTTCAAAGGTGCCTTAGCGTTCAGAAATGACACTGCGTTTCCTAATTATGAAATCCTGTCGTCGCTGCTCAGGCTAGAATGACTTGGCTGCGGGCTTTTCTTTTTGTCTCCTTCCCAAGGTTTAGCATACAGTGCGATTATTTTAAAATTGCTTTGGAAGTGTGTATTCCACCAATGAACTATGATTGTGCTGATTCCTGAAGTGTGGAGGCAGTTTGAGAAGAAGGATAATTTGGCAGAGACTCTGGGGCTTGGGAAAGCTTGGGCCACTACCACCTTCACACCAGAGCTGATGAAACTGCTCACTTACCTTGCTTGAATCTAACTGGTCAAAATCATGTACAATGTGAAGACTGGAAGGGACTTCTGGGAAAGCATTTCTGGGAGGAAAGATGACAACGGGGACAGGAAGTTAACTCAATGTTAACCCAAGTGCTTCCTGGAAGTTAGGATCCTTCAGGTCAGATCCTTGTAAACCCCAAAACCCACATGATGGGATTGATTGATCCTTGGGAAGCCAAAGGCTTTGCTTATTCAGGGACTGGTAGGTAGATGCTTCTGTGAGAAGTGGGATTACTGAGTTGCGAATCTTTCATTTGACTGATAATGATGAGCTAGCTCTCTGTCCAGAGTGAGACAATTATATTCTGTAGGCTAGGAGGCCTATGGGTAGAAATCATTTGGTGTCTAATGAGGGCTTTCCTCTTGCTGAATAGCCAGCCACTTTCTCCTGCTGGGTCCTCATGTAAAAGGGGTGAATGATATGTGTGTGTGTGTGTGTGTGTGTGTGTGTGTGTGTGTGTGTGTGTGCATGTGCAGGTGTATGTGATTGTATGTATGTGTCAGTGTGTTTATGTGTGTATTTGTGTTGATGTGTGTTTGTATATGTATGTGTCTATGTGTGTACATGTATATGTATGTGTATTTGTGTATGTGATTGTGTTTATGCATATGTATGTGTGTTTATGTGTATATATTCATGTATGTGCATGTATGTGTATGTTGAAGGTACTACTAATCTCTTTCATGGTATAGCTGGCACCATGATCTAGTTACCTTAGAGATCCATGCCCAAATACCTTTTTATTGGGTATCAGGTTTTAGCCAGGGATTCTGGGGGAAGAGGAACAGGGATATTTGACCTAGAGTAGCAGTGAGCTGTGGATACACCCTAAGGCATATTGAATTACAGAAAGATGACATAGTGCAAAAGAAGTCAGAGACCTATTCTCTGGTCCTACTGGTATTAGCTCAAGATCAGACAATGCTACCTAGACAGAGATAGCAGGAGAGTTGTCACCTCCAGTGAGGTCATGGAATAGAACATGCTAGAACATTCTATGGCGATGCAAATGTTCTCTATTCTAATGAGGAGTGCTGTTCCCAAAGCATATATATTTATTAAAATAAATTGAATATGACATTAACATAAAGCGCTGTGGTAACTTCCTATTTCCACAGGTGAATGCCAATGGCATCTCACGGTCCACAGGAGTGGATCAGGGGCCAGCAGGTGACACAGCTCCCAGAGGAGGCACCGCTCAAGACGGTGTGCCCTTTATTTCTCTTAATAAATCTCATCACATCTGCTGCCTATTGCTGCCTAAGTCATCCAAGTGGTGAGCTAAATACTCCCTTCTCAGGAGGCAGCCTTGATTGGCGAGTGTAGTGTAACCTATCCACAGAAGACGTGTCTGTCTGAGAGAGCAGAAAGTCAAGTGCACTGAAGGCACTGAAGGCAGACAAGGGCCTCTGGGGGTTGCCGTGATGCTCTTCCCATCCATTTTGTTTGAGGTGATATGTCCCAAGGAAACTTTCTTCTTTTTTTTTTTTCTCTTTCTGCCTTCTTTTTTTTTTCCGTTGGGTAGCCAGGACCTCTTCACACTGAGAAATTATGAATATGCAGAAAAGATGGTATGAGACCACTTACTGTCTCTGAACTGAGGCCAGTTGAATTCTTGGGACTTGAGTCTCTGGTACTTTTCCTGCATTTTCAGTGGCACCTAAAATAGAATGTGCTTCATCTGAAATGTAAAACACAGTCGGGTAGAAAGTTCACCCTGGTCTCCCATGCAGGCGAGAAATCCCAAGTCTGATGTGTGTGTGTGTGTGTGTGTGTGTGTGTGTGTGTGTGTGTGTATGCCTTTCCCCTCTCCATTCTTTTCAAATACTACCTTGCTAAGCCACAGATGGGATGATGTGATAAGAAGATGCATAATATCTTACCCATAATATTCTACCTGGTGACTTCCCTCACAGGTCAGGGGGACATGCTTATGGTATCATCTAGGTCACACACTTTCATCCTTGAGAAAGTCTTTCCTGTAATTAAGATTATGTCAGCATCTTCCTTGCAGACCCTGGTGGGTAGATGCTCTCTGAAACACAGCTTGGTGTGACAACATCTGGTCTTGGAAAAAAGTTTTCTTCTCTTACCGTGCTGCCTCTTTCCTCAACCCCTGCCCTGACCTTGACACAATGGAAGCTAGAGAAAGGTAGGCTATTGGCTAGGGAACTATAGAAGAATGCTTCACAGTACCCTGGGGTCTCCTGGATGGAAGATGGATGTAGTAAGAGGTGCCTCTGTGTCCAAAACTAGTGCTTCCTATGTTAGAAATCTCTGGAGGAAGTTCATCTTGAGTGTAAGGCTGAGTTCCTGTGGCTTCTCTCCTGTGCTCCACCTGACCAAGTGATCAGTTCATACAGTGTGGCACCTGGACAGTTGTACCTGTCACTGTGGTCCTGGAGCTCTGTTTGGGTTCCGTGAAGTCACGCTGGTCTAAGCTTTGTCATTTTGTTGAAGGTGGCCTTAGCTAAGTGTCTTCTTTTCTATCTTGTTGCATTATTTATAGAAACTAATAGCGGAGGCTGGAGAGAGGGCTCAGTTGACAGGGACACTTGTCACCAAGCCTGATAACCTGAGTTCAGTCCCTGGAATCCACATGGTACAAAGAGAGAACTGATTCTCATAAGTCATAAGTTGCACACACACACACACACACACACACACACACACACACACACACACACTTCTCAGTCAGTCAGTGAATCAATCAGTAGATGTAATAAAAAAAATTAACAATGGGACTGGAGAGATGGCTCAGTGACCAAGATCACTTGCTGCTCCTGTAGAGGACCCAGGTTCCGTTTCCAGCACCCACCTTAGTGGCTCACAACCATCTGATATCTCTTTCCAGAGATTCTGACATCCTATTCTTGCCTTATGGGCTCTTGGCCATGTGCAGTGCCTATAAACTCACACAGGCACACATAAATACACCTAAATTAAAAAAAAATTAAACCTTAAAAAAAATAGACAACAGCTGATGTTTGTTGTTGACTGCTGACCCTGAATCAAACACATTTTGAAAGA
The DNA here is from genome assembly GCA_030674055.1 of Rhabdomys pumilio. Lineage (NCBI taxonomy): Eukaryota > Metazoa > Chordata > Mammalia > Rodentia > Muridae > Rhabdomys > Rhabdomys pumilio. Next base: position 89,081,502 of record JANHMN010000006.1, read on the forward strand.
GTCCCCAGGACGAACTCATCCTATTCACAGAAGAGCCCTTAGGAGCTTGGCACAACCATTATCCTCCCAGAAGGGGTAAGTTAGCCACATAACAGCTAGTGGAGCTGCAGAGTTGGCTGTGCTGCCTCTGGGGGGTGATTCTGATCTATCTCATCCTGGCTTGTGGGCGTGAATGACGTCAATGATGTGTGGAAGATGTGTAACTACCCTGTGGTTGGTGTGTGTGATTATTCTGTGGTTATTTTTATCTCAGGTTCTGTGAACCTGAAGCCCGTGTCTTTCTACTCAGCCCCTAAATTCAGCCTTCTCCATCCTCTGTCCCCTTCATTTTCACCGCTCCTGTCTTAGACTGCCTCAGATCTTTGATTTGTGAACAACTAGTTTCACTGGCTAATTTACACATGAGCATTAAAGATTGATGCTGGCCTAATGCAATTGTCTCAATCTGCTGATGTTAGGCGGCATCTTCTCCTGTTCCCACTGGCCTCATTGCTCAGTGAGGCAGCCCAGTGAGGAGCAAGCTTCAGGAGCTGAGGAGATGCTTACCTGGTGAGCAGTGTGCGATTCTGTCTCAAAAACTGAGGTGGAGACTAAGGATGACACCAGACATTGAAATTTAGCTTCCACTAGCATGTACATGAATGTATTTCCTACATATATGCACACATGAGTGCTTGTGTATACACACACACACACACACACACACACACACACACACACACATTTCAACACCTAGCTATTTTTTTTATACATTTCTATATTTCACATATGGAAGCTAATCCACAGGAATTATTTGTTTCTTTATAAATCTTGTCAGTTTCAGAAGAAATTCTCTTTATTATCATCCTGGTACATCTCCATGTGTGATGTACCAGGATGAAGGTCCTTGAAGAAAGTCATTGTCTCTCCTCAAGGGAGAACAAATCCTGGCAGAGTAGAGAGTGTCAGGGTGAGGGGGTGGCTGGGTATGATTCTGCAATGGTCCATGTCCTCTTCTGGATTTTGAGTCTGCCCTGTTCTTCCCTGGGGACCATTGAAGGGACAAGCATGGGTGATCTCAGAGTCTGAGGAAGAGGCATTGGGAGTGGCCAGCTTGACATGGAGAAGTGCCTGGCTGGGGCTGCTAGGGAAGGTAATCATGTTGCCTATGAGCCTTTTCTTTTGTCATGTCAAATGTGTCCTATATCCTGTCTTGTGGGTGTATTCCTGTGCTCAGACATCAGCCAGGCCTGGGTAAGTACAGCACTGAGCCTGTGGCTTATAGAGAACTCCTGCTGCTGCTCTAGGCAGCTGGAAAAGGAGGGAGGGAGAGAGGGAGGGAGGGAGAAAAGGAGGAAGGAGGAGAGGGAGGGAGAGGGATAGAGAAAGAGAGACAGAGATACATAGACACAGAGAGAGACAGACAGAGAGTCAGAGAGAGAGAGACAGAGAGACAGAGAGTCAGAGAGAGAAACAGAGAGAGACAGAGAGACAGAGAGAGACAGAGAGACAGAGAGAGACAGAGAGACAGAGAGAGATGGAGAGACACACAGAGACAGAGAGACAGAGAGACACTAACTATGAATGCCTGGGCTATCTACCTTTCCCTTTTTCCTTTTTCTTTATTACATCTGTAACTTCACAGATACCGGTAGAAAGGTACTTCACTGATCTGTGAGACAATATTAGCCATCATAGGTAGGGACCATGAGATCCAAGTCTTTTTCTTTTCTTTTCTTAAAATTTATTTGTTTATATATTACTGAATTAGTCCTAAGGCCTAGGACCAAGCTTACCTCACACTAGATACTAAATAGCCAATGAATGAATCATGAATTCACTTCATCATTTCTATGCAGATTGTACTATGGAGGGAAAATTCTGGTAAGTATAAACTATAGTTCCTGTTTTTGAAGAAGTTCTAGCTTAGCAGAAGAGAGGTACAATAAGGTGTTAAAAATTCCTCATGTGTATGAGTTTCCCTTTATTATGTGGGGACTCACCTCACCCTTCTTATTATCTGTGTTGTTTCAACACTTTTGTATACCAATTTCTGTATCTCCAGGTCCAGCTCAGATCTTGTCTCTAAGGTCCAGCTGTCCTGTACCACTGCTACCCAGCATCTCTGTCACACTGGCCACATCCAGGAAGACACACCACATGTTCCCATCATGCACTACTTCCCATCTTCTCTGTTTCATTGGTGACATCATTTAATGCTCAACTATGAGGTTGCTTTCATTCTAAACCAACAACTGACAAGCTCTCCTTCTGCCTCCTGTCCTGGCAGTGCACTATGACTGACTCTCAGCTGTCCTTTGTCTCTGGAAGGCCTCCGTGGAGCAAGCCCACTGATGTATACCAGGGTTGCATCTGAGAGAAAGAGAGCCCAGGGCCCTGTTCTCATATGCCAATGGGATCCATGTTACCCTGGTCTTACTGGCATACAACTTTCTGCCATGTTTCAAAGCCTGTTGTACTTATCTCTAACCTGTTTGGGTCATAAGTCTCTTTCAGAATTTGATGAAGGCTGAATTCACGCATGCATTGTCCTTATAATTTAAAGGGACAGGGTACTGAAGTCTGAAGGTAGTGGATATAAAATTCCAGAACTATGGTCAAGTTTCAATTTTTTTTTTTTATGTGTGACACAAGGCTGTTTGTTGTTGGACTTGTCACTTTTCACCCCACCTTAGCTCTAGTCATGACTGCTGCTCTCACGCTTTATGTCCCAGCTATGTAGAACTCTTTGGACTTTCCTGTGAGGGTCATCCATTTTGTTAGTGACCAGTGAAGAAGGGCCTATTCCTTTAAATTGTACATCACCCAGGGTGAAAAAGATAGGCTCAATCACCCATCTGGACTTTGTCTTTCAACCCCAGGCCATTCTGTCCTTAGAATGAACTGTCCTAGTGCCAATGTCCACTTCAAAGCTCAACTCAGGTGTCCTTCCTTGGAACCTTCTGGAAGCAGCCTGTCTCTCCACATTGGCTTCCTACAGGATCATGTGGGTTATCATATCTCCTTGGAAACATTATATGATAGGTATCAATTTATTCATAGAGCTTTTCCTTATAGTAAAGTATAGGCTTTTTGGTGAGATTTGGTTTCACTGTGTGTTTGGTGTATGCATATGCCTATATGTGTCCACCAGAGTGTAAGCAACTGCATCTGTGTGAGTGCATATGTGTGTGCCAGTGTATATGTATCTGTGTATATGTTTATGTGTATATTTATATGTATGTTTATGCATATATATGCGTGTACCAGTGTGCATGCATGTGTATGTGTGTGTCAACGTGCAAACACATGTGTGCCACTATGTGTATATATATGTGTGTACCACTGTGCATGCATGTGTATGTGTGTGTCAACATGCAAACACATGTGTGCCACTATGTGTATGTGTGTACATGTGTGTGTCACTGTGTATAGCTGTGTGTCAGAGTGCATGCACACATGTGTGTGTGTGTGTGTGAGTTGTGAGGTCAGAGATCAACTTCCAGTATCTCCCTCTCTTGTTCTCCATTTTATAGTTGAGACAGACTCTCTCCCTGAAACTGAAGTTTGCCTTTTCAGCTAGACTAGCTGGCCAGAGAATTCCCATGATCTGCCTCCCTCATACCCTAAGCATCACAGTTACAAGCATGTTTTGCCATGCCTGGCTTTTTATGCGGATACTGCGGATCTGAATTCAGGTCAGGTCCTCATGTTTGTGCAGCAGGCACTTTACCCACTAAGCTGCCCCTAAGTTATGAATTCTTTTTACAGGAAAGGAACAGCTAGTTTTGATTGTCTCCCTGGTGCCTGGTTCTAACTGATATTTACTGGATGAACATGAATGGGTGATGAAGGGCTGGTATGGCCTCATCAGGAGAGGCCCCAAACACTGCTCTATGCCATCTTGCTGTGCCTTAGGTGGAGCTGCTGAAACAGATGACCTGTGGCTCAGACATTTATTTTTTAAGATTTGGGAAATCCTAAAATTCTGAGATTGGGGTGTCATGCAGTTGGCACTTGGTGAGAACCCCTCTTTCTGGTTTTCAGATCATCGGCTTCTTGGTATACCCTCCTTACTCCCTTTTGAGAAAAGCTTTTTATTAGCATATATTAATTGTACACAATAATAGCATTTTTATGAGGTCCCTATCAACCCTGAATGCCCTCAGATGCCATGCTAGCTGGAGTTTTCTATCTAGGTAGCAAATTAAACACGGCATGAGGTGTTACGGTGGCCTCCGGGGGCCATCTCTAGCCCCAGCCCAGTACACAGTTTATTATGACATTTTCATATAACATATTTTGATCACATTAATCCCCCACACTCTCTAGTCCCCTCCCACCTGCACCGTGTGGATCCCCTCTCTCTTCCCTAGTGGCTCCTCTACTTTGGTATCTTTTTGTTGTCTAATTAAGGTTGCTCACAGGACTGTGGGTAAGGGGGTTATTTACAAGGGCATGGACAACTTACCAATGACTCTGCCACTGAGGAACATGTCCCTTTCTCCCCCAGCACCTCTCCTTCTTCCTTTATACGGCCACCTGTCCCATCTTGGGACTTCTCCATCATGATATTGTACAAATCTAATTACTTCCCAACGTCCCCACCAAAATACCATCCCATTGAAAAAAGCTTCAACATACTGGTTGAATGTTTATTGCTAGTGAGTAGCTGCTAGTGGGGCTTCTGAAGGTGTCGGGCGAAGGGTAAGGGTCTCTCTGTAACCACAAACCTTACAAGAGCTGCTGGGATGTATCACAGGGTTCTGACCTCCACTGCCAGCAGGATCTGAATACTTGTTTTGTGGTCAGGACAAAGGGCAGTGGGGGAAGGAACAATGCCCAAAGACAGGCTGGCCTTGAGGTCAGACACCAGTCCTGTCAGGTTTTAGCTGCAGGATACCTAGTAAACATGCCCCTCTGTCCTCACCTGCTACAGCAGCAGGTGTGATTGGGCGTTCTGTGGGATGCTGTTCTGTGCTCTCTTTCCTGCCTGACATGACATTTCTGCTTCAGGTTTGCACCTGCAGTTTCTTTAGGAGCTCGAGATTTAGTGGGCTGGGGCTAGAGATGGCCCCTGGAGGCCACCATAACACCTCACGCCTTTTAAAATTTGCTACCTAGCTAGAAAACTCCAGCTAGTGTGGCATCTGAGGGCATTCAGGGTTGATAGGGACCTCAGATGCCATCAGGGCTTTGACTGCTGGTAATTAGGCCCCAAGCGATGGCTGGCTACACCATCTCCAGCTGTTTGCCTCATGTCATCTTGGCTATAACTCTCTTGCTGTCTTTGTACAGAGCTGCTGGCTGTGATCTTCCTGCTGGGGCCCAGCCCCTTATGAGAAGGAGCTGTGGGAGGGGAGAGCATGTGAGTCACACAGGCTACTGGACTCACAGACTGATGCTTTAAACAAAAATGTTGAAAGAAGGTAGAAGGTGTGTGTGTAGGGGGGGAGGAAATCTTTCACCGGGCTCCAACCCACTCACAGCCCTGCTGGAGTGTCACTGCTGCTGCCCTGCGTCACACAACAGTGAGGAAGGGCAGGTGATTATTTTTATTTCACCCAAGAGACAAAGGACTTGACATAGACAGTCTGAGGAACAAGTCTATATCTCTAATCCAAGACTCACTGGTGGCTATGGGCTTTTGAACCATCTATAACAGCGGTTCTTAACTTGTGGGTCACAGCCCCAGATAGCCTGAATATCAGATATTTACATTATCATTCGTAACCGTAGTAAAATTTACAGTTAAGAAGTAGCAACAAAACAGTTTTGTAGATGGTGGTCATCAGAGCATGAGGAGCCACACTAAAGGTCACAGCACTGGGAAGGTTGAGAACCACTAGTCTACAGATTCAAAACCTACTTCCCTGCATTCAGTACTTCTTTCGCTGCTGTGACAGAATTCCAGACAGAAGCAACCTAAGGAAGAAAGCGTTTATTTTAGCTCATAGTCTGAGAGTTTAGACAATCATGGCAGGGAAGGCGTGAGAGCAGGAACATGAAAGAGCAGGTTATATTGTATCTATAATCAGGAAGCAGAGAGAAATGGATACTGTACCCTGCTTACTTGCTCCTTTTTTTTTTTTTTAGTCCAGTCTAGCAACCCAGGTGACGTAGTGGTGCAGCCTACCCAGTGAGGATGCATCTTCTCACTTCATCCAACCCAGCCTAGAACTACCTCACAGGCATGCCAGAGGTGTGTCTCCTAGGTGATTCTAGAGGCTGTCACGTTGATAAACAATAACAAAGACATCCTTTGACCTGCCTTTCTGTAGCACATCTAATGTCATTGGAAAAGAAATGCTCCTGGATTTCGAGGGTGTGTGAGGTGGCTGGGTGAAAAGGAAGGGTGGAAGGAAGCCACACAGGGGGAGATGAAGGCCCTGGTATAGAAGTTGGAGCCCGTACCTTCAGGCTATGGAACTTCCTCTGCACCCTACACTCTGTAGCCTAGACTCTCTCTCTCTCTGTGAACACAAGTGCTTAACTTATGGACTTAATGGGAAGTGGTGTTAAAGGGTGAATATGAACACTGAGACCAAAGGTTAAAGAAACTCCTTCTGTTGTTGGGCCAGTGCACTTCAGTTTTGACCCAGGCTTGTGACTATATTGATATGAAAAGTCTTAGAGCCACAAAATTAGAGTCTCTTGGTATAACTGGGTAGTGAACCCTGATTTTACCATTGACAGCAGGTCTCAGGAATTTTTTATTTTTTAAGAAAACAGACCTAGGTTATTTGGTCACTGTACATGAGAAGTGTTAGGGAAGGGAACATTAGGAGTTCTTCCCATCTTCCCCCCCCCCCCCCCAGACAGGGTTTCTCTGTATAGCCCTGGCTGTCCTGAAACTCACTTGGTAGACCAGGCTGGCCTTGAACTCAGAAATCCGCCTGCCTCTGCCTCCCAAGTGCTGGGATTAAAGGTGTGTGCCACCACCGCTTGGCAGTTCTTCCCTTCTTAATGGTGATCGCAGGAGGAGGCTTGTAGAGATTGTAGGAAAAGCAGGCAGAAGAACCAAACGTCCCTTGGACATTACAATCGTTTTGTTCACATTCACCAAAAATGTATCTTACTTGTTGACTCTTAGTCTCCAACAAGGACAGTTTTCCTACCCTGCACATCTTTCTCTCTACATTTCCAATATGAATTCTCGCCATAATGCTCCTTTCTAGAAACCAAACCCCTTGTTTACCCTATGATAAATAATGACACAGTACATGAGCCCAGACTAACACAATAACCAGGCTTGACGTCACCTTGTCATTTGTCTCATCAGACAGCGTCTCAGCTGAACCTTAAGCTTACATCTGAAAGCCCATTGCAGAACTTAATACAAGGGAAAAAATGATGGACCTGGAACTTTCTTTGTCTTTCTTGCTTGGTTTGTTGGAAAGTAAAGACTGGACCCTAAAAGATATGTGACCAGCAAATGGCTGGCTGCAAATGGAATGGTCTAACACAAGCTATCATGGATGCCACTCTGAAAAAATAAATCTGTATTCTGAAGGTATCAGACCTAAACTCCTTCATCTAGTAAGAGGTTTGGCATTAGGGCATGCAGAAGAAGAAATTCCACATACTTACAATTTAACTGGAATATCTGGGAATGTATATGGGGTCACAGATTTAGGAGAGTTCTTTGCTCTTCTAGGGTAACTTAGTCTGCTATGATCCACAGTGTATGTGTGTATGTGTGTGTGTGTGTGTGTGTGTGTGTGTGTGTGTGTGTGTGTGTGTATGGGGGGTACTTTTGTGGGATTCCCTAGATTTGGCATGGGTTGGTACCCTATAAGCTGGATCTGGGTCAGGTAAGCATCATCTCTTTCAACACACACAGCTGCTGGCAACTATGTAAGGGTATCAGGAGTTGGATCATGAGCATGGCAGAAAGGAAATGGACTTGATAGATAAAGGGGAAGATGTGCCTGCAACATCCTTTGTAAAGCTTCAGTCAGATTCCCTGGAAGACTTTGAGCTGTTAATAATGAGGCAGGCTGATGAGTCCTCTTCTCTGTCTCTACCTCTGTGACCCCAAGTGTTCAAGAGGGTGGCTTTCAAATGTCCCCTCTGTGCATCTCTCTATACAAATTAATTCAAGGACCATGAAGTCTATTGTGATATAAAAAAGGGAACATTCAAAGAGATGCTGGAGGGAGCCTTCCAATGCATGGGCAGATATTTCTCTCTGCCTCCCTGGCAGCTCGTAGGAGGCAACATGACACAATGGGAAAGCCTGTGCTGGCTGCTACTTGCCAGTCATGGAGCCAGGTGACATTTTGGCAGACACCTTCTTGGGGGAGGAAGGTCAAAAACCTTGATTTGTGATGTTTGCCAGCTTCCGTGGTAGAAATATTTCCATCGTGTCCAATTTCAAATAGTCAGTGACTTAATAGGTTGAAAACTTGAAGGTGTAATAGGCTCTGGTGAGCAGCAGGCACGCCATTGCCTAGAACTCCACTTAACTCTTGTTTCCCCAGAGATAGTTTCTATCTCTAACTTGCTGTCTCTAGGGCTGGTATGAACACATGGTAGTAGGTCAAGCGGCAGACCACCATGAAGCTCAGAGCCCAGTAAATGTTGGTACTTGTAATTACTCAAGAACAAAGCCATACGTACACCATTATCCACTCATTCACTCCATATTTATTAAATACGTACCAGGTGCTGACTATTTGTTACAATTTAAGGCTTTATTTTACTTTATTTGTTTTATTTTTTATTTGTGTGTATATGTTTAGGTGTATGTACATGTGTGGTGTGTGCGGTGGGTTCCCAAGCACATGTATGCAAGTGTGTGTGATGGCCAGAGTTCGACCTTAACTATTATTTTTTTTTTTTTTTTAAAGGAACCACCTACCTAGATTTTGAGATGGAATCTCTCACCAGGACCCGGGGCTTGAATTTTCATGAGACTGGTTGGCTACTAAGCCCTAACAATTTGCCTATTCCCAAATTTCATGCACTCAGATTATAGGCATGTGACAGCAAGCCTGGCTTGTTTCGTGATTGCTAGGTTTGAACTCAGGTCCTCATGTCATGCTGCAAGCATTTTACTGACTATGCTGTATCCTCAACCATCAAAGGCTATGAAACAGACCACAATCTGATCCTTGTCTGGAAGCATTCTACAAAAACAATTTTGGAGACAGAATAAGGATGAGAGCTTCAAGATTAATGTTGCTGGTTAGCTATGTGAGGGTCACACGGGGGCCAAAGGGGAACAGACATTTGCTGAGAGCACACAGCAGATGGAAGATGGAAGGTACACCACTAAACAAATACAGACAAGTGGCCCTTCTTTTGTGATTCCTCCTTTCCAGGCCTTTCTGAATGACACCATTTTCCTCTCTATCCCATCCTGACCTATCATGAAATTTGGAAATATGATGCATATTTGTTTATGTATGGCATGGTTATGCTTTATATATGAAAACCCTAAGATTTGTGTGCTCCCTGAGAACCATGGTGGTGGGGCAATGTTACCTTTCACTGAGGACAAGAACCTCAAGTAAGTGGAAGCTATATCTCTTCAGTGACCATCAAACACAGACTAAGTCATCAATGGGTGTGTACAAACTAAATGGAAGAATAAATAAATGTTGTTGTCCATGGCAGAACTAGTTCAAGATGTGGGGTAGAATGAGCTGGCATGGGGTAAACAAGGAGATGATCTGACAATTCACAAGTAAGAAAAGGAAAGTCTGGGATGTGTGAGTGTGTGTGTGTGTGTGTGTGTGTGTGTGTGATAGGTGAGGAGGGACAGGGCCCAAGTGACAGGTCGGTTGCCCTGTGCCCGGCTCACATGTCCCATTCTAGGTCATAGAGGATAAGATAAGCTTCCTTTGCCCCGTCTCACTGGGAGAGAAGACCCTCTGCTGACTTTCAGAACACTCTACGTCACCCCTTAGAGAAGAGTCGAGCAGAGGTCTACATGGGCCGAGGCAGAGATGAGAGTCTGCAGTGAACTTATGGTGCTCCGAAGTTTTAACGAAAAAGCCGCAATTACCAAGTTCTCTGCCGCTGGCACTTGAGAATCCATCTCAATTTCCCCCCCTTTTTTTCCAAAGCGACAGTGATTAAGGGTTCATTCTGCACATGAAACAAGTGATCAATGGCTCCTGGCAGTTGCCATTGTCTGTCTCTCTCTCCCCCCCAACAGTAGACAATGTATCTTGGGGAGCTGCTGGGACCTGAGAAAAATGAGTTTGCCAGACACAGTTCTATTTTGATTTAGATCACAAATAGCTTGGCTCAGTTTTTACATTGATAACAAGGAGGATGGTTGCATTTCCCAAGCCCTGCAGCCTGAGACTCGTTTATCTCTGGAGGAAGAGGACTGATCTATTTGACCTAGCTATAGCACTCTTGACCCGGATGCCTGGCATCTGACTGACTTGACCTCCATCCCTCTTGATGGGGGAGGGGGTTGACCTCTGCAGGGAGAACCAACCTGGTTTCTTGGTTTTCTTGATCTCTCCTCTGCTTTCCCAATCACTCTGAGCCAGGTATCAGTGAATAGCCTCTGCCTCAGTAGAGATGGTGAGGGTGAGGGAAAGCCAGGCTGGGAAGAAGGATGGTCAGCTACAGCTGCAGCCTCTGAGGGGACTGTGGTGGGGGTAAGTGAGCAGGTGTAAGCAGCTTTCTGTCTTTTCTGGTGGGATGGTTCATCTCAATTGTCAAATTGATGGGATTTAGAGTCTAAGAAACAAGCCTCTGAGCACGCTTCCAAGGGCCCAACTTTCATGAGACCCTTTTAAGTCTTATTGCATTTCTCTAGCACCACAGACTGGGAACCAAGCCTTCATTTCAACACATGACCTTTGGGGACAATGAAGATCCAAACTATGCTACCTTTTTTGCTTGTTTTTCATTTATTCACTTAGACACAGAATCTCATGTATTTAAGAACACTCTCACTCACTACCTAACTGAGGATGACCTTGAACTTCTGACCTATTTCTTCTACTTCCCCAGCCCTGCGATTATAGACGTATGCCTCCTTGCATGGTTTATGCATTGCTGGGAACTGAACCCAGGGCTTTTACTTCCTGAATCCTAGGCATACACTCTACCAATGGAGCTACTTGCCCAGAAGCAACCCTCCCATTTAAACATTTGCATTTTATTACTGATAGGGAAGAAGCTTGGGTCTAGTAGGAGATACAGTTCAGCGTCTTGCTTTGCCAAGCTGAGCTGTTGAAAGTTTGAGCGGGCTCAATGGTGAAATGAGAAAGCATATGTATTAGGTACAGTGCATGGCTGTTAAAAGGCCTTATACAAGTTGAGTGTGTGCTGATAGCTAGAGACACAAACTATGGACCTAAAGACTCACTGCTGACCTCATTTTGTGCCACTGTAAGTCACAATAGATACTTTTATCATTGTAGTATCATAGTTTTCTACAAAGTGCTTCTGCTGAGTCCCATCGACTCATTGACTCTAGATGCTGACACCTCTGTCAAAGCATCTCTGATAGGCACACAGCCTTCTGACCACTTCCTTGGAAAGAACTGTACATTGCATGCTGCCCCCACTGGGATGAGGTATTGCTTTTTGTTTGTTTGTTTTGATTTTTAAAAATCTGTTAACAGTTGCTAGTTGCCAGTTAATGACTTAAATGTTTGATGAGGGCTGGAAGTGAGACTGGGCTAAAGGCTGGAAGGGAGAATGGGGAGTCATATGCTTTTGGCCACATGGAAAGTCCATGTTGTGTGGAAGATGTCATCAGGAAAGGATGATTATAAAGATGTCAACTAAAGTCACAGGTTAAAATCCAGAGAGAGCTGAGGCAAACAGCTCCCTGTTCTTGCTCAGAACCTGAGGGAGATACTGTCGTTGGAGTGATGCTGGAGATGTACAGATTGATGCTGTTTATCTAAGGATGAACACTCTGTCGACTCTACAGAGGCCCAGGCATAGCTGCAAAGGAGTCTTACATGTGGGAAGTGTTATGTGACTGAAAATATGAGAACTGTAGTGTGATGGTGGAGGAGAAGTTTGGAGGCACTGGGTACCTGGAGCGATGGGATGCTTTCTTCTGCAGGATATGGAAATGTGAAAGTAGGCAGCTTCAGGCAGAACAATCTTAACTGGGAACTATCGGTGCTGATGTTGGGCTGTGGTGCTAAGCTGTGTGGGTTTACTACTATGATCCAGGAGCCTGGTTGGATGGTGTGTTAGTCAGTTTTCTCACTTGCTGTAATTAAACTTCCAGAGAGAACAACACAAGGGAAGAAAGATTAATCAGCACAGTTCCAGAGGTGTCAGTCCATGGCTGTTTGGTTGCATCAGCTTGGGCAGAACATCATGAAGATAGGAACAAGAGGCATGGGAGATGTCTTTACTGCCTGGTAGACGGGAACCAGAGAGGAATCAGGGAGGAATCAGGGAATGCTACCCACAAAGTCCTCTTATGCCCCCAGTGATAGACCTTCATCACTAGGCTCTACTTCCCAGAGTTGAAGAACGTCCCAGAGCAGTACTACCAGCTGTGGCCCTAGACTGTAATACATGGCCCTGTTGACGGCTAGACTGATCCAAGGCATTCCCCAAGGCCTTGATATTTAGAGAAGAAACATATCTCCTTCTCTAAACCATGAACATGCTTGCCAGTAATATACCAAGAAGTGGTTTTATGAGATTAATGCCAGGTTGGATTTGGCCACACAGCTTACCACTGAGGGCACAGTCTTTGGGTTGAAGTCAGTGTAGCCTTCAGTCTTTCTTTTTCACATTTTTACATTTATTTTATTACACAATATTTTTTATTGATTATTTAGGAATTTCATGATCCATGATTAAACTCACTTCCCAGTCCTTCCAGGTCTACTCTTCCATGTGACCTCTCAAAGAAAAAGAGAGAAGAGGAAAAGGAGGAAGAGAAGGAAGAGGAGGAAGAAGAAGAGGGGGAAGGAGAAGAAGAGGAGGAGGAGGAGGGAGAGGAGGAAGAGGAGGAAGAAGAGGGTGAGGAGGAGGAAGAAGAGGAGGAGGAAGGAGAAGAAGAGAAGGAGGAGGAAGAGGAGGAAGAAGAGGAAGAAAATCCACATTGTGTTCTTATATACTCGCTGGAGCAAACTCCCAATGGCCATCCCCTTAAAGAAAACTGAGTCCTTCCTTATAAACCCCTGCCAAAAGCCATCAACTGTGAAGAGCTACACTTCAACATCCTTATCACAATTTTAAAGAGTTCTCTTCCATGCCTTTCTCTGTAAGCTGTTGGGGTTGGGTGGGTAGTAGCTGTCCCAGAAGTCTTCCATGTCCCTTTTTCTCAACTGTGAGTCTGTAGTCATAGTTACCACTGAAAAATAACTTCCTTGCCCTTTACAGTCAGTGGGAGCATGGGTCATGGGCTTCCTCAGGATTTCTGGGAGGTCATGTGCATGCCTTTAATCTCAGCAGTTGGGAGGCAGAGATGGGCAGATCTCTGCAAATTTAAAGTCAGCCTGGTCTACAGAGCAACTTCTAGGACATCCACTGCTACAAGAAGAAACCTTGTCACAAAAAAGAAAAGAAAAAGAAAAAGAAAAAGAAAAGGGAAAACAACAACAACAAAAATCCAACCAACCAACCAACCAACCAACCAACCAACCAACCAACCAACCAAAAAACCCAAATACAAACCTAAAACAACAGCAACAGCAGCAGCAGCAGCAGCAGCAGCAGCAGCAGCAGCAGCAGCAGCAGCAGCAGCA
>JANHMN010000006.1:89095187-89139607 GCA_030674055.1 Rhabdomys pumilio
CAGCAGCAGCAGCAGCAGCAGCAGCAGCAGCAGCAGCAGCAGCAGCAACAACAACAACAACAACAACAACAACAACAACAAAAACAAAGAAATAGCCTTCAATGTTAGTTCAAAGGCTCAGCATCTCTAGGATCTTGGAGACTGTCACTCAGTCTAATCTCGTCTTCTGTGTCTTTAAGGGGTTACAACAGCTGCATCTTGCATTGGTTGTTGCAGGAAGTCATGGCCTTTTATTCGGGGCTGTGGGGGTTTTCCCCTGAGGCCCTGATGATAGAGAAGGAACACAGCTCCTTCTCTAAAGTCAGGAACATGCTTGGCAGAGTTTGTAATAGTCTAAGGCCAAAGCCATGGGGGAAGCTGTCAGTTCAGATTTTGAGAACCAAACTTTCCCCACCCCCTCTGTAACTTCCCCTAAGTTCCAAGGCTGCCGTGTGCTCTGTCTGTAATGTTCTTGACATAATTCTGTGTTCCATCCCCCCCCTCTGTATAACATAGCCTGATTAGCTTCCTGCTCATTTTGTCTGATTTTCCCCCTGGAAATAGTGTATATGGTGTTGAACTTCTTAATAAGATGGCTTGCCATAGATAGAGCTTGAGCAATATCCTGGGTCTACTTATTTTATCTACTTTATCCCTGATACCATGGACTTTCCTTTTCAGGACCCTATCACTAAAAAAATGACTTGCTAGTTTAGGTCATGAGATTGTGAGGGACATATTCAAACAGATGGCAGTGTTGCTGGGAAAGATATCCACAAAGTGATCTATGGATCACCTTTGCCTTTGTTGAAATGGAGGAGTCCTGGGTATCTCTAAGAAGATGGGAGTTGAAAGAGATATAGATTGAAAACAAAGAAAGAAAGAAATGAAGAGTTTACAGTCGTTGGACTTGGGATGTAGCTGAACATAGAGGTGTATCTCACTAGTGAAAATGGCATGTGAGAAAAGATCACTGTAGAGAGCCGCTGCGAGAGGTGACAGCATTCGCCATTACAAGATGGCACTGGCACCTGGCGCTCCCGTGGGTAAACAAGTAAATTGCGCATGTGCAAGTGGTGAAAGCGCACCAAGTCACTGCCCAGCCCGGGGCGTCATACGGGGTTTTGAGCAAGCAGCCAATCAGATATGTCCACGCCACCCTAGGGTGTATATAAAGCATCGCCATCTTGGGGCTCTCTCTCTTCCTCCTTTCATCGCAATAAACGCTTGCTGCAGAAGGATTCTGGTGCCCGAGTGCGTTCTTGCTGGCGAGATGATTGTGCGGGGCACAGATCACCAAGTCCAGAGAACACCAGGATTCATAGATGGAAAGATAACTCGTATTTTAGTTTTATTTCTGTTGCTGTGATAAAATATCCTTACAAAAGAGAACATGGTGTAGGAAGGAGCTATTTGGCTTACAAGTCCAGGTTGTAGCCTGTCATTTTGGAAAAGTCAAAGCAAAACCTGAAGCACCTAGTCACAGTGCATCTACAGTTAAGACTAGAATAAGCTCCTCTGTTCTTGGTTTTTTTCCCCTTAGCTAGCTTTCTTCTCTCTTACACAGTTTATAGTATATCCTAGGAGACAGTGCTACTCACAAGGGGCTGGATGGAGAAGACAGAGCTAGGAGGAGTTATCCCAGGGCAATATCATGGAATCCCAAAGAGGGAGCATTTCTCAGGAGGACACTGGTGACAGTGTCATATGCCATGAAATGACCTTATGGGACCAATGCCAGTGTGGATTTGGCTGCACAGCCTCCCACTGAAGGCACAGGCTTTGGGTTAAAGTCAATGAAGATTCAGTCTTGGTTTAAAGGCTCAGTATTTCTAGAATCTTGGAAACTGTTGCTTAGTCTGTTCTCATCTATGTTTTTAGGGAGTCATGATAACAGTAGCTACTTCATTGGGCAACTGCAAGAATCAATCAACTCTAACTGTTAAAGCTAGGAAGGACAAAGTGGTAGTAAGATCTACTTACAAGCCCATGATAAAGTTTACACAAGAGAACATATTAACTCCATACCTCGTGTTCAGTCCTAGATGAGTGAGGCAAGATCTCAGCCAGCAAAAAGGGGCATGATCCAGGTCCATACTGGGAGGAGTATGGTAAAGACCTGGGAGAGGCTTTGGATCCTGATTGATCCAGGATATCGGACTTAGCTTCAATATACATGGGGTCCATGTTCCCAGGATCTGACCTGAGAGTTCTTACATTAAAGTGATGATATCAAATGGTTATATGTATTGGTTTTAATCTAAAAAAATAAATCCCCCAAACATGTGGATTTAAAAGGTCAGAAGAGTAAACCTTCTAGGCAAGGATTTCAGCTTCCATTACAATCCCCAGAAACTACTTGGATAGCACATGCTCAGAGGCTGGGTTCTTGCTTTACAAGGAGCTGCTGCTCAGGGTCATTGTGGTACCCAGCGGCAAGTCTGCCATTAGTACACAAGCAGGGCATATGCTCTCTAGTTCATTGCTAAGGGCTCTGTGCCCTTAGTATATAGGCTAGACACATCTTCTCTACCTCATGGCTAAGAGCTCTGCATGTTGTAAGTCTGGTTTTCATGGGCTCAGGACCTAGGTCAGCTTGAAGGTGAGTGAACAAAGTCTGAATATCTAGGGATGGTTGTATAAGGACTACCATACTGTATAAACCCCTGGACTGACTCTATTTAATGTGATTGTTGGTTCACATGGTAAATGACCTTTTGGATCAAAGACCTTTCGATGATAAAATAAATATTTCAAAAAGAATTCATGCATAGTCTCATTCAACAAGATTAATACTTTAGTTACCCAGAAGCCAAACTTCAGTAGATAGCAGATGATGCTGTAGACTGCTGGGCTCTGGGCCTCGAGAACAGGTAGGGGTGGTGTGTTATATCTCATCTGTGATGTTAGGGTCCAAAAGCTCTGGATTCATGACTGAAGACAGGACCAAAGATAGATGAAACTGACAATTGTACCACATGCCTGTCTTCATTCAGTGGCTGGAAGAAGATGCTTTTTCAATATTTTATCCCCACCACTGCATCATCTCTCTCTCTCTCTCTCTCTCTCTCTCTCTCTCTCTCTCTCTCTCTCTCTGTGTGTGTGTGTGTGTGTGTGTATGTGTGTTATCAGAGGACAACCTGTGGAAGTTGGTTCTCTCCTTTTACCATGTGAATTCAGAGGATGGAACTCAGGTCATCAGGCTTTGGCAGCAAATACTTTTACCTATTGAGCCATCTTGCTGGCCCTGGAGGTGGCTTCCACTGATACTTTGAACTATGGTGTGTTGTAGAGCTGAATGTCTGTGTGGAAGAAAAGAACATTTAAAGTCACCTCTCCAGTGCCTCAACTGGCTCCTGCTGATTCAATGACTAAATCTGTGATGACCTCAAGACCCCCAGAACAAGACAGCCAAGCTACCATCATCAGACCTGGCCCTGGGCTGTGGATCCTACGGTAAGAAACTAAACAACTTGAAAAAGAGAGATTGTAGGAAAGAAGGTACATGGGGAGCCAGAAAATACTCTATGTGAGTTCAAATTCCCCAAAGAAAATTCCAAAGCACAAAGGCTAGGAGTGGAGATTACAACTACAGGGAACAGCCAGTGAACTAAAACCAGTAGCATTTATTCCCATTGAAATGTAAATACTAAAGTGTCTTAGGGTTTCTATTGCTTTGAAGAGACACCATCACCACAGAGACTCATAAAGGAAAGCACTTAACAGGGATTGGCTTATATTTTAGAGGTTTAATCCCTTGTCAGAATGTCAGGAGGCATGGCAGCCCACAGGCAGACATAGTGCTGTAGAAGGAATAGAGAGGTTTATATTTGGATCTGCAGGCAGCAGGAAGAGAGCAAGACAGACTGGGCTTGGCTTGAGCTCCTGAACTCCAAAGTCCACTCCCAGTGATACTCTTCCTCCAACAAGGTTACACCTACCCCAACAAGGCCACATGTTCTAATCCTGTGAACCTGTGGTGGCCATTTCCTATTCAAGCCACCACAGAGAACGATCTGAAGATAAATTTAAAGTGAGCACATCTGAGTTTTACAAAGATACAAAAGAAGGAATGATACATGAAAGGCCAAGAAATCATGAGACAAAACCAGCCCCAGAGAAATCACTAGCAGATGCGTATGAAAATGAATTAATTGGCTTCCACACTTGGAAAAAATAATTTGGGATAGAAACTTGTTTCGAAGACAAGATCAACTCTGGACTAGGTATGTCTAAAACAGCAGCAATGAATTTTTGGGATATAACACTGGTGACTTCACCCTGAGCTTTGCACAAAGACAGAGAAGAAAAGGAGAAAAGACAAGTTAGCAGACATGGAAGATAGACTGAGAGATCCAAGTGTATGTCTAACCAGGCTGTTAGAAAGTAAGCATCTGGGGAACTGGGGGGAAAAAGTAAAAACAAGAAAAAAACCCTCATAAAATCTGAGATGATTATGAAATTGAAAGACAGACCTAAGCACTCTGATTATGAACCCACTGTAAACACCAAGCAGAAACATGGCTCCCATAATGTCAAGTGAATAGAAATTCCTGAAAAAGCCCCAGTTCTTCC
This sequence comes from Rhabdomys pumilio, assembly GCA_030674055.1. NCBI lineage: Eukaryota > Metazoa > Chordata > Mammalia > Rodentia > Muridae > Rhabdomys > Rhabdomys pumilio. The sequence goes on from JANHMN010000006.1 coordinate 89,099,742, forward strand.
TTCCTCCTCCGACCTCTGATTCACCAGCATGGTTAGGTACAATATTCTTTTCCCAGATGTACTTGATTGCCAGAATTCTAAAGACAGAAGCTCAGGGCCTCCTTCCTGACTCATTATATTCTGGCCCTTAATGGAAGGACTCCCACAGTCCTAGGGAGAAGGGGCCCTTATTGAGTGCCCTACTCATCCTGGCTGCTTGGTAGAGGGAGGGCTTCATAGCTCTTCTGCTCTTTCATCTGCCTCTGATGGATGACACCCTATGTCACTTCCATGTTTCACAGATGCGTGGTTATTGGGGTGCTCTTTGATACATGGAGATGAAAGATGCTGGATTAATTCAAAGCTTTATTTATGTGTATGTGTGTGTGTGTTTTTTACTATTATTAATAGTTAAATTGCTGAGCACTGTGACAGCCCTGTCAGAAGCCCTCCGACGCATTCTCTTTCCTGCAAGAGTAAACACTGCCTTCAGAGGTTTGGCTACTGTTTTATTTATTTTTTTCTTTCTTAGCACTAAAAAACGACTTGAAACACAGTATTTAGGTTGAAGACATTTTTGATGTTTTCTCTTCTCTACAGCCGCCTTTGTACTTCCTACTCCAATGTGAATGGTGGGCAAGCAAAGGAGAGTTCAGGGGCTAGCCTCACTTTGGCTTTGGAGGCTGGCTGGTTGTCTGCACAAGGATGACTGTTCAGAAACCAAGGTGTCATGAGGGTTTTCCTCACATGCATTGGAAGTGTACACAAGGCTCTGGTCTGGATGTCCTGACTGTTACCCTTTCCTGAGTTACCTCTGAATATGGAGTGGAGTTTCTCTCTTTAAATCTAAATCTAAGATATAAGCACATATATAATTTTATTTATTATATATTTATACTATTTATATATTTAATATACATTATTATTGTTAATATTATATACATCCCTACTGCAATTTCTTCTCCCTCTGTTTTTGCAGCCTTCATCCCCCATCCACTCCTCCTCTATATCTCTTTAAAAAGGGCAGGCCTCCAATGGATATCAACCAGACGTGGCACATCAAGTTGCAGTAAAATTAGGCACCTCGTTTCATATTAAGGCAATCAGTATGAGGAAAAGGGTCCCAAAAGCCGACAAAAGAGTCAGAGACAGCCCCTGCTCCCACTTTTAGGAGTCCCACAAGAAGACCAAGCTGCACAACTGTAGGGTCTATCTATACAGAGGGCATAAGTCAGTTCTGCCAGTTTTATTCTTGGGATAGAAAAGAAAGGCTTGAAAGCAAAGCAATCTGACATTTAAGACTCATTTCCCTCAGATCCCACCCAGGCCCTAGGAGACTTCCTGAATTTGGGAGAACACATGCCTTTTTGATTCTGCATTTACCCTGAATGCAGCTGGTGCACGTGGCCAATGGTGAGTTGAGGATTCTACGTAAAGGAAAGTTGACTGGAATATTCCATTAGGAATGCAATTTACTGAGATCGCTAGAACACAACAATAAAACAAGTCACAGGTGCCTAATCTGGACCTGACTGAGTAACACCTTTTAAAAAAAATCTTATTTATGAAGGAACTGGGAGACAATTCAGATGAAGATTAATGGACTGTGAAATGAAAGCAGTAAGATAAACGACTAATTCGATAAAGTTCTCCGCTTCTTGATTGTAACCCAAATCTCACATTCTATTCAAAGCAGCAACTTTCCTAAGAGAAAGAGGTTTGTTTTGGAAGGAAATACTGATTAGGCTTTTGGGTTGCTTACCAATCCAGTTAATGACGTGGAGTGAGTCATATAGAACACAGTGAAACGATTGAATTAGGAACAGGTCTTGAGTGAAACTGAGGTTGGCAAAGACAGTAAAATCTGCTAGACTTCATATCAGCACAGGACACTGATGGGAAAATTATCCCCAAAGTCATTACTTTATAAAGTAGTTGCTCAGTCATGTCAGAAAAAAGTGAAAGACAACAAAAATTTTATAGTTCCCTTGTAGAATAAACTAGATTTTCTGAGTTACAAGGATTTTAAAACTTACAAGATATTATCAATACTGAGCTAGAGAGATGGCTCAGTGGTTAAGAGGGCTTGATGCTCTTGCAGAAGATCCAGTCTGAACCAACATCATCCTGGTCGCCGTTAGTACTGGCTGAACCCTGAGGTGTTATGTCTGAGTCTCTTAGAGATGACTCAGACTCATGTCTAAGGAGATCACAGAAATACGATGAGCTCAGGCTCTTAAACAACTTTCATAACTTGAGCTTTCACGTCAGAAAGATGGACTTATGGGGCCCGGAGAGATGGCTCAGCACTTAAACTCTTGCTGAAGACCTCAGTTCAGTTCCCAGGCTCACAGCTGCCTGTCTACAAGGGGCTCAGATGCTTTTTCTGAATTCTTTGGGCACCTGTATTTACAGGCATATGCCATCCCCACATATAAACATAATAAAATATAATTAAATCTAATAATAAGAAAGGGAGGAGGAGGAGAAGGAGGAGGAAGAAGAGGAGGAGGAAGAAGAGGAGGAGGAGGAGGAAGAGGAGGAGGAGGAGGAAGAGGAGGAGGAGGAGGAGGAAAAGCCATCTGAATCCATCATAAAGAAGTGAAATACACAGACAGCACACATGTAAATGGAAAGACTCTCAACGCCATTATTGTTATAATGCAAACAGAAGCTACAGTTGTCAGCATGACTGCAATTCAAGAGTCAAACTCAGATGCTGGTGAAGGAACTAGAACCTGATGTTACTGTTAGTTCTTCAATGGATTTTTAGGGTTTCAAGGGTAGTCTTACTATGGATGAACATTATGTTGACCTGAGAATTGTGTTTGGTTTGTGGGTGCCTAATTTATAACCACCGAAACCATGGGAACAACACAGATGTCTCTCAATCACTGCCTGAACAAACAAAGTCCTGTCTTCACACAGTGAAATGCTACCCATGTGATAGAAGTGACTCACAAAACACAAATGGTTCTTAAAAGTATTTGTAAAAAGGTAGCTACCAGGACCATATCCTCTATTGCTAAATATAGAGATTCTTGTAGAAGTTCTTGACTCCATGAGTCAGGGAGGGTAAAGATAATATAACCCAAGAGATGGAGGAGAAACTGGAGGTTGGAAGAGCACAGGAACCAATCTAAAACAGGTTCTGAGTGGTCAAAACGTCAAGAAATTAAGCAACAAACATAAATGATGGCATTTGCTGCTGTAAAATTTTCTCTGAGGACCGCCTTCATTACATCCCTAGGATTTTGGTATGTTTTATTTTAATTTTCATTTAAGTCTTGGAACACTTTTTTATTTCCCTTTTGATTTCTTCAGTGACCAGTTTTCATTAGTATGTTGTTTAACGTCTGTGAATTTGTGTATCTCAGCTGCTCTTAACCTGTGGATCACAACCCCTTTGAGGGTCACAGATAAGACACCCCACATACATTGTAATATAATATTTATTATATTACAATCTAATAAAGTAATTTTATGCTTGGGGGTCACCACAATATGAACTGTGTTAAAGGGTTGCAACATTAGGAAGATGGAGAACCACTGGTGTATTTTCTGTAGCTCTGTGGCTGTGGATATCCAGCTTTATTTAACTGTGGTTAGATAGAATGGAGACTATGATTTTAAATTTTCTATGTTTGTTGAGACTTGCTTTGTGTCCTAATATGTGATCAGTTTGGGAGGAAGTTCTATGGTCTGCTGAGAGAATGTGTATTCTCTCATGTTTGGGTGGAATGTTCTGAAGACGTCACTTCACTGCAATATTTCTCTGTTTAGGTTTTGTCCAGCTCACTTGTTTGAGAGTGGGAAGCCGATATAACCCACTGTCACTGTGTTGGGGATGTTCTGTAGTTTTACATCCAATCATAGGTCATATGAAATTGGGTGCAGCTGTGTTCTGTGCGTAGATGTCTAGAATTCAAACGTTGTGTTGGTAGATTTTTCTTTTAAAGTTGTGAAATGTTGATAAAGCAAGCTGAAGAAAACACCAATAAATGAGAAGTATCCCATGTTCATAGATTAGAGGAATTAATTATTAAATGCTTGTACTAGCTAATGTGATCCATAGATACCCAATCACTCTCAAATTATTTTCCTTATGGCATTTAAAATTTTAATTAAAATACAATTACATAAGTTCCCCTCCTTTTTCTTCCTTCCTTTCTCTTACATTCCACCCCCAAATTCATGTCCTCTCATTCTCTAATTATTATTGTTATATATATATATATATGTGTGTATGTATAAATAAATAAATAAATAAATATAATTGCAATCTTCTGAGTTTGCTTAGTGTTTCTTATTTGTACATATATTTAGGGCTGACTACTTGGCATTAGATAACCATCTAGGTGGCTTATTCCTGGGGACGGTTCAAGTCTCCATCTCAGCACTTGTTAGTTGCTTGAAGCTCTTTATTTAGGGTTGAGGGTACTGTGAGATTTCCCCATCTATGTTGGCTTGCTTGTTTATACTATCATTCAGGTGTTGCTTGAGCAGCTGTATCATTGAGGTATTATGAATGTAGCTTCCCTGTCATGTCTAAAGGATACAGCTCAGAGGTCCTGTGGCCTTTGTATTTTTTATCTCTCTCTTTTATGCTGTTCCCTGAGCCTTAGGTATAGGGAGACATTATATTGTGAATGTACCAGTTGAGGCTGGTGTCTCATGGTCACTTGTTCTTGGCTTTGTGACCTATTGTGGCTGTCTGTTATGGTCTCTTTCTGTTTCAAAAAGAAGCTCCTTTGATGAGAGATGAGATAGACACCTGTCTATGGTCATAAAGATCAGTATGTAGGATCTAGTTAAGAATTACGCTTGTTTAGGGAAATGGCAGTCGTAAGTGCTCCCCTAAGATCTATGACCTCACTAGCCGTGGATAGTTGGCTAGGTTCAACAGAAATAGGAACAACAGTCCTAATAGCTGTATGCAACTACAGAAGAGCCCACATAGACAAAGAAATCTTAATCAGAAGTAGAAAAGTTGAAGGTGTCAACTATCTGATTTCAAAATGTGCTACAAAGCAGTAGAGATATCCTATCACGGCATGAATGTAAAGACAGAAATCTATACTAATGGAACAGACTAGAGAGCTGTGTGATTAACCCACCATTACGGCCAACTGCTCATTGACAAACACACCAAGAATATACAACAAAGGACAGATAGTCATCTCCTAAACAACAAATTGCCTAGCCCTTGTCCAAAAATAAAATCAGATCATATATCACTCCATTCACCAGAATGAAACAAAACTCTAAAATTCTAGAAGAAATTGGAGACATTCATATGAACTGATCTGGGCAAGGGTTATTTGGAACTGAAGCCAAAGCAAAATGGAGACAGGATAAAACCAAAATAGGACAATGAAATTACATTGGAAGAAGAAGCTGATATACAGCAAAAAAGTGAAGACTAAGAATGGTGTAGATGTCTGTAAGCTGAGTGTCTGCAAAGCAGCCAGCAAGTGATATTCATGAAGAGCTTGACTTAGAATAAGACAGCAAGTAGCCCAATGTGGAAGATGACATGAAAAGAGAAAACTTTTCTCAGAAGGGAAGGATGACCCATAGGTATAAATGCTTAGCACCAGCACACACACACACACACACACACACACACACACACACACACACACACATTTATATATGTACATATGTACACATGTGTATTTATACATATATATATATGTATATATATACACACACATACATGTATGTGTATAAAAGTGTGTCTGTGTCTGTGTGTGTAAGTGTTTAGCACCAACAGTCATCAAGGACATGAAAAGCCCTCAATTTACATATATATATACACATACACACACACACATGCACACACACACATATGTGCTTAGCAGCAGTCATAAGGAACATGAAACTTTTTTTAACTCTAAAACATTTTTATAAAATTTTGTCTTTTAATACAATTTCACATCTATTCATAGTACATTCTGATGTGTCATTTTTTTTCTTTTTTGTATTTTTTAATTGGACATTTTATTTATTTGCCTTTCAAATGTTATCCCCTTTCCATGTTTCTCCTCTGCAAACTCCCTATCCCATCCCCCGCTTACCCTGCTTCTATGAGGATGCTTCTCCACCCACTTTCCCACTTCTACCTAACCGCCCTAGCATTCCTCTACACTGGGGCATAAGCCTTCACAGGACCAAGGGCCTCCCCAAGGGTCTGGTTGGTTGATATTGTTCTTCTTCCTATGGGGTTGCAAACCCCTTCAGCTCCTTCAGTCCTTCCCCTAACTCCTCCATTGGGGTTCCTGTACGCAGTTCGATGGTTGACTGCAAGCATTCACATCTGTATTGGTCAGGCTCTGGCAGAGCCTCTCAAGAAACAGCTGTATCAGGCTCCTGTCAGCAAGCACTTCTTGGCATCCACAATAGTGTCTGGGTTTGGTGTCTGCATGTGGGATGGATTCCCAGGTGGGCAGTCTCTGGATGGCCTGTCCTTCAGTCTCTGCTCTACTCTTTGTCCCTGTATTTCCTTTAGACCAGAGCAATTCTGGGTTAAAAGTTTAGAGGTGGGCGGGTGGCCCCGTCCCTCAAACAGGGGGCCATGCTTGACCTCTGGATATGGTCTCGACAGGTTCTTCCTCCCTTTTGAGTGCTATTTCAGCTAATGTTATTCTTGTGGGGTCCTGGGAGGCTCTTGCTTTACTGGCATCTGGGACTTTCAGATTGCTACCCCTAGTTCCCCATCCCCCATTGCTATACACCTCTGTTCAATTTCCTGACCCTCTGTACACTTCCTCCATCTCCTCCCATACCTGATTCTTCCCCCTTTTCCCCTCCTCCTCTTCTCTTCCTCCCAAGTCCCTCCCATCCTCTATTTCCCTTGATTATTTTGTTCCCCCTTCTAAGTATGACTGAAGCATATTCTTTGGTGTTCCTTCCTGTTGAGTTTCATGTGGTCTATGAGTTGTATCATGGGTATTCCATGCTTTTTGTCTAATATCTACTTATCAGTGAGTATATACCATGTTTGGGCTTTTGTGACTGAGTTACCCCACTCAGGATAATACTTTCCAGATCCATCTATTTGCCTTCAAATTTCATGAAGTCATTGTTTTTAATAACTGAGTAGTACTCCATTGTATAAATGTACCACATTTTCTGTATCCATTCCTCTGTTGAGGGACATCTGGGTTGTTTCCAGCTTCTGGCTATTATAAATAAGGCTGCTTTGAACATAGTGAAACATTTGTTTTTTATTAAATGTTGGAGCATTGTGGTGCGCCAACGTCATTGCGTGTGGTGTGCCAACGTCATCACGCACTATCACACTGCCGCCATTGGAAGATGGCGCTGACATCAGCCCGGACTCATCCCGCTTAACTAGTAAACAAGTGCTCAGAGCATGCTCAGAGTCCCTTGAATCAGCCTACATGTGAAGCATCCCGAGACGTCATATTCTCCTGAGCTCTGCTAGCCAATCACAGAGGTACACGCCAACACGGCCGACCTAATAGGTATTTAAGGATGTCTCCCTTTGCTTTTGGGGTCTTCCCTTCCATTCCAGCTGCAATAAAGCCTGCTGTAGAAGAATCCTGTTGTCTGAGTCCGTTCTTGCTGGCGAGATCGTGACGAGGACAGCCACAGAGCATCTTCTGTGTATATGCCCAGGAGTGGTATGTCTGGGTCCTCAGATAGTGCTATGTCCAATTTTCTGAGGAACCGCCAGACTGATTTCCAGAGTGGTTGTACCAGCTTGCAATCCCACCAGCAATGGAGGAGTGTTCCTCTTTCTCCACATCCCCACCAGCATCTGCTGTCACCTGAGTTTTTGATGTTAGCCATTCTGACTGGTGTGAGGTGGAATCTCAGGGTCTTCTTGGTTTGAATTTCCCTGATGACTAAGGATGTTAAACATTTCTTTAGGTGCTTCTCAGCCATTCGAGTTTCCTCAGTTGAGAATTCTCTGTTTAGCTCTGTCCCCCATTTTGAATAGGGTTATTTGGTTTTCTGGAGTTTAATTTCTTGAGTTCTTTGTATATATTGGATATTAGCCCTCTATTAGATGTAGAATTGGTAAAGGTTTTCCCAATCTGTTGGTTGCCGTTTTGTCCTATTGACAGTAGGAACATGAAACTTAAAGCCCTCAACTTGTTAGGGCTGCCATCATGAAAAAAAGATGTGTGTAGATCAGGATGTGGAGTCAGACACATTTGGACATTGATGGTGGGGATATGAATCAGTACAATTGTGGAAAAGAGCATGGGGTTGCTTCAGAGAATTAAAGCAGACATTCTATAAGTTCCATCAGTCTCCTTCACTCTGCACAGCCAGAGGAAGAGCAATATTGTGCCACCTGGGTCCATGTTTACAGAAGAATTACTCATAAGTGTGGTAATTAGATACAGTGGAATACTGTTCAACCTTCAAATAGAGAAATCCTGTCCTTTGTTATAGCATGAACAAACTTAGGAGATGTTTCTTATATATTATTAAGTGAAATAAGCCTTATCTGGAGACAAATTCAGCATGGCCTCTCATACACATGGAATCTAGACAGTTTGAACTCTCAGAGACAAGAGAAGGATGGTTTGTACAACAGTGGTTAAAGGAGGACCAGGGAAGGTTCAGAGATTACAAGAGTTTCATTAAGGGAGAAAGATGAGGAGAGCTGTTGAAGGGCAAAGTGGCCAGAGTTAATAATATGTAGTTGAAATTGCCAGAAGAGATGGCTTTAAATGTTCTTGTTACAAAAGACAATGAGTGTTTGAAACAATGGATACACTAGTTAGCTTAATTTGGCCAATTCACAATGTGTGTATAGATATGTGTATGTATGTGTGTGCATACACACACACAAACACACATACACACACATACACATAAGCATCTTTTGTCAATTAAAAAATAACTGAAGGGGCACTGGAGAGATGTCTTTGCAGTTAAGGGCACATCCTGCTCTGTCAGTTGACCCGAGTTTTGGTTTCCAGCACCCAGTAGGGCAGCTCACAACCACCCATGACTCAATTCCATGAGATCCAGTACTCTTTTCTGTACACATATACACACAGAGAGATATAAATAATTTACTAAAAATAAAATAAAATAAACATCTTTTAAAAATGAGTAAAAGGCTAACAAAATGGCTCAGTGGTTGAAAGTGCTTCCTCTAATAGCCTGGCCACTTGAGTTTGACTACTGGACTGCATGGCAGAAGGAGGGAACCAACTCTTGAAAGTTGTGCTCTGACCTCTCTACATGCCCTAAAGCATGCACATATCCACATTCACACATACATCTCTCTCACATACAATGATACACAAAACAATTTTAATGCAGAGACATTACACTGGTTACAGTAACCAGTGTAAAGACTCTGACCGACTGTGTCCTGTGTCTGTCTTGGATGTGAATAGATACATTTTAAACCTTAGTCATGACAATACTACATGGATAGTTTTGCTTATAAACAGCACAATGTAAGCATTGTCTCAGACCCTTGCATGGAGTTCTCTGTACTGCTTGCAAATTCCTCCATAGAGTGAATACTACGGTCTCCTTAACTCTTTCTATATGCAAAGTTAAGATTTTCTTCATAGATTATGCACATATATGACTTTTATGATCCACATCAAAGGAGGGCATCCACAAAAGTTTATATAAGCATAAGCCACTTAGGTCCAGGCCAGGGTCTGTGATGTCTTGGAAATGGTCCTTCAAAGGCTATGACGTTTGGAGGCAATTGAAAGACACATTTTGGACCTAGGAAGGGCATGAAATTAAGCATTTTGGTTGAACTAAATAGATTCTATTTCCAGGATGAGTGCCTGAGAGAATGTTTATTAAGTACCTGGAGAAATGAAAATTAATACAAATGTCTATTAACCACTAAAGCCCATAGAAGGATGAGACTGAGCAATGGTAGCAGAGAGGAAGAGAGAGAGTCAGGATAGTGGAGGACTCGGCATGTGTGGAGACTTACAATGAAGACAGAGACTCATGGCATAATTAAATCAAGTCCTTGGACAGCTGAGCGGCAGGCTGTTAATGTGCCACAAAGGAGACTGAAGATACTTTTGAGAACGTAGATTTGGTTTCAGTGTCTGTGGAAGCCATGCAGATCCTGTGCCCCAGCATCTCAAAATTAATGTGTGTGCTAATTAGTGATGTGTCTGATAAAGAGGGGCCTGGTTCTGCAGATTTGCCTAAGGTAATGGCATGCAGATGGTCATTTATTTATTTAGAAATGCCAGCATTATTTTATCAAGGGAGATTAGTCAATTCGCAAAACCTGAATGCCTCGTAATGTGTGTGTATGTGTGTATGTATACATATATACATGTTTGTATGTGTATATGAGTGTGTGTGCACTTATATGTGGAGGTCAGAGGATGATGGGTAGTGTCTTTGTTGATCACTTTCCATTTATATACTGATCTTGGGTCTCTCACTTGAACCTAAAGCTCACCCATTCATTGAGTCTAGCTGGCCAACTTGCTATGGGAGTCAGTTCTTCATCTCTATGGACTGAGTGCTGGAATTACAGACAGGCCATACCCTGCCTGGCATTTATGTGGTGCTGAGGATACAAACTACAGTCCTCATGCTTGCATGACAAATGATTTATCTGCTAAGCCATCTTCCTAGATCAACTGTGTATAGCATTAGCTCTTAGTTAATCCACATACTTCCAAAGATACTGGTAACAATAAGTGTTCAGAAAGTTTTGGCAGGGGAAGAATAATATGAATGAAAAGCATCAGTTCAGAGTCTTTGAAAAGGCCAGCTTAGCATGAAGCAAACTGATAGCAGAGGCAGTCAGCGACCTGCCAAGAGAATCAGGACCATAGAAGCCACCATTCAGTGGAAAGGCTTGGAATCAGAGGTCTCTGCTCTTGCCATGCATGCCTTCTTCATGCCTACAGGATATTTTTTTTTACAGATTCTTCTACACAATGCACATACACTCTTCAGCCAGTGTCCACATACCCTGCCAAGTAGACAGGACACTCCCAGGGGCCTGTTTGCTGCTCAGTGGAGGAAAGAAGAAAAGAGGAAAATGGTTTCTGTGATGTAGAGTGGAGTTGACTGTAGCCATTCCTCCATTGTGTAGGTGTCTGATGGGCAATAGTTGTTTCTGCCAACCTGAGAGGGATACTGTGCTTTCCAATGAGATTAGCATTCTATTTCACCTTGCAGAATAAGACTCACTCTGAGGGTTTGTTTCCAGTAAGGCAATGTTCTCTGAAAGGAAAAGTAACATATTCCCAAGGACCTGATTTGGCGTGTTTGGATTCTGTTTTCTGCCATTCATAGGAAGATGGCATATACAAGGATACTAAATTCAAGTTTCTTTGGAATCGTGCATTCCTGCCATGTGCTCCCAAGAAATCATAGGACATGTGGTGCTTTCTTTCAGGTCTCTAAGTCTTGGGAGGTTGGTAAAATCAATGATTTTCTCTGTCCTATGCACTGCCCTGTGGTGAATTGCTAAACTCCAACCTAACAGTCAATGCCCTTAGATAATTTCCATGTCAGTCAAGGCTTCATAAAGGAATAGATGATATCCTCATGTTAGTGTGTGTGTGTATGTGTGTGTGTGTGTGTGTGTGTGTGTGTGTGTGTGTGTGTGTGTAGCAAAGCCACCAATTGAAATAGTAGAGCTAATGCTGTCAAAAGAATGTGGAGGGGAGACCTGTCAGCACTCTTCATGACAAAGGATGAGTTACCAGAATCCAAACCCAAAAGGTCAGTCATGCATAAAAGGCCACCTTCTGGGAAGCCAGACCCAGCTGGTCACATACAGGTTGTACAAACCTAACCCAAAAATAGGAAACTCAAAATATTCCCAAATCTGAAATGATTGAATTCTGAATGTGATTCTACAATTGGAAAATGTCACCCTTGGTGTTCTGTGATGGTCATATCCAAGACAGATACACTGAAAACATTGAACAAAAGTACCTTTAACCTACATATATGAGGTGTGCACGAAACATGCATTTTCTGTTTGGACTTGGGTCTTTCTGTAACACGTCTTATTTTGTATGTGCAAACATTCCCAAAATCCAAAAAGAAACCTGAAATCTCAAAACACTTCTGGTCTCAAATGTTTCAAGAAAGGGTTGTTGAGTCTATAGGTCCTGTATCTCTCCTTGTGTCTGTTCCTCTGATCTACAGGAGGTCCTAAGGAACACAGCCAAAAGCCAGGAGAAAGCTCTGCCCTTGTGAATCAGCTCAGCTCTGAGCTTGGTATGACAGAGAAGGAAGAAGAGTAGATGTAGGTGAGGAAAAGGAAGCACTGAAACAGTCCCACTCTTGGGATCTGCTGAGCCCACACTTGTCCTTTTGGCACTGAAACTTCATGGTTTCCATTTAGCAAGTGCTAAGTCACCATCACTCTGTTTTCTCTTGTGAGGGAAATGTAACCCACAATCACTGATAATGTTCAAAATACAAGGTAGCAAAGGAGAAGATGCTCTTGTCCTTACTTTTGTAATGAGCCTTGAGGGTCAGAATGATAATTACTATTATTTCTTTCCTCATTGGCTCCATGTTCCCTGTATCCTTTACTAGCCCCATGTTTGAATGGGCTTTTAAATTTCTGCATGGCTGAAGACACTGGAACCTTCATTCCATTAGGGTGGTGGACTTCATTCTATTGAAGTCTATTGGCCAAATCCATTGTCTAAGGAAACACTCTTAAGGCACTCCAGGAGAAGGGGTGATGGATCAGTCAGTAAAATGTTGGCTGCACAAGACTGAGTACTTGAGTTTGGATTCCAGCACCAGCATTCAAAGCTGAGTATGGCAGTCTGCATATGTAATCCCATCACTGGGTAGGTGGACATAGACAGATCCTCAGAGCTTTCTGTTCATCTGGTCGTTCAGCCTACTTAAGTTGGCAAGCTCAAGATTCAATGAAGACCCAATCTCAAAAAATAAGACATTGAACAACTGAGGGATATATTTGGCCTCTGTTGAAATGTACACAAATGCTTATCAAATGCTTATGTACCTGTCAACATACACACACACACACACACACACACACACACACACACACATACAGAGAGAGAGAGAGAGAGAGAGAGAGAGAGAGAGAGAGAGAGAGAGGGAGAGAGAACATTTGGGTTTCTAATCCAGTTCTTGTTTGCTAAGACATTGGTGAGTCATTGGTGACTCATATTCTTCCTGGATACTGCATCCATCCTCATGAACCACTTTTCAGTTCTTTTTAGTTCAATTATGTAAAGTCAGAATGGTCAGTGATCAGTCTCAGCCTCCAACTCATTGGCACACTGGAATTATGACTTCCAAACCCACTGAACCTAGGCTGTGGGAATAAGAAGCAGTAATTATTTAAGTAAGTTATGAGAAATGATAGGACATTCATTTTCTAGTAGTTTCCTAGATTTCTTACTAGTTTCTTTAAATCCTAGCTGTGAGAAAGAAGTAGCACTTGGGGTCTGCTGTTCAAAGTACATTCTGAGTCCTGCTGGGATCACAAGTGTTTTTCTGGATGGCTTGAAACTAAGCCTTCAGGAGGCCACATCACAACTACACAGAGCCAGACACTTCGGAGTATGGTAAGACCAATGGGTTTCTCAGCAGTACCCAATGTCTGATTTCATTGTAAAATGTGTCCTCTGGCTTGGGACAACATGACCTTGGGCACCACACTGAAAAAGATAACTGTAAATCTGTAAATAACACCTTTAGTCCAAGAAGCTTGGATAGGTATGACAAACACATGTCTATCTTATATGTCTAGTTCCCAAATGACAGGACAAACCCATTCTACCAGCAGAGAGGTCTAATTTAATCAACTTGTGCTACTTAACTATTTGTTAACTAATGAAATGTGAACCTTTCGATATTGAGATCACAAGTGTTAGACTAGGCTAACCATAAACGACATACCTTTTTTTCTTGAGAGTATTGCCACATTGTTATCAAGGTATTCATCATTTATCTCTGCAGATGTAGTCACTTTGTACGTGAGCTGGCGTCACACCTGTTGAGCAGGTACCAGGTGACTAGAGAAAGGGACTGCCTTGCTACCTATAGAATTGGACATCTTGTCTACCTGATAGATGACTGTCTCCACTGTGGATGCTTCAGGTGGCCATTTAGATGGATGCAATAGTTTCACATTTTGTGTCTATTCTGAGAAGTTTGTCCCATTATGTCTTTTTTAGTCTTCCATCTTTCTTTTATACTATATTGGTTCTCACTAGGCAACACCTACATTCCATGAGACCGAGTAGAAGCCCATGCTTTTTCTCCTTTTATGAGTTAGCTTGTTCTTAATCTTGCTTTTTAAGACAAATTTCAGAGAGTCTACTAGTTTGGACTGGAGAAATAATATTTTTCCATTTTCATAAATATCAAAGAGATGCTTAGCATTTTTTCTAACTATGAGTCTAGTCATTAAATCACAGTGGTGTTAGTATACTCATGGCTTGGCATGAACTGACATCACATAACATTTGACAACATAATCCATTGTTTGTAAATGGAGGCAACATATATGCACCACTAGTTTGGTACCACATCAGTTTTTAAGAGATGCTGCTAGAAACAGCATGGAGTTTTCCTGTTTGAGCAATGGCATCAATACGGCTGAAATTATTTGTTCTTTCATAAAAACTTGAGTTGTATTAAAGATCAATTTACTATTCTTTTTAGATTTATTTTATTTTTATTTGTGTCTATGATTGTGTCTGTTAGTAGTCAGCTGAGTGTGTGCAGAAACTCAAAGATTGGAAGAGGGTATCAGATTCCTTGGAGCTAGAGTTACAGGCAACTTGTGAGTCACCCAACGTATATGGTAAGAACTGTTCTCTGGTCCTCTGGAAGAGCAGTTCACAGTCTTAATCATGAAGCCATCTCTTCAGCCCCATTTATATTACTTTCAAGTATTCTTTATCTTCAATTCTTTGTTGATAAACTTGTGAAAATTGATTGCCAGTTCTCAGAGTTTGATTAAGTTTGAAGAACTAGATGATTCCATGAAAATTCTTAGCTTTGTATAGCACACTTCCAAGTTTGCAATTGCCAAATAAAGAAGCACTGTGCTACTGGAAAGATAGTGGTAGAAGCCATATGTCTTAGACCAGCCTGGGCTGGTTTTTGGACTGGAGCAGAGGAAAGACACTGATAGCAGCACTCTTGCTTGATTGTGGACTATGGTCTGCTGTAGTTGACTTTTAAAAAAACCCTTCTGAAATCTGTCATGAAGAATTGGCATGCTCAGTGTATAGAGGAGGAAAGCAGACACTTTCTCACGATAGTCAGCTTCCTGCTTTTGCTCTCTATGTGTATGCTGGTGCCTTTAGAGAATTCTTATTTTGAGAGTCCCTTTTGGACACTACAAAGCCCTTAAGTATTTGGAAATGGTAGGAACATTTTTTCCCAAACAAAGCTTCGCCTAGAAATAAAAGCTTAAGGTTCTGCAGATGGCATTCTGAAATGCTCCATGAGGCATCTACTTTGGGTATGGAATGAAAATGGGAGCTCCTGTGTCCGTGTCACTCATTCCTTTTGACACAGATGTGCACTGGCATCATAGCTTCTTCTAGCTATCCTGAAATGTGTTTGATCAATATCCACAAGGCTTAGGCTTTCCGCTTCACTAAAAGCAGATCTCTGGGACTGGGGAGATGGTTCATTCAGTAAACTGCTTGCCATATTTAAGGCAACCATAGACCTGACTTTGTTCCCTAAAAGCCATCTAATAAAAATCAAGGCATGATGGTGTATGTCTGTAATCACAGATCTGGGGAAATGGAGCTGGGCAGACCATCGAATTCACTAGCTAATCAGCCTAGATTACTCTGTTAGCTCCAGGCCAGTGAGAGACCCTATTTCTACAAAAAGTCCAAGGTGAATGGCATGTGTAGAGTGCTGTTGAGGTTAACCACTGGCTTCTAAATGTATAAACATGTGTGCATCTGCTATACATGCTAAACATGTGTATACTACGCATGCATACATGTGGAGATTCACACATATACATCTGTACACACGTGCATCTGCACACACATACACTTGCACCTGCGTACATATACAGGACAGGTTTCTGAATTATAGGCTATTAAAACAGCTTTTCCAAGAAGTGGAGTCAAGATAGAGAAGCCTTCCTACACCCGTTAAAAGTTCTTTTGGAGGAGGACCGGGAACCATCACTAACAGGGAAAAGGGGAATGTCACTTCTTCTCAAGCAAAAGAAAATCCACTCTTGAAACTTTCTGAAGGAAGAATTTTACCCAAGAGTCTCTGACCTTGAAGGTATTTTTAACCATATGAATGAGATAAATCTTTCAACTCATGCCTTGAAGTTACTACCACTGTGGATGCGGCTGAAAAATTCAAACTCTTCTCGTCTCAGCTGCTGATACAGAAGGAGACATGGGGACATCCTCATAAACACTCATTTGTCTTCAGAGTTGCCTCCAAGATGGAGGTGAGATACTAAATTCTCTGTCAATTTCTTTGAAATGATAAATCAGAAAACACCTGGAAACTTTTTAAATGCCTTGCCAATTTTATCTCTTCCTCGATGGCCCTGAAGTTAAATTATAAATCCCCACATAGACATTTTTCTGATATAAATTATATGGAAAAATGTGTGGGGGCAAGGAAGAACATGTTGAGTTTTAGGATAGAAATATGGGCTCCAGTACAAGCTTGGTACAGTTAGGAATTTAACTAGGACCACCTCAAAAGGATTTTATGGCTCCTGAGAGAGTGTTTGGAACTTGTGAGGTGAACTGTGGAAATGCCAGTTCATTTAACATGAACTTAAAAAATTGTGATCATTAAAAGAAAAGAAAAATTATTTGAATATCCAGCTTGACATGGTTATTGCTGGTGCTAACTATTCCAAGTTTAGCACTCCTGTTTAGGCTAATGACTATCATGACTTGGATATGAAGTTGTCACCTCAAAGGCTTATTTATTGCAGGGTTGGCCCATAGCTAGTAACACTATTTTGGAAGATTCTGAAAAAATTAGGAGATGGAGCCTAGCTTCAAGAATCAGGTCCCTGGGGTCATGCCTCTGGAGGAGGGTGTAACTTGTTCTAGGCCTCTCTTTATTCTCTCTGCTTCCTGTCTGTTACAAAGTGAATAGCTCTACCCTACTCTAATTCTATTAATTCTAGTTCCTTCCCGAATCCATGTGGCTAAAGCAATCATGGATGGAACCCCCTGAAACCTGGGGACCAAACTACATATCCTTGAGTTGTTCTTAGAATTATGTAAAATTAACTGAGACAATTACTTTGACATATCATAAAAAAGAACAAGCTTCAATCTTGACTTGCCTATATTATTCTTGTGTTTGATGTGATACTAAAGTACATATATTGCTATATTATAGGCATATATATATATATATATATATATATATATATATATATCCCAATATAATCTTCAGTTCTACACCTATTACAGTGGTTATAGCTAAACAGCTTAATCTGAGCTCACCCTGCTCATTCTGAGCACTCATTCACATGTTGTCTTGCTGAGTAAATGTCTCCTTTTCTCAAGGGAAACAAACTTTGGCTACATACCCACTTTCTCTTTCACCAAATCTGGGAGGCAAGGGAACACAGATTCTGAAAAATAAGCGCTAGGAAAGAGAGGCTTGGGGACATCCACACTCATGTTTTTAGCTGTTATTAGTTGGAAAGGCCTGCAAGACCTTTATGCCTGTGTTTTGACCTATCAGAAAGAACAAGAGCTCATGACTGTAGTGAATACTAGAGGCCGGCAGATGACATAAGACTCCTTTGTAGGAAAGCTTACTAGACCGAGGTTAGCAATTTCTCTTCTTGTGGAGGCTTAAAGTTGCTTAAATCCATCTTCCCCCACATTTGAATCTGTGAAAGTTATATTTGCTTGCAATATGTATTATTTATGCATTTTTGACAACTCTGCCACTGCCATAATTTAGAAACTCATAGTTGTTTTTGCCTTCAAATTGTTTCTATGCTTTCCCTCTACCCCCACCAAGGTGAGTAGTAGGACTTTCATGCTTAAAACCTGCATTGAGTTCTGAGAATTCAGTTGACCATACTGGGCTCAAAGCAGTTCTGCCCTTTTTTATCCACTGGCATCCTTAGTCTCTCTCTTAGATGGCGAGATATATTTTAAAAGAGATCTGACCAAATCCAGTGGGTTTAAATTCTACAAAGCCTTGGTCCCACCTTGGTCTCACCATCAATGCCGATTTTAGCTCTAGGCTCCCATGTGATGGTTACTGCATTTCCCTAGATGTGGACATGGTTTCAAATGAAGACTATGTCATTCTTGCCGCCAACACTAACTTCCTATGAACAGTTGGCATGTGTGATGAATAAGTGAGCTCAGACCTAAACTACTAAGCTTGAATCTCTATAATGTCTTCAGGAGAATATGAGCTAGACTATACGGATGGCTGAAACCTTTTGGAAATAAGGTAATGATTTTTTTTGAAGATAGGATTGAAGAAATCATTATTTTTTATCATTTGTGAATTTTATTGTAAAAAATATTGCAAGTAAAAAGATCATACACCAAAATTAACTAGACCCGAAGCTCATACATCTCAGTTAACTTCTGTACAGTTTGAATACAAATTCTTAAGCTGTGGCGCTAGCTTTGTGTTGGATTTGAAAACATTCACTATTAAATACATTTTCATCAACCACCAAACATAAGTCTATGATGGAATTAGAACTAGAAAAGTAACTAGCTTTACAGCCTCTTCTGTAACTTGTGTCTGCCCATCATTGTTTCTGCTCTTGTTCCCCTCCTAACACTCGGCATTCTTGTTCTCTATTCTGCATGTTACACTCTATCTGCATGTACCTTTGTTTACACACACACATGTATTATTAACTCCATTCCACAGATGAGGGAGAACAAAAGGCATTAACTACAAAGAAACATTTTGATAAATTTGACTTCATCAAACTAAATATTCCTCATTTTGAAATCTCTGTTAGCACAATAAAAGAGACAAACTAGTCTAAAAGAAAAAGATTCATAAATAACACAAAAAGAGACTTTTAAAAATTAATTAATTAATTAATTAATTAATATCCCAAATGCTGCACCCTTGCCAGTTCTTTCCTCACAGAGTTCCTTCCCCTATTCCCCTTTCTCCTCTGAGAGGGTGGAGTCCCCCTGTGAATCCCCCTCTATTCTGGCACTTCAAGTCTCTGCCAGATTAGACACATCCTCTCCCACTGAGGCCAGATAAGGCTGCCCTACTGGAGAAATGGATACCACAGTCAGGCTACAGCTTTAAGGAGTCTTTACTTCAGTTGTTGGGGAATCCACATGGAGATTTAGCTGTACATCTGCCACACGTGTGCCAGGGTATGCTCTTTGCTTGTTAGATCAGTCTCTGAAAACTCCCAAGGGTCCAGGTTAATTGGCTCTGTTGTTCTTCCCTTGGGGTTTTCATCCCTTCAAGGCCTTCAATCCTTCCCTCAACGCTCCCACAAGTCCCAGACCTCTGTCTAACATTTGGCTGCGATTATCTGCATCTGTTTCAGTTATAGCTGCTGGGTAGAACCTCTCAGAGGATAGTTACGCTAGGCTCCTGTCTGCAGGCGTAACAGAGTATCATTAATAATGTCAGGGATTGGTCCTTGCCAAATGGGATGGACTTAGAGTTGGGTCAGTAATTGGTTAGCCTTTCCTTCAATCTCCACTCCATCCCTGCACTTCTTTTGGACAGGACAAATTTTGGTGGGAAGTTTTGTGGGTGGGTTGGTGTTCTTATTCCTCCACTGGGGGTCCTGCCTGACTACAGGATCTAGCCTTTTTAGTTTCCATGTCCCCCCTGTTTGGCATCTTAGCTAATGTCACTCACATTGACTCCTGGGAGCCTTCCTTGTCCCAGGTCTCTGGGACTTCTTAGATATTCTCCCAGCTGCTGCAGATTTCCATTCATTCTCCTGGCCCTCTGGTCCTCTCTCCTGTTTCTTTCCACACCTGATCCTATCTCCTCATTCTACTTCCCCTCCCCTCTTCCACCCAGTTTTCTCCCTCCTTCTGTCCGTGACTATTTTGTTTCTCCTTCTAAGTGATTCAAGCATCCTTGCTTGGCCCTTTCTTCTTGTTTAACTTCTTTGGATCTGTGGGATATATCATGGGTATTTGTGCTTTATGGCTAATGTCCACTTATCAGTAACTACACACCATTCATGTCTGTTTGGGTTACCTCAACAGCAGCTGACAGATTGGGAAAAGATCTTAACTAACTCTACATCTACAGAGGGCTAATATTCAAAATATATAAAGAACTCAAAAGTTAAATTCCAACAAACCAAATAAACAAATTTAAAAAATGGGGTACAGAGCTAATCAGAGAACTCTCAGCAGAGGAAGCACTGAATGAAATGCTCAACATCCTAAGTCATCAGGGAAATGCAAGTAGAAACGACACTGAGATTCTATCTTATACCAATCAGAATGTCTAAGATAAAAAACTCAAGGGACAGCACATGCTGGTGAGGATGTGGAGAAAGAGGTACACTCCTCCATTGCTGGTGGGATTGCAAACTTGTACAACCACTCTGGAAATCAGTCTGGCAGTTTCTGAGAAAACCGGAAATAGCTCTACATGAAGTCCCAGCTATACTGCTCCTGACCATATACCCAAAAGATGCTCCACCATACCACGAAGACATGTGTTCCACTATGTTCCTAATTTTATTTGTAATAGCCAGAAACTGGAAACAACCTAGATTTCCCTCAACCAAAGAATGGATTCAGAAAATGTGGTTCATTTATACAATGGAATACTACTGAGCTATTAAAAACAAAGACATCATGAATTTTGCAGGTAAGTGGATAGAACTAAAAAAACACCCTGAGTCAGGTAGCAATGGACTTGTAAGACTATAGACAGACACATATAGGAGTTAAAGCTCTCAGTGGTGTAGCAGCTGGTAAACTGCCCTTGACTGAGTAAATATCCTCCCAACCTCATGCAAGTGACCCAGGTTAAGTGTGGTAGGCTTTCCTTTACTCTCCATTTGGCAGGAACATTTCTGTGTCATAATGCAGGGAGTGCCCCACGCTTGCTTTGAACACTGCTCTCTCGTGTTTCAAATGTGAAGCATTTGCCAAATGAGGTCTTGTGTCTTTGGTGTTTCCTTAGACCCATGCTTTTACACAGTTGAACCGAATGCTTGTCGGACAAATAGAAATGTCCACTAGATAGAATGGTTGAACACACATCAAGAAGAAACTCTCTAAAAATGGATTGTCAGAGAGCCTTGAGAATTCCCAAGCCTTAGAATCTCTTCCACCCCAAGGCTTTTAGCTTCTTCCCCCTGACTGTGCTACTCAATGATGCTGTTCAGCTATGGAGCCTTCAAACCATTTCCCTGGTCCAGTCTCACAGAGATCTTTGATGCAAATTGTCTTATAGTCACTGACCCATAAGCTATGGGATGAAACTGGTACATTCCTTAAGAATGCTTCAACAGGGAACAATGGGAATGTGATACATAATTTAATGCCACTCCAAATGTACAGCATTTATTATCTGTCAGCCTGACTAATACCAAACTTCAGCTTGACAGGTGTCATATAAAGGGGTCTATAGTCAGCTTTGATTCCTTGCGAGCAAACTCCATTTATGAAGTTACAGTTTCTGTGTTCTTGTCCACAAGCCTCCAGAAAATGCTAACTGGAGCATCCTCCAAGATCACTTTCAAACTAAGCACATATCATCCCCATTAGGCAGAAGGCTCTGGCTTTCCAAAGAAGTGTATGAGAGTAAGTAGGTGACTTTGATGTGAAGAACGGGCTCCGTCCTGAATAGAGGTCAGTGAGAAGATAAATGCTTCCTCTGCATCCATACTTTACAACGGTGGACAGCGTGATAGCCAACCAGTTTATTTTCTAGCAGAGGGACGTGGTTGTGTGACATGTGAAGAAAGAGCCTGCATTTACCTCCCAGGGACATTTGACCCTGTCCTTCTGAGAGCTACGGGGCATATTTCAAGTCTAAATCCACAGGAGAACACTTCCAGAGCACAAGGCCCAGCACTCAGACAAGAACAGGAAGCAACCTGAATGGAGATGCATAAAGGAAATCTCATTCCGTGACCTTCGTCTATGTCAAGTACAAAACCTGTATCTTGTATCATTTTTTGGTAATATGGCTTGACTGTCATTTTCCTCTTAATATGTCTTCTCCTCGTTGAAGGGTTCCTACCTCAGGACTTGCAGTGGGAAGCACATGATTAATCTTTCCTGGACCTCTTCACCTGAGTTTGCAGGCAGTTTGTTTACAACATTCTTGTTGCCCTGAACCCAAAGTCCCCTGAGCTTCATGTTTGTTGAGCCAAGGCCCTGGCTGAAAGGAATGACTGATTTAGTTCAACTTGAGAAAACAGCTAGCTATTTAGGGTCAGTTCAGATGGTGTGTTTTTAAAAGACAGTCAGTGATGGATAAAACCCACTATATTTATAAAAATGTAGATCTCTCTCTCTCTCTCTCTCTCTCTCTCTCTCTCTCTCTCTCTCTCTCTCTGTGTGTGTGTGTGTGTGTGTGTGTGTTCATGGAATGGGGCTGGGGAAAGGGTTGGTAGGAGGTGAACATTCTCAGCTCCAACAAAATGTGTCCCCTTCCAGGATCCTGGCTTCCTGATTGTCACTCCCTTTTCAAGTTCTCCCCCTGCCATCAAAACCTCAGAAGGGACCAACAGGCTTAATAGATAAATTGGCAGATATTTTAATAGCAAAACATTTTATCAGCTCAAAACGTAACTATGCATATTTAATCAGCACAAACAGGGAAGTGCCTGAGGAATGCAGGTGTTTGAGCCTGCTGGTCCCTGGTGATGATAGCATCCTTCACTAAGTTCAGCATCTGCTTTAGTTTTATTTAAAAACAAAACATCCAGGTTTGGCAATCTTAAGAAAGGTCAGCAGTTGCAGATTTTAAGGTTTCTCACAGCTTACCTGCTCCCTCAGAGAGTTCTTGCATTAAAAGAAAAGGTAGGAGGAACTTCATTCTGTGAGCTTTATAAAGATTTGGGCAGGGATGTTGGCTCAGTGGTTTAAGAGCCTGTACTGCTCTTCCAGAGGTCCTGAGTTTGGATCCCAATACACACATCAGATAGCTCACAACCTCCTGTAGCTCCAGTTCTGGGTACAGTTCACACTCTGCTGGTCTTCAGAGGCATGGCACTCGTGTGTACATGCCTCCATATGGATGGATACACATGCACACACACATAAATAAAGTTAATAAATCTTTTTAAGAATACAATAAAATAACCTGGCAGTGGCTCTAATGCACAGTGTCATAGTTTCTTTTTTATTGAAGTTTGATATACAGTGTGTTTACATGTTCAGCATGATTTTCAACAGTTTGATAAAGAAAAAAAAAAAACCACACTTTCAACTGCTTGCTTTCTGGGAGATGGGTCAACACAGTTTGCCTTGTCTCTGCTGGTAAACGCAAAGGAGAATGTTAGACTGAGTCAGTGTGAGCTTGAAATAAAGTAGGAGAAGGCTCCCATCTCCTTCCAACTGCAGGGAGGAAGATCCTCTGTTTCTTTCCCTGTGGGTCACTTAGTTGGAACTCAATACAGCCTTAAAGGGTACACTAGATTTTTTTGAGATACTTTTTCTCCATGGCCTGGAATTTCTTGATTAATTAAGATGGACTGGCCAGCTGGTGAAGCCCAGAGATCCACTAGTACCTCCCTAGTGCTAGGATTGCAAGTATGTGCCACAGTCTGAATTTTTATGTGGATTCTGGACACCTGAAAATCAGACCCTTGTACTTGCTGAACCCTCTCTAGCCTAGTGATGCCTTGTGGTCCTAGTAGCAGAAAATGGCCTCTATAGGCCAGAAAGGGGGAAATCTACATCCCTCCCCCATGCCTTTCCCTGGAAGATGCACCAAGAGTGGCAGAGAGCAACAAGGCTGTGGAAATCTGAGGCTGGCAATGTCTACTCTGAGGAGATCTGTTTTCCTATGAGGGTTGAATCCCACTGGCTACTTTTTCTTTTCTCTTTTCCCACTATTTAGTAGGTCCAATGTTTAGGGCAAGCATTGGTAGTGAAAGACCCTGGTTTTTGGCTATAGTACTGAGAAGTAAAACTCTAGAGAGTTTAAAAGTACTGAGGAAATTAAAGGAGCAATCATCAAAGTTGAGTATGAATTTTTAAGTTCACCTCCAAACTGCACAGGTATAGACCTGATCCTAAACATCACAGTGTGTGCTTTGAAACTTTAGCTGTCGGGTAGATTATGGCCAGCAGCCTAGCCTCAGAATTCTGGCATGCAGATGTAAGGAACCAAACAGAACAGTCAACACTGAAGTCTGAACACCTCTTATAACAACAGCTGATAGAAAATAGATTTGATCTTGCAAGGCCGGAGTTTAGTCTCGCTGCTGGGTCATTAATGTGAGCAGGCAAGTATCATCTTTCTTTGTAGGACTTCCAAGAGACCAAGACAAGATGCAGTCTAAACACACGCAGCATGAGAAGACCCAAGGAAGGTCTAGTGTTGGAGGAAAAGGATCAACAGGTAGAACTGACAGGGGCTGGAACTGTTAGAGAGTTAGGCAGTCACTGAAGCCATGCCTCAGGAAATGAGGTCAAGTATTCACAGCAAAGAAATGAAGACGTAAAAAGGAAAACAGGGGAAAGATTAGGAACATGAAAGTACAATGTCTAAAATGTTGGGAAAAATTTCCAGGATGGGCTCAGTAGCAGAATGGGCACGACAGGAGAAAGAGCCAGTGACACCAAGAATAACCTAGCAGAAACACTCTGCCATGAAAGACAGAGGGAGGAGAGACAATAAAATGGGGGAAATGGATGGAAACCCAAACTGAAGCCTTCAGAATCTGTAAAATAATGTTTACAAAATTTTTTTGAAATACATATTTGTGGATCAGAAATAATTGCAAACATAAACCTAGCCACTGGCTAAGGACAAGGAAAAAAATCTTTGATTTCTTTTAAAAACTGCCACACTGCTGTTAAAGACAGTGAACCACATGAAACACGTTTCGGCATTGCCCCTCGTCAATTCGTTTGCCAAAAACTGGAAAGTTACATTCTTGCCTCATCTGTAACAGTAAGTCTGGGATCTTCCACCCAAGCACCATTGCTTATTCCTAAAACAAAAGATAAAGAAAAACTAAAAGGTAAAACTGGAAATGAAGTCATGAAATCCTTTCCTCCAGTAGACAGTTATCTTCACAGAAGGCTTCATGAACCCAAAGTCAAATATTAGACTTAATACGTGAATTGTGTCGGATTGACAGTTATCAGGTCAATATGTAACACTGTGTTTTTAAATAATTATCATCATTGGAAAATGAAAACATTTAAAACCAGTATCATTTGCAACAGCAACAGACACAGTGAAATACTTAGGAACAAATCTAAGAAAAGAATGTCTTTGCAGGGAAACCTATGGAATCCCGGCTTGCATTGCACAGAATGTCTGAGAATAATTACGAAAAATAAGGCTACTTTATTGTGCTTTTCTTTTCAAATGTCAAACTTTCCTTGTATTCCTGATATGAAGGCAACTCTCCTTGTCGTGAAATATTAATCCTCTCATATAATTCTGGCTTTGATTCGCTTTTCAGAGATCTTCATTATTATTTTATGTGTGTGTGTCTTTGTGTGTGTTTATGTCCATATATAAGTGCAGTGCCCATGGAGGCCAGAAGAGGGTGCTGAGTCTGCATCCCCTGGCAATTGTGAGCGACCCGATGTGGGTACTGGGAATCAAACTCCTGTCCTTTGTAAGAGCAGGAATCTTAACCTCTGATCTATATCTCCAGCCTTTAGATTTGAATACTTCAAAATAAATTTATTTTAAAAGATTGTATTTTCTTTACAAGATATGCTTGGCTGTGAGTTAATGGGTGTCCGCGAATTCCTGAGGCTTGGGTGAGGTTCTCCCTTTGTGGAGGCCTTACACATGTATATACTTTATGATATATTTAATTTACATTTTTACTTTTTGCAGTACTGAGTATTGAACCTAGGTCTTTGTATATGCTAGACAAATGCTTCACCGCTGAGGTATATCTCTAGCTATATCCACTTACTTTTTATTTTGAAACACTGTCTCACTAAATTGCTGTGCTCATAGGTTTTTGTCAACTCCATGAAAACCTAGACATATCTGGGAAGAGGAAATCTTAACTGAGAAAATGCTCACACAAAATTGGCTTGTCCGCAAGTGTTTGGGGTATTGTCTTGATTAAGGATGGATGTAGGAAGACCTAGCTCACTGTGGTTGGTACTATCCCTGGGCAGGTGGGCCTGAGTGCTATAAGACATTAGGCTGAAGAAGCCATGGGAAGCAATCCACTAAGTGCTGTTCTTCCATGGCTTCTGTATTAGTTCGTGCCTTGAGTTGCTGTCCTGACCTCCCTTCATAATGGACCATAAGCTTTTATTAATGGACTATAAGCTTTTATTAACATACCCTTTCCTCTCTAACTTGCTTTTGCTCATGTTGTTTTAGCACAATAGAAACCAACCCCCCCCCCCCAAAAAAAAATACCGTCCAGGAATGACCTTGAACTTGTGGTTTGTCAGCCTCAGCCCCCTGAGTAACCAGAACACAGACCCACACCATCAACCCCTGCTCTTCTTTTAGTTTTGATAAATGTAGTTAGAGAGGTTGTGGCATTTTTTAAACCAAAGAACTATTTGCTTCCATTTGTTTCATCTTTCCTATTTTCTGTTTTACAGACTTTAGTTCTCTCTATTCAACATTTTACTTATGTTGGATTCAAGTTTCTTTTCTTACTTCAGCCTCTTAGGGAGGAAATTCAGATCATTGCTTTTTTTATGGTGTTTCCCTCTGCAGACAGAAGCAGTTGAAGCTATAAACTCAGCCCCCGGCTCCAGTTCCTCTGGATCCCACACATTTCCACCTGATGCGACTTTATTATCTGAGTTCTGAGTATTTCTTGACTTTCCTGAGGATTGTTTTCTTGGCTTTTAAAAGTGCTTGAGGTCCAAATATTCTGGACTTCTCCATCTGTCTTCTTACTCTTATTTATGTAGGCCTGTGGTGGCTGGTGGCTACCCTCTGATTCCAGTATTCTCAGAGCTGTTTCCTAGCTTAGTCGGTAGTTGGTTCAGTGAACTCTGTGCAGACTGATCTCCAAGGAACGTACACTCTGCTCTTGAGTGGGAACAGCCTTCTGGAAAATATCAATTAGATTAACTTAAATGACCTTCACAGATGTTGGTCTCACTGGCTTTTATCTACTTGTTCTGTTGATTCCATCTCCATGACTTTGGCATCATCTATCTCCTCTTCAGCTCACGCTTCATGAATCTTGAAGTTCTGTTGGATTTATGCATAATTGGGACTGCTAGGTCTTTCCACTAAACTGACATTGCCAGTTGCCAGTCGTTTCTCCTGCTTCTCCCTGGTCATGTGTGCTTTCCCCTGGTTCTTCCCATAGTCACTTTATCTTTATTTTTGCCCATCTGGTTGTCATTCATACATATGTGGTTTCCTGGAGTTTCCTGGACTCCTCCTGTGCATCGATTTACATCCTCAACCAGTGAAAAGTTATTTAGCTGAAGAAAGTTATTACTGCCAAAGTTATCTCTCCAAATATTTCCCTACTTTCATCCTTTGTCTTCTGTTTTTAGGTTCTAATTGTATGAACGGTAGCTTGGTGTTTCCTGCATGTTGCTAGAGACTGGTTCATTTTCTCTCCTCCTTCTGTCTCAGACATTATCTTTCCTGTTACTTTGACTCCAAGGCCATTTTCTTTTGCAGTGTCTAGTGCATTTGTAATGTTACTTGGTAAAATTTGTCCTTTCAGTTATTAGAATTTTCAGTCCTATCATGACTAGGATTAAAAAGAATCCCACTTTTCACTCACTTATTAAGGTTCCCGTATGTGTATTTATTATGTCTATCTTTTGAAAGAGCGTTTTACCACAGTAGCTGTTTTCGAATGCAGTCTGCCAATTGTAACTTTTCTGGCCTCCTTGGATCTGATATTTTTTTCTCCTTTTGTTATCTGTTAGGAGTCGACTTGTAGCAGAAAGTAGCTATCAGCTTTGCAGCCATCTCAAGCCATATACCCTGACATGAGACTTGGTTTTCAATAGCCTACAACAGCTGAGCACACTCTGATAAATATCTTGTTTATCCCACATATCTTGTTTTGCTGTTTAGTGCCCACAGCTGCAAGGCACACATGGTATCCACTCCTGCAAGGCGCATGGTGCACGTGCTATCCATGTGCTATCCATGCTATACACGCCTGTAAGGCTTACATCATACCCACACCTGCAAGGCACATGGTATCCACATGCCTACAAGGCACGTGGCAAAAGTGTATAAATACCCCGAATTTCCCTTCAAAGGAAAGACCATAAGGGAGACAATAAGAGAGACAATAAATGAGAAATGAGACTTGATCAGAACCTCTGTCTTGTTTACATTCTTCGAGTTTCTTGCTAGACCCTGACCCGGGGACCGGAGCAACAGAGCAGGCCAGGACATTTTGACTCCAAAGCCTGGGGCAGAATGGTCTGCAACACAGTAGCTCCAAGCGTGTTCAGAGAACTTGGGCCTCAACATTTTGGCCCCCAAGTGTGGAGCAGCTTGTTCGGGCCTCAACAGTTATCAATGGTCTCTTCTCATCTCTTTGTGAGTCTAATTATTTAGATTGTGTAATGAACTTAGATGATTGGATTTCACTGTCTCTCCCTAAAGTCATTCAGTAGTGCATTTATAGTTTAATACTTGTGATCCTTGTTAGTAAATGTTGGTTAGAGAAATGTTAGTTGCTCTGGGCTAGAATTCCAGTCGAATGCCTGGGAGTGTTCTGCAGGGTCTCCAAAGTCTTCACATTCCCCTTTTCCACCAGCTGATTTTGTAATCTTCATTTAGCTCATATTTAGGGGACAGGCTCAGCTATATGAAAGGTCTGAGAGATATAAATTAGTGTTCCGTGTAGGAATTATTACATCGATTTCTGGAGCTTCTTTTCTGTCTAGCTCCCTCCCTCCTCTGTGATCTCAAAAACTATCTCTTAAATCAACACACTTCAAAATCCTGTCTCGAAAATCAACACAAATCATTGGTCTGGATCACAGCGGACACCTTCAGCTCAGGACTTCATATTTCTTGGGCATCTCTTCCTTCCCTTGTGATCCCAAATCCCAGCTTAAACAGAAAGCTGGGAGCTGGTGCTGATCAGTTTATGTTTCCTTCTCAAAGGAGGACAGTATTGTGCTGAGTTCCCCATCAGGGATGACATTCACTTGCTGTATAAGCTGACGGTGGACTCTGCTTTCCTCTCATTTACAATGTAAGGCTAGTCTGGCATCACGCACAACACTGTAGTTATAAGCAAAAGTTTCACTTATGCATATCTGATTGGCTTTGATTTATTATTGAATGTTGGGTTAGCTAAATACAACTGCTGTTCTTCCTCACACTCCTTTAAAAAGCCAAAATCATATGTGAGCAACCAAAATAGCAAGGGCTAAGATTGTGAAATATATATGTATATAACTAATACTACTATGAAAATAAATTTTCCTAAGAAAGCATAAGCTGGCATTTAAACTTGGATTCTGAATTTAGCATGATAATTTGAAAAACTCTTTTGAGGAAGAATTTAGAAAAGGCAAGTGGAATTTTCTGCAGATTTAGTATTGGAAGTTTTTTTTTTTTCTATTTGAAAATATTGATTTCTTCCTTGCCTGGGTTTTTTTTTTATGGGGTGTGTTGATTGACATGTCAGCCTCAGAATGGCAGTCTGTTGTATTTTATTTTTTATCATCACTAAACATCTTGATTTGGGTCTCAGGACCATTGATTGATGATGTGTTGTCTTAGAAATAGTGGTGGGATGTTTTGTTTTAAGATTTAAATTCTGTGGGTAAAGCAATGGACAGGAGTCTATCATTTTATAGTTTCTACATCAAATGGTTAATTTTGTGACCATTCAGATTCCTATGATTTGTGATTATCTATGCAATTGCTAGCAGAATCTCCCTGCTCCCAATATGTAGGACTCATGAATCTCAGGCTTACCTTAAATTCACCACGTAGGTAAGGGTAACCTTAAACTTCTGATTTCTTCCACTTCCCGGTACTAGTAATAGAGACTTGTAACACACTATGCCAGGTTATGAAGTGCTGGGAATTGAACCTGGGACCTTGTGTATGCTACAGAAGCACTCTACACAATGGTGCTATGTCCTCATGCTGGTGATTTTTTCCCCCTAGTAACAGCAAAGAATTTTAAGGAAGCAAAAAGGCTCTCCACCATGTTTCTAGTGTCGTGGGTTATGGAAGAGAGTCAATCTGCCACAGATCATGGCTCTGCTGACTTAACCAAACTGCTGGGCTTCCTAGTGACTTAGTGACTGAATAGAAAGAGGCTGGGATAAAGGCAGACTGATCATAACGCTTACAGAAACAGAGGCAGATTGAGTGATGGAGTTGTATGTATGTGATCTCAGCACTTAAGGCTGAAGACTGTGTTTGTGAGTTGGAGATTAGCCTGAGCTACATAGTGAGCCCCTGTGTCAAGAACACCCCCTAAAAGTGTTATAGAACCAGAAACATTAGATATTTCCATTTTTACTTTATAGTTTTATTTGGTCTCATCTGAAGCTCTCCATTGCTTAGGGGTCACTCTCCTTTCCTCACTGTCTTCTCATTCATTCTCTTAGGTCAGATGTACCATGTCTCATTATCTTACTGCTTTCTCCACTCAAAAGACCTTAGAGAAGTGTGTGTGTGTGTGTGTGTGTGTGTGTGTGTGTGTGTAGTGTTTGGAAATGGAATTACTCTTTAATATTCTTGGCTACATCATAATAGGTTTTTAGGATGTTTCCTAAAATTATTGCTATAACTACACTCATTTAGATTTTCTGTTTTATATCCACACTCCTTGGAAATAACAAAACCATGTTTACTTTAAGAGTACAAAGAAGATTTTTTTTCTCCTTATTCTCAATTGAATCAATGTCAAGTTTGGTATATTTTAATTCTGAGACTTTGAAAATGCTCTTGGATCCTTTTCAGGTTCTGGGGAGATGTTTATTTTACATGCTGTTAGAATCCGGTGTTTTCTAACCCCCACACAAGAAATCTACAAACAAGAGAAGCCCAAGCCCCCATTCATCTCAGGCTACCATTAGTGTACTGGCCTGGGCTCTCAGAGTGGGCTGGAGGATTCTGTTAGCAATTCCACACTTGGAAGTGTTTGATTGGTCATACACTCCTTTCCTGGGTTGCCCTCAGAATAACCTGTGTTTCAAGGAGAGTGGCAGTCTTTCCAGATCCTCCTCCATTCATATGTTTAGCCTCAGACAAAAGATGGCCTAGCGTTAAAGATATCCATCTGGAGTTGGCAGCCATCTTAACTTTCCACAAGCAAAGGATGACAGGAGTGTCTTTAATAATAAAATAATAAACCTTGTACAAGTAAGAATTTGTAAAAGCTTTTCTTCTTCCTTTTAGACAGGGTCTTGCATACTGTACCATTGGCTAGCCTCGAACTCACTGTAACACCAAGAATAACTTTGAATTTCTGCTCCAAATGACTCCACCTCTTGGGTCCTGGGAAAAGAGGCATGTTCCGCCACCACCATAGTTATTATAATAACTAGTAGTAATGTTACTGAGAGAGTGTTCCACTATGCAACATAGGCTAGTATTGAACTCAGCCCTGGTTGTCCTCAAATTAGTGATCCTTCTGCCTTAGCCTCCTAAGTTCTGGAGTTACAACCAAGTGACACCACACCTGGATCTCAAATTTGGTTTTATCGGTAAAAGTGCAATTTTATGTATATGCGTGCATGTGTGTTTTTTGTGTGTACACACATGTACTAGTATATACCTGTATAAGCTTGAGGAGGGCAGCCTCAGGTATTATCTTTAGGAATCCTATTCACCTGTATAGGCAGGGTCTGAACCTGGATCCCACCAATTTGGCTAGACTGGCTCATCAGTAAGTCCCAGGGATCCTCCTGCCTCTACCTCCCTGACACTGGGATTACAAACACACATACCACCACCACACATGGCAATTTTATGTAGGTTCTAGGAATTGAACTCAGGTTCTTGTATTTGCAAAGCAGTTACTTTGCTGAGCAATCCCACCAGCCCTACAGTGATGTCCTTTAAGAAAGACATGGTCATGATCAAAGCAGTTTCAGGAAACTGATTGTGACTACTATTACTGGAGACCCTAACACAGCCTGCCCACGAGGGCTCCTGCACACACCAGCCAGTCTGTTTTGTATGGGAAGCCATGGTGAGATAATATGACTGAAAGTACCCTAAACATATAACATAAATAAGAAAGCATACTAAAATATGCAAACAGAATTGATATTTAAAGCATCTCAACAGCTGATGCGAGATACATGGAAATTAAGGACTCCATGGAAGGCTCAGAGAAGAAGCCCAAAGAATAAGATGAGAAATTTGGAACGAATGCTGAGAATTCTTTTTGGATCTCACTGAGTACATTTGAATTGTTTATTTACTTGGCATCCCTACTGTGTGTTATAGAATCATTAGTGTCTTATATGTGGAGAAATGGAAATACTTCAGAACGTGGATCTGACCCATTGGATGCCTCGTGACTATTCCATGCCCAGAGCTGATAGGTGAACAAAAAGTGTAGCTGAAGGAGACAGCTCTGTGAAGAAATGGACTATGCAGGCACCCGTAAGCAGCAGCTTCCATTCGTTGGCTTCCATTCGTCCCCACGAGCCAACATTTTTATTCCCAGACTCGAAGGTGACATTTTCCCATTTCTTTTCCAAACCCTGTTTCAGGAGCTCTGGCTTTAAAAGTACCATGTTCACAAGGAGCAAAGTGGCGAACATTCTAATTTAGTTAACATTCCTGTGACTTAAGCAGCTAAAAAGGATCTCGGTACAGAACGATTTTCCAGAGCACCGTCTCCACTGGCCTGATGACTATTTTTAGGGAGAATGCTGGCAGGCAGCATCCTAATGAAAGGCACAACTCAAGTCTCCCAAATGCCTGCCCTCTTTATTTGGTGTAGACTGAGAGAGAAGGTCGCTCGTGCGCTTATGTTTCCCTCGGTTCAAAGATTTCACATCTCTGTGCATATAGCTTATGGTTCACAAAACTGCTGCATTCCGTGCAGAGCTAAAAGAACTATTTGTAAAGTCCTTGATTAAGAGCCACTGTTGGTTGGTCAGGAAAGATCAGACCTCCTGGTTCAAGGGAGTGTGGGAGGAGTGACATCCAAGAATTCAGAGAAAAACTGAGCTACTGTGGATGCGGGGATTGAGGATTTGTTTTTCCTTGCAGGAAATACTATGTTTATTGTTGTATATGTCTTGGTTGAAGGCAAAAGATTTGTTTTGTTGCAGATGGAATAAAGAATTTTACTTAAAGAACAGGAACAATAGGCAGGGCGTTCTTCATAGGCTGCCTGTGGCTTTAGGTTCCTTGTGGTTTGATGCTTTAAGAAAGTCTGGCTGGGGAGAGCAAAGGGCAGCAGGAACCAGCCCAGGTGAGACAGAACCAGGAGCCAGCATGGGCTAGGCAGAATCAGGAGACCCGGCCAGTCAACCTCTGTCAAGAACTATCTGGCATGACACCAAGGGAAAGCCATTGTCCTTGGGTCTCAGGTTCTTCTTCAGCATGGACTGATTTTTCTCACAGCTCACACGGGTCTGAGTGTGACTTGGTGTCTAGTTGTTCAGAGTTCTCCCTTTTTTTCAGTTGACAACTTTTGAAAGTAATGCTTCATTTGTCAAAGAACTGAGTCTTGCCCTGCCCTGAGTCTGTGCTTTGCCAGTGTGGTGGACAGAGCCAGCAGCAAGTCTCATCTTTCATTACGTCTAACACAGAGTCTTATGTAGCCCAGGCTGGCCTCAAACTCACTGTGTAGCTAAAAATGACCTTGTGATTCTTCTTTTTGAAAAAATAATTGTGTGTGTGTGTGTGCGTGCGTGTGTGTGTGTGTGTGTGTGTGTGTGTGTGTGTGTGTGCGCGTGTGCGTGCGCCCGAGTGTACATGAGTACAGGTACCTGAGGAGACCAGAAGATTGGATTGGATTTCTTAGAGCTGGAGATAAAGGCAGCTGTGAGTTACCCAATGTGTATGTTGGGAACAATCTTCTAAAAGAGCAGTCTACAATCCTAACCACTGAGCCCTCTCTCAAGCCATCACCTTGAACTTCCCATCTTCATTTGCACTTCT
The DNA here is from genome assembly GCA_030674055.1 of Rhabdomys pumilio. Lineage (NCBI taxonomy): Eukaryota > Metazoa > Chordata > Mammalia > Rodentia > Muridae > Rhabdomys > Rhabdomys pumilio. The sequence continues at coordinate 89,133,936 of JANHMN010000006.1, forward strand.
GGAATATAGAGATTATAGGAGTCTACCACATTCACAAGTTTATACAGTGCTGGAGATCAAACCCTGGGCTTCCTGCAAGCTAGGTTAGCAATTCCCCAGCAGACCTGTACCCTCGGTATCTTTAAGCATCCCCATTATGCTCCCCATCAGTGAGTGAAACCAGTTCAGCACATTTCTACCTTGTAAGCTTTGTTTCTTGGTTTTAGTATGTACCCTGATTTCAGAAATGCTAAAACAGGATGCCCAAGAAGGGTGTACTACAGTAGCTGAGTCCAGTGAGGAGAAAAGACTTTGAGATAATTGCCAGAGGAAGTGAATGTTGGGTTGTCTGGGGAAAGTGTTCTTGAAAGCATTTGAATGGTTCCTGTGTTCCCTGAGAGGCAGTGTGACACTGGGACCTCTGTTCTTGCCTTTGCCACTTCTTGGTTGTAGGATCTAGGCAAGTGATTCTTTATAGCTCAGTTTTCTCATCTTTAAGAAGGAGGACAGTAATCTCCCCATAGGATGGTTGTAAGAATTAAGCATGAGGACTATAGAACAAAGACAGGTCCTTATTGGATACAGACTAAGTATTACAATTGATGTGACCATGACTGATGCCTGGCCCTATGCAAGAATGTGAGCCCCAAAAGAACAAGAAATTAGCTGTCTTTATATAAAATAGTTCTGGTGCTCATCAAGGCTTTTTAGAAGGTTAGGTTCAATAAATAATTAGCAAATCAATGTATTTGCTAATGTGTTCTCTCTTAGATGTTGGCCAGTATCCATCCCCTCCTGTCCATGCCCATGACATACATACACTCTATTCCCTGACCTTGCTAGCATCCCATGTCTACTCTGATGAAAGGAGTTCAGGCAAAGACACACTGGAATGACCTCTGCCGTGGTTTGACTTAGAGGACTGTATTCCCAGGTCCTTGCACATAATGGCTGCCTTTGCATCAGCAGCCTGTAGAGTCTGGCCTACTAATAAGGACAAAAGTAGTTGCTAGAAACAAATGAGTAAGAAGACCTGCTGGTCTCACAGCTCAACTTTCCCAAGGCTGTGCCTATCGGAAGGCAGATGATGTCCTTGAGCGACTTTACAACCCAGATAAGGCTGTCTAAGACAAAGGGACTGTCCCTGCTTTGACAAATGGGGCTGACCTTCCAGTCCTGCTAAAACATCCTGGATTCAACAAAGTCCGTATCAGGTGGGAGATGATACATGGCTGCAAGGATGTAAATCTACAGCAGGTGTTAACTGGCTGCCTTGTTATGCAATTAACCCACAATTCATAAGCACAGCCCAGGAAGAAGGAAAGTCCCCGATTTGTTGTCTTTTCTGGCTTCTTAAGTGGCTGTGCTAAGAAACACTTCTGCAGAAGGGAAGATTCATTAGTCGTAGATTCTAAGAGTCTCTGTCTGAATTAAGACTCTGTAATTTAGCCTCAAATAACACTTGTCTAAACATAAGATGAGTCAATTAGTAGAATCAGAGGAATTCTGAGCTTTCTTTGTGCCTTTGTTGGTACCACCTCCAGCAGTCAAAGAAGGTAACTAACCACACAGACATCTTTAGACTATCGGGCTGGAAGTGAAGTGGCAACTGAAGAATGAGAATTTCACATTTAATTTGAGTCAAAAGAGAAAAAGACATCCTATGTTATTTGGTCCTCTGTCCTGAGTTTCAGATAGGAGCCTGCTTCCCAATCCATTATCTCTGTCTCCTCCAATGTGTCAGCTTGTATCTACTACTCTGAAGCTAGATCAAATGGCTGCACTTTCTCCAAACTTGCAATTTAATGTCACTATATTTTCTTGGTGCTTGAAATTTTGAACCACTAATTGAAATTTGATTCAATTTGTTAAACGGAGGACCTGGGAGGGTGTGATAATTATCTCCGACTAGTGGAGAATCTGTCATGGGAAAGATGAAAAACGTTGCTGGGTGAGGGTGTAGAACAAGGGACAGATGCTGAGGAGGGAGTCTCTAATTCATTAGAAAGATGAATTGTTTGTCAACTGAGAATGAGCAAGAAGGAAAAGGGCTATCTTGAAAGACGGTAGACTGCCTTTGCAGGGTAATCCCTGGACTCCCCAGAGACTGTGAATAGGTGGTCTTTAAGGCAATATTGAGTTCAAAACTGCCTTTCTCCAATTCCTGCCCTCTTGGCGGTGCAGTGAAGCCAGGTGACTACGTCTGGTCTTTACAACTAGTTCATATTTGTTTATTTCATTTCTTTATATTTATTTACTTTTCTTCTTGAGACAAGGTCTTCTGTAGCCCAGACTAGTCAGGGATGTAGCCAGGAATGACCTTAAACTTCTGCTTCAGTTTCTTTCACCTCCCTAGAGCTGAGATCATAGGTGTGTGCCACCAAGCTTGGTTTATTCAATGGGGTGATTATGCTGCCCTTTTCCCCTTTTCAGACCCTCGAACATGCTAACATACATCATTGAAACAATCTGCCCCTCCCTTTGCCCAGCTAACTCTCATTCTGCTTCAAATATTATTTTCAGTTACTTTGTTCTCAGGGGACCTTTTACTGCCTTCTCCGGGGTTGATTTCTTGCCCCTCTGCACACCCAATTTCTGTTCTTCCTAGTGATGTCAACATGGATTTATAGTGATGTCATCTTAGAGTTAGACTTTCCTATCATTCCTCCATCCCTTACTACATTGTATTTCCCTGAGGATGCCATTCACTGTTTCTATTTCAGGAGAAACATCTGGCATGTTTCAGGTCCCCAAGATGAGTCAATTGTACTGTTCGTTATATGCCTCTTTGCTTAGACAGAAGCATGCATGTGGGCTTTGAGCATAACTCCAGTCAGGATGTGAGAGCGCATGAGAGAATGATGTCTGAGAGACATACCGGGGATCGAACTCAGATCCTCATGCTGGCAAGGCAAGCACTTTGCTGACTGAGCCATCTCTCCAATGCTTCATGTTCATTTTATGTTATGAATTCCTCGCACTGACCCTGTTCTAGCCTCTCTGCCCCTTTGAGGGTGCGTTCTGGCTGTTCTTACTTAGTCTCATTATTGTACTTCAACAGCAATGAACCATTCTTTGCAGCACTATGGACATTAGACAAAGCACGGTACATGTGTCGAGGGAAGGTACCAGCTCCCCAAATGTGGTTTTAATGTCCCCAAGCAAGCCAGGCTTTGGAACACTAACGCATTCAGAGTTAAACTTACTATTCTTGGAGTCCTTTCTGCTTTCAGAGGGATTCCTTTACAAATGCCCATCTAACCAGGCTTTCCTCTTGTTTCAGTTTTCTTCAGAGTCTTAATACTTTGCCTCTCACGTAACACACACAGCTTTTCTTATTTTCTGTTGTCTTTAGGAATTGTGTAAAACCTGTCACACTCTGTAAAGATCGTATAGAAGCTGAGGAAATTTTATACCAAGTGGGAAAAGTGTTTACTGACCTGTCATTAACAGTGACATGATGCCAACAGAGAGGAGCCTGTTGTAAACGCAGGAATGGTCTCTTTCAATCTGCCAACTACTCATTGTATCATTATCAGGACCACCACTGCATTTTTAGGAAAGGGTTATGGTATTTTGAGAAATGGGAAATATTCAAAAGATAGTATACATGATTAATCTTCATGCCAGAGTTTGCACCTAACACATCACTTAACAGAAGGAGATCTAAGCAGTGGGTGGAGGGCAATGGTCAGGAGCAACTCGGGTTAAGGATGGGGAGGGAATTGTTGACTAGATAGTGGGCTACAAGAATTCTTAGCCTTTAGAACTGGCACAGCCAGGGTGACATGACCCCAGTAATAACAGTAGGTAGTAAATGCTTCTGTCTTTTTTCTAAGGTTTTTAGTATTTCTCTCCTGTAACTCCTTTAACAATTCAATGCAGTGGGATCTACTGCTCTGCTCAGTTCATAGAGGAGGGAACTCAAGTACAGAAAAGGGCAAAGACCTGCCAGGCTAAAAGCAGCTGCACTGGGATTCAAATCCAGGTGTCTGCCATCACAAACTCTGTGCTTGGTGCCATATGTGTACACGGGAGACCAGTGTTCCCATATACTTTATGCAGAGAAACACAAAGGGAAAGAGATGGCAGAGTGTGTGGACCTATGCTTGAGGCAGGTCAGCATTCCTTTTTGTTCATACCCAATTGCTAATCCATTGAAGGTTTCCCAAGTCACCTCTGAGCCTTGGCTGTGTTGGGATGCATCACACTGATTCCCACTGACCAGCTCCTTGTACTGGCTCTACCTGTATTCTTTTAAGACAAGTCTTGGTCCCAGCCCTACCCTTCACCAAGTCACTTTTGCAGAGAACACAGAGACCTTTCACTCATTGTCCTGGCTCTGTTCTGCCATGGAAAATACTAGAAGATGCTTATTGCTTCCTTACTTCAACATGTGCTCTGGCCCCTGCATCTGCATGCTCTACTCAGAGATTTGTATTAAAACCAACATCCTGGCACAGGGTTTGTTTGGCTGGCTTTGGGAGAAGAGAATTGCTTCCTTAATAAAAGAGAAAATGGCCAAATGAGGGTAGGCTTGCATCCCCGAGATGAGAATAAAGGCCATTTATTTAAATGGTAAATGGCTAAAAATGCAGATCAGATTTATAGGGCTTCTACAAATAATAAAAAATGCTTGTATACAGACGCACATGTAATAAGCCTGAATTGGCTATGAAATTTATCTTCATGAATAAAGAGGGTAGGGACTGTTGATGCTGTTAGGATTTTACCCCATCTTTCCAGGGAAGACAGGATTAATACCAGGAGAGATAAATCATGATGTGATTTTTGTATGTATGCACGAAGCAAACACAATGAATATTTGATTTTCTCCAACTTCTGCAGGGCTAAATCAATTTGAAGAGATAATGGTAGGGGATTAAGTTATTGGAACGTGTGTAACTATAAAGTTTTGAATATAGTTAACTCACAAGTTATTACAATTTCAGCAGAACATCTGTTATCATTGAAATAACAGATGTGTTGTGTATTGTGAAAAGGAGAGAAAATTGGATATGCACATGGTTTGCAAAATAAACCAGCCTCATATTAAATTTTTTTGTGAGATGTAATGTTGTAAAAATTATTACAAAGAGTGGGCTCCCTGAAGAGGTGTCCCCAGGAGAGGCTATAACATAAAGAATGCCACTAATAGGCAGTCACCTTAACACACGAAGCAAACGAAATGTTCTCTGGACTCTGTGTATTAGTGTTATAGAAGGGAGTTCACCATACTTAGAGGCACAGAACAGTTTAAAGCCACAGAGTAGAATGTAGCTATTCCAGAATGGGCTTGGTGTAAAGAATACTGATTTTCCAACATTGCTGACTGTACAATTAGTCTACTACAGTAACTAAACTACAGGTTCCTCACGATCAGTGACTGGTTTGTATTCATCCTCTCCTCAGAGTTCATATTTTTTCTTCTCTTCCACCCTGCCTCCTGTCTTTTCCTCCCACTTCTTCCCTTTCTCCTCCTCCTCCTCCTCCTTCCCTCCTCCTTCCCTCCTCCTTCCCTCTCCTCCTCTCCTCCTTGTCAAGATCTTGTTACTATGCCTTGAACTCATGACCCCTTTGCCCCAGCCTCTCAAGTGTTGGGATTATAGATACCTGCCATGCCACCATACCTAGCCAGATCATATTGTGTGTGTGTGTGTGTGTGTGTGTGTGTGTGTGTGTGTGTGTGTGTG
>JANHMN010000006.1:89147170-89207673 GCA_030674055.1 Rhabdomys pumilio
TGTATATGTATATGTATATGTATATGTATATGTATATGTATATGTATGTATATGTATATGTATAATGTATATCAACTGTAAGAAATGGTTACAGTTGTTTGATTTCCCAGAGGAGCATATAATAAACTACAGTTTAGAAGTAAAGTACATTGGTTAGTGTTTTCTGGGAAGAATTTTTGGTCAATAGTGGCCAAATAGATGTACACTTGAATTTATGCAAGAGGGCGCTACAAGGCTACTCACCACTACATCTAGCTTGTAGTAGGATTCCCCCAACAGAAATTACTCTTAACAAATTCTAGACCTTAAAAGAAAATGCTAAGTATACATCAGGAGCAAAATGCATAGCATCTTGCACAGTGTGATCATTTGCATTCAGGTAATGAAGATTCATACTTAATAGATGACACACAATGTGTCCTGTTCCAGGAGTCCTTTGAAACTATTGGTGATTTTATGAACAAGGGCAGTAGTTCACATACCTTTCCCCCTTTCTCAGTTCATCTACTCTGTTTGCATCGTCACCTAAATTTTATGTTCTGATTGCTGGAATCTCAGAGTGAATGATCTTACAGTTGTATTGCTGTGAAGAGACACCACAGCAATGGTAGCTTTTATAAAGGAGAACATTTCTCCAGGGTAGATTATGATTCAGAGTTTAGTCTACTGTCATCATGGCAGGAAGTGTGGCAGCACACAGGAAGACATAGTGCTGGAGATGTAGCTGAGAATTCTACATCTGGGTTAGCAGGAAGTAGGAAGAGAGAGGGAGCCTGGATTGAGCATCTAAAACCTCAAAGCCCACCTCCAGTGACACACTTCCTCCAGCAAGGCCATACCTACTCCAACAAGACAATACCTCTTCATAGTGCCACTCTCTGGTGACCAAGTATTCAAATCTATGAGTCTGGGGGTGGGGCACTTCTATTCAAACCACCACATGAACCATCATGGCAAAGGTGAGCAGGCTTCCCATCTTAGTGAAAGAACTTGGGTTTTTTTTGTTGTTGTTGTTTTTTATATCTCAACAATTTAATAGAGAGCACAGAGAATTTGCAGGGACTCTGAATATCTACTTTACAAAGCCATTATCCGTTGTCTCACCAATTCCTTCAATAAACATGAACCTCAGCAAAAGCTACCTAAAATTTTCTACTTCTCATATTCTGTTTTTCTTTTTATGTTACAAACTCAAGCCTGATTGTATTTGCACTCCAACCAAAAGACCCCCTCGGGCAAGAATCCTATTATGGAAAAGCTATTTATGAGTTTTAAATTATCCATATTAACATGCTTAGTATTCACCAGTTGAGCTCTCTTGATGCTAGACTTCGTCTACAGTGTGGTCCCTGCATTTGGTTACACAGTTGGCTACAAAGATTCCCAGAGGAAGAAAATATGCAATGTAAGCTGAGGTTTGAAAGATCCCCCAAGGAGCTAGCTAATCTATCCCCCTGCTCCTGGCACAACCAAAAGCAAAACCCACTTACGAATCTTTATGGGCCTATTTTCCTCCTCTGTTTGTAAAATCTGATTGGGCCCATCTCTTTCCATTTTTTTTTAATAAAAGCTATAGGCAAAATATTACTTGGTATATATAGATGTAAATATATACAGCTTGTTCTTGATAATTTTCTATCGGCATTCTCCTCTTTGTAAGGATAACACCAAGCTCAGAAATCTAACTCAGTATGGGGCTGAAGACAGTTTAAATGACGCACAGCACAGACATTTTAATTTTAATTGAGACAATACTGGATTGTGTTGACACAAGTATCACAGCGGCCTGATGTGCACTGAGGCCTGGTGTGCACTGAGGCCTGGTGTGCAGAGGCCTGGTGTGCACTGACACGGGCGGTTCCAACTGCATCCCCTCGAACTCTCCATCCCTTAGTACTTTGTGTCCTTGGAAATTTGTTCACAGCATTTCAAAATTACAAAACTTGATTTTAGAGAGGTTGGAGACATCCCATTTTCCTAACTTGAATGGTTGCCCAGAAGTGGATCTATTCTCTGTGCTCGGCCCACTGCTAATGTCACAGTTAGGGCAGGTGTAAAAAACCATTAAAGTAGAGTCGACGTCTCCATGCAAGTTTGTGCATAGTCAGGAAGCACTTTCCCATTGAAGAGGAGCGATTAATGGTCCTTCCATCCTGTCTCTCTCTGAGCTATGGCTTATAAGGTGCTGGATACTCACATCAAATCTGAGACCCTAACATCCTCAAGAACTCAGAGGAAGTCTCTCTCTCTCTCTCTCTCTCTCTCTCTCTCTCTCTCTCTCTGTCTGTCTCTCTCTCTCTCTCTCTCTCTGTCTCTCTCTCTTTCTCTCTCTCTGCTACTTTCTCTGGACTCACCATTCTCATCTTCCTGTTCAGGAGGGAAGTAGCTACATTTTTCTCTACTGTACTTAGGGATCAGACCCATCTCACCCCCTCTATTTAAGGGACCATTGGTCATCTGACTATTGACAGGTCCTGTGATTCACTCTATATCCTTAAACTAAACTGTAGCACAGAGATGATACCCCATCCTGCAATTTCCTTCCTTGGGATGCTTTCTCAGCTGCCCACACCCATCTGAATGTGTCTCATGGCATGTGACACTGAGAGGCAGACACATTAAAGTCTCTGTCACATCACCTACATAGCCTGGGTACCATTGAATCTTCTTTCCTGACAGCATGGCTGCTGGAGTATTCTTTGTAGGTTCTAGAGACTACACAGAAAAGACTGGTGTATTACTTAAAACTCTACATCTTGTAATCTGCCTTTCTGTAGAACAGTGATCCTCAACCTGTGAATTGTGACCCCTTTGGGGGTTGAATAACCCTTTCACACAGATATCATGCTTATCAGATATTCATATTATGATTCATAACAGTAGCAAAATTACAGTTATGAAGTAGTGACAAAATAATTTTATAGTTAGGTTCCCTACAACATGAGGAATTTTATTAAATAATATAATTATTATTTAATTATAGGCAGCATTAGGATGGTTGAGAACCACTGCTATAGAAAGAACAGGTTTTGTATAGTGGACTCGAGGCATCTGGACATAAAGTCTCAGGCCAGCCCCTTAGGTCTCTAACTCCATAGCAGATCACGCCAGATCTTTCATTGTGGATCTTTTAGCCTGACACTGCTGTCAACCTTGGTCTGCAGTGATTGGTGATATTAAAGCTGAAACCAGTTCAGTGATCCAGATAAAGACAGGATTAGAGCCACCATGGCTCACACCTCCTGAGTTGTAAAAAAAATTAATTAAAAGGATCTGGTTATAGTAACCCATGTGCAAAAACTAGTCTGAGAAAGCTTGGAGTGCTGCAACAAATGTCGTGGGATGAGTGGTTTTAAAACCAGACATTTATTCCTCAGAGTGTAGGAGGCTGGAAGCCAAAAGTTAGCGTCCAGGATGAGGGCTCTTTGTGGCTTATAATGGCGGGTTGTCTTCTTGACATGTCTTTAAAGTGACCCTAGAAAGAGGATACTCTTATCATTCTAGAAGGATGAAACTAAGAGCTCTAGTCTCATTCAAGAGGGTTCTGTCCTTACCAAAACTCAACTCTCAAGGGCTCCCCATTAATACCATGGCCATCACACCGGGGATTGTAAACATTCAATCCATATGGAGAGCCAAGAGGATTATGTAAATTAGTCACATTATCTACTTGTTCAACATGTAAATTGAACACGGGACAAGCCAGTCTCTTTTGATGTTAGAAAGCCAACGCTTTGTTTGAAGTAACCTGTTGGGTCACTATCAAGGTCTTGGTGTACCCTTTGCTTTCTGCTTGCTTCTGTATCTCTATAACAGTCCATTGTCTTCTATGTCAAGAGCAAAGAGAAGACAATGAATGCTGGTTTCCCTGTTTGGAAAACACTGGTGTTGTGTTTCTGAGTTTCAACTATCAAAACATATGGGTGAGTATATATGTAATTTCTCTGGTCCTACCTGGAAAAGTTGTTCACCCTCTTAGGGGAATCTGCTCCTGGGAAAGAATCACTATACAAAAGGTTTAGTGTGTGTGGGGTTGTGGAAAGAATTATTTTTGCAAAGACCATGCTGGAGATATCATGAAAAGAAGGAAGCAGGATTTTCTAACACAAGTGGTGACAGAGGTGAGTCATTTGATTTCTGATTATGACTGATTTTCCTTCGACCATTTCTCCTTTCCACACATAGGTTGTAAAGTTCCCAATGGTGATTCCATTCAGCATCTCAGGAATATCTGACACAGAGTAGATCCTCAATAATAGTCAACGAATGGGTGAATTCTTAAAACTGCCACTTGGTACCTTCTCTAACACTTTGTGCTTACCACCCGTGAAGCCATGCTCAGTGGGCAAATGGTTAAGCTGCTGGATGTATTTCATCTGGGCCTTTGAAAAGAATTTTTTTTTTTAAGAAAAAATCATTTCTACTGAATATCTGTAAGACATGCAGAACCAATGTAGTAAAGCCTGATCTTTACAATGTCAATGCCACCCTCGTGGGATTCGTCCACATTTCAGGTCTTTGTCTACCAAAAAGGAGAAATGAACATTTCAGAGAGCTGTGGGGATTAAGTGAGAAGTTTAGCTGATGGTTTGAATGAGATATCCCCTATAGCCTTGGGAATTTGAGTACTTGGTTGGTGATGCTGTTTGGGGACCTTTGGGAGACATGGCTTTGCTGTCAAGAGGGGCAGGCTTTGATAGTTAAAAGACTCCCATCATTCCCAGCTCCTGCTTTCTGTTTCTGAATTGCAGTTCAAGATGTGAACTCTCAGCAAAAACAGCAGATGTTCTTAACCCAGCCCCAAGATGTTAGGCAAATTTTTTAAACAATGTTTTCAGTAGCTCTTAGATTTTTAAAAATCACTAGCTTGATAATCTCAAAATAAACATCTTGGTATCCAGAGCATGGAACATGAGTTTGTTAGAGGTAAGGGACTGTAACTTTTTGTTTATGACTGCAATGTCTAGCTAGAGCCTTTTAGGGGCTAGCTTGTGCTTGTGAATACACATACCAGGGAGATGCAAGGTGAAGGGCTAGTCAGACAAACAAACTAGAAAAGTGAAGATGACTGACAGGAGCCAGCAAGGAGAGGGGAAGACTGGTGGTAGATGGGAGCAAGGCTAACACATTACCCATGAGGAGCAGAGCAAAGGGTACCCTAGGTTCATTCCCTCAGAGGTTTCTGTAATGGCATCCCCAAACTTCATATCCTGTGTAGTGACAATGTAGTTTCACCTGGTGAACATCTCCTTTGGCAGTGTGTGATAGATCTGGACCATATCCATATCTTCAGAATACCCTGGCCCACCTTAGAAGATTGACTGGTACGAATGTTGTTTATATGATTTCTCTTGCCAATAATCAAGGAGCATACTGAGTTAAATTAATGAGAAGATACTTATTTGAACACATACTTCCAGAATTCAGAGTTGACATCTAGTGTTGGAAGAGTCTCAAGGCAGTGTCAGAAGCTTCCTGGTGAGGGAGACAGAGTGTGACCTTCTGTCTCTTCCTCTTCTTGATGAGGCTACCAAGTTTTGGGGTGCTATACTTTAAGGTTCATATCTCATCTTAATCATCTTCCCTGCTTCAAAACAATTAGATTAGGTTTTCTCTTCATAGTATCTCTCAATGGGGGTGAAATTTAACTTGCTCAAACCCTACCAAGACACAGCAGCTGAGTGTAGGTCTACTTTGGTGGCAGCATTTCTTAATGTGACCTGCATGGCTGCCCAATCCTTTTTGGAGTGGTGACAGAAAAGCTAAAATGCCTAAGGTCACTGTGTCTGAGGCATCTTTGGATGCTAATTGGCTCTTCCATACACTACGGTCTGGCTCTAATTTGGGAAGCCTTTCATTATGATGATTGTAGTAGTGGGTCTCTCTCCCTCCTAACTCTGTTTTCTCCCCTGCTTCTCCCTTCTTTTTTTCTTCTCACCACCTCTCCCTTCCCCTACGCTCTCTTCCCATTCTCTTCTTTTCTTTCTCTCTTTCCCCTTCTCCTTCCTTTCTTTTCCCCTCCTCTCCTTCCCTTTCATTTGTCCTCCCCACTCTCCTGTGATCCACCAGTTTCCTTAGAAGCCAGCACTCCTCTCGGCTGAGTCTCACAGGTGAAGGACATGGGAGGACCAGTATTTGTACATTGTTCATTTGTTTAACCTTAAAGCTTTTCTTCCATGGAAACTACAGCTCTTCCTATACTCATAAAAAGAGTTAATGGTTATATTCTAGAAACTTCCTTCTTTTGAAGCTCATTTTCCCCCCTTACTTCTATTTTTTTTAATGTAATTTTTTTTTTTTACACATTCACTTTACATAGCATTCATTGTCCTTTTCCTGGTCACCCCTCCCAAAATTTTCCCCCCATTTTCATTTCTCCTTGGAGCAGGTGGGAGTATCTCCCTGAAACCTGGCATTTTGAGCCTTTGAGAGGTTAGGTGCTTCCTCTTCCACTGAGGCCAGACAAGGCAGCCCAGCTAGTAGAACATATCCCCCACACAGGCAGCAGCTTTTAGGATAGCCCCCATCCCAGTTGCTCGGAACACACATGAAGGCCAAGCTGCACATCTGCTACATATGAGCAGGAAGCCTAGGTCCAGCCTGTGCATGTTCTTCAATTGGTGGTTCAGACTCTGTGATCCCCAAGGGTTCACAGTAGTTGACTCTGTTGGTCTTCCTGTGGAATTCCTATCCCCTCCAGGGCCCACAATTCTTCCTATTCTTCCATAAGAATCCCTAAGCTCCACCCACTATTTGGCTGTTGGTGTCTGCATCTATATAAGTCAGCTGCTGGGTGGAGCCTCTCAGAGGACAACATGCTCCTGTTCACAAGTATTGTAGAGTATCATTAGTGGTGTTAGGAATTGGTGCTTGCCCATGGAATGGGCCTCAAGTTGGGCCAGTTATTGGTTGGCCATTCCTTCAGTCTCTGCTCCATCCCTGTGCCTGTATTTCTTGTAGACAGGATACATTTTGGGTTGAAATTTTTGTGAGTGGGTTGGTGTTTCTATTGTTTAATTAGGGGTCCTGCCTGGCTACAGGAGCTGCCTCTTCAGGTTCCATGTCCCCAGTGTAGTGAGTCACAGCTTAGGTCACCCCCATTAATTCTTGGGTGCCTCTTTTATCCCAGGTTTCTGTCTCATCCTGGAAATGCCCCCACCTCCTTTGAAGCTCATTTAATGGAACAAAATTTGTCAGTTTCCTCTTTAGAAATAGCCAATACTGGTAAGCAAAACGCTGAGTGCTTTTACAAGTGTGTGTGTGTGTGTGTGTGTGTGTGTGTGTGTGTGTGTGTGTGTACAGCTATCCTGCTCCACCACTCCCTGCCTTATTCCCTTGAGAAAAAGTCCTTCTCATACCTGGAGCTAGTCTGTGCAGGAGATTCTTAAAATACCCCAAACCTTTCCACAATCCCCATGTTAGTAAGAAACCCAGCTGTGGACTAAAGCAACCAGCTCTGTGTTTAATACTCCTTCTGCAAGAATTTGTTGAGTGGAAGGACAATGAGGTGACCATCACCTGCACTGCAGCTGAGGGTGGAGGCCTTTGTCCCTAAGATAAGTTCAAGTCCATCCTGATTCATTTCTTCAGCCCGACTCTGAGAAGTCACTTACATTATTATGAAGCACCAATTACCATTTTCAGTGAAGGTGGTGGCAGTTCAAAAATATTTAAAAGTAATACTCCCGAATACATTATAAAAAGTTAGCCCCGGCTTATTGAAGTCACAGATACTTTCAATGAATATTAATGAGTGGCTGGATATGAGAGGACAAGAGATACTGGGTTACAATACCAACGAACCAAGGTTGAGAAAGATAAATTTAAACAAAAATGATTAAAATAATTGATGCTAATATAATTTTTATGTGTTCCCAGTTTTTAAGAGACAAGAAATTGCTGTGCAATTCAAGGTCAGCAGATTAAGTGTTTAAATGCCAGCTCAGCTGCAACTGTATTGCTGCCTGCTTCTACAGCACTGAAAAATCTATGCAGGGTCTGTTTCGATTTCCCCAGTTTGCTCTTTTTTTTGGGGGGGGGGAGAGCAGTTAAAGGGGGAACACATCACCAGATTGGTATTTAAGCTTATAGCCAACATGACCAGCATCAAATTTAAGATCCAAGCTGCAGAAAGTGACTGATTCTCTCCTGTGTGGTCCTCATTAACGTAGCATGCAGACTGCAGACGTAAATATGACAGTCAGCATAGAATGCACTCACCTGAAGCTGTTAATAGTTTCATTATCAGTCAGGCAAATAGCTGTCTTCTCTTGGGGGCCTGGGGATGATTTCCCAGGAGCCTTCCACCTGCCTTCTTTTCTGTTACCCCATCTCCGGTCCCTCTACATCAATGGCTTCTCCATTGCCTATGGGCTCTTCTGACCATTCAGAAAAATGGAGATTGTGATCACTTATTTGACTGCCATTGACTAAATTATTGCTCCCTGGGTAGTTTGTCCAGGGGAATTAGATCTTAGCTTGGGAGGTCTTTGCCTATGAGTTTTTAAAACCACCCTGCCATCTTTAGTTTATACATAAGTTCATGAAAAGACATCTTACTTCTAACGTGGTTTCCCTCCTCTCCTCTTTTCCCACCATGTGATCTCAGCATTGCATTGAGGAATACTGTATGCCTAACATTTCTAGGTATATCAGAGGTTTGTGTCCATTATGATTTCAAAAGGGAGCACATGGTGCTGAAAGCTGTATGCAAGCTCAGGGCCATAGCTGACACAGCAGTTCTTGTTGCAGACTACCAACCAAGTGGAATGGACACCTATTCTCAACCAGCTTACTAAGTCTTTGTTCTCAAAATATTATCAGCCACAAGATGAACAGGGATGCTTTTACTTTTCCCTTCCTGTCATTAGATTTATTTATTTATTTATTTATTTACGTATGGGTGTGCATATCAGCATGTAGGTATGGAGGTCAGAGAACAGTTCGTGAAATTCACTTTTCTCCCTTCACCATGTGATCCAACTCACACCGTCAAGCTGTGTGGCAGCCTACTTTACCAAGTCACCTCTCCAACCTCCTACTACAGTCTTTAAAATATTTTGGTGGTGGGGACTGGAGAGACGAGTAAGTTGTTAAGAGCAGTGGCCACTCTTGCAGAGCACCCCAGTTCAGTTTCCAGACTCACATCTTCAGGGGTTCTGATGTCTTCTGGTCTCCTCCAGGACTTCACATTGATGCACATACATAGACACAGGTAGGCAAAATACTCACGAGCTAAAAACACATTTTTAAAAAGAAAAATTAAAACTATTTCGGGGCTTGTTTTCTAGATTCTGTACATCAAGAGTATATTATTTATAGCAAACATAGAAATACATACAATTCCTTAATATTCCTTTTTGTGAAAATTAAGTATAATTTCTGAGACCTCAAAATTTGTCTGTTTCTGAAGCCTTTTCTCTACTTTCACTGAGTTTGTCTTCAGTCCCCGTGATTTACAGGAAACATCAGGCATAGATCAAAGGCTGGATTCTTAAAGGCTCAAATCAAACCAGCAATGTGAAGGAAGTAACATCTAATGACTCCTAATGCTGACTGATGAAAACCTGTAAATAGTTTTTGTAGAGAATCCATCCAACCTAGCTTTCCTGTGTTTGCAAGAATCTTCTCTGTCAACAGAGGAAGGTGAACCCAGCATCCATCCGTAGAAACAGGAAGGTGAACCCAGCATCCATCCATAGAAACAGGAAGGTGAACCCAGCATCCATCCAGCTTTTGCTGAGCACTGGGCTCTGCACTATGCACTGTCCTTAGATAATAATCCTTCCAACCACCCCTGCAGGTGGGTCTCCACGGTTTGTGCCCTTAATCAGTGCATAGTGGTAATGCATCTTTTTTGTTTATGTGTGAGTGAATGCAATGCTTGGAATTGGAATGCAGGTACCCTCTGCTTACACATACACATTCTCCTTCCCCCCTCCTCTCTGTCTCTCTCTCTCTCTCTCTCTCTCTCTCTCTCTCTCTCTCTCTCACACACACACACACACACACACACACACACACACACACAGGAACTCAATAGAAACTTATTATTTAACCTGTTTGCCTTTAAAAAGCCTTCCAGGTGATAATATCTATAACGTAGAGACAACACAAGACCTTTGAATTGCAGAGCCTTACAAATGTGGCTTACCTCTAAGAAGTGTGTGAATCAAAAAGGTTAAAATATATAGAGCCCCTGGGTGAAGGCCTGGCACAAACTAAGATCTCAATAAATATCTACTGTCACTGTATTTTGTTGTAAGGTTTTTACTTAGAGCTTTAGGAAGCCTGTAGAAGAGATATTGATTAGGTCTCATTGTTAGGATGTCACAAGACTTTCTGCTCCAAATGAGAACACAGAGCCTGCAGGCTCTGTCTTCATTTTCATACCCAACATTTGTTTGCACCCTGCATCCTAGATTCCCATGAATAACCTCATTCCACAGGCCCTACTCTGCTCTGTGGTTTGGATAAGGAAAAGAAACTAACAAATTTTTCTTTCCGTGGATTAAGAGACTCGGAGAGAGTTTTGGCAGGCATGGATTCCGTGACTGACTGGAAGTTCTGTCTGTTCATAACATGGATGAAGAGTAGTTTGTCCAGTGGTTTGAGATTGACAGACTGGAGGCTAATGGGGTACTCACTGGGCAGAGAACACCTTAATTGGGAATCTCAGACAGCTCATGCTGGTCGTGTGGGAATGAGTGTACCTGGGGTGAGGTGGTGCTGGATTGTGGAGAGGAGAATGAGCCTGTTCCTCTCTGCCCTTTGCGGCTTCCCGGTGGATCTTGTCTTTCCAAAGGTTTCAGACAAGTAGCAGCTTCAGGGATAGAGAGTGGAGGCTAAGAGGCTGGCAAGAGACTCTCCCTCCCTCCTCAGGGATGAGGAAGACCAGCCAGTAAATTCTGGAACCAGCCATGGCCTAACCGTAGAGTGGCCCCCGATAATCTGGGGAGCTGCTAACATTTATAGAAATGGGAATATATTTAAAATTCAAACATATAATTTCGACTATTTCCAGCTTCCCATATGTGTATCACCAAAAGTGAATTTTGAGAACAGTGTTGGGAAAATACCGCCTGGGGAAAGAGAAAAGTTACCGCGGAAGCCTGGTTTCTAGAATAATTTATTTCACAATAAGAGCAAATCCCTTTCCCCAGGGGAATATTTGACACAGTAATTGCACTGGCGAACAGTCACTGTTTCATTTCATTTTTTTTCTCTCTCTCTCTCTTTAAAAACTTTCTTTGTAAAGCAAAGTGTTGTAAGTCTCCCTGAAAGAACAACTTAAACAAGAAGGTTGGAAGGTGAGTGTTGATGTGCGCGTGCGCGCGCGCATGCGCAGGACAGGAATACACAGCCATTCGTTCATCCTTGGACCTCAGAGCAACATCTTAGACAACGAAAAGAGAAAAACCAGAAACAGTTAGAGACAGTGAAATGCATCTTTACGGATGTAGAGCAGAAGGAGGACACAGCCTGGCACAGATGGAAATCCGGAGCTCATTCAGAGTCATCTATGATCAAGAAGTAATGATTTGCTCATGGGTTTGTAGTTTCCTTTAAGAATATGGAACTCAACAATTTGTTAATAATGATGCAGTATTCACACTAATGTGTGCATGTACTGCCAGTGTCAGAAACTATAACATAAGGAGATAAATGGAGACTTATAACTGATAAGTGTCTCATACATACATGAAAAAAGCTGAGGTTATACAAGTGTTGAGCAATTGATATGTCATCAAGGTTTCTAGTTCTTTCCCCCATTTTCCTGTGGGTATGTATGTGCATTTGTATGCGCTGTGTACACATGTGCTCCTGCATGTAAAGGCTCCCAGCTGATGTCAAGAATCACTCTTCTACTCTATTTGCTGAGGCAAAGTTTCGCAGTCAAACCCAGAGCTCAGTGATAAGGCTAGGCTTGTTAGCCAACGATGGAATTAAGGGTGGAAGGCCGTGCCTTCTGGACATTGGTGTGAATCCTAGGGGTCCAAACTCCAGTCTACATGCTGTGTCACAAGCACAATTCCCTCAATCCCCCAATTCTATATTTTATAAGGATCCATTGACATAGGCCTTCAGATGTGTTCAACATGGATATAATTTATTTATATTGACTGTGATATTTTATACTAGGTATGCTAACCTAACGGAGTGATTCCATGCTGACATCTTCACAAATACAAAGATTTTTTTTTTTTACAAATTAACTTTATATTTAGGATGTATATTTTAAATAATGTGTTTGTTTATTCTTTGAGAACTTTATACAATATATTTTAACCAGATTTATTTTCCCCACTCCTTCCAAATTCTCCCACTCAACTTTGTGTCCCATTGCTCTATTTAAACAAACAAACAAACACACAAACACACAAACAAAAAACTAAATCCATAAAGACCAGGTTGTGTTGATTAACAACACTTGGAGATAGGGTAGGGGCTGCCTTGGAGTGTGGTTGCTATACCGGGTATCATGCCATTGAAGAAAATGGAATTTCTCTCTCTCCGTAGAAAATACCAATAGCTCCTCAGTTAGGTCTGGGACTTTGTCCCCACTCCTTTTTCTCTACGCTGGAACCTTTGTCTGCTTTGAGCTTATGCAGGTATTATGCATACTGTCATGGTCTCTGGGGGATTCCTATTTGAATCTCCTCTGTTTTATCTGGAAAGCATTATTATTTCCTTGAAGTCATCTACTGAGTCTTGAGGGAAGGAGTGTAATCCAGACAGCCCATTTAGGGCCAAGTATTATTCATATTTTAAGCAAAAAACTTTTGTGTGATGTCTGAATAGTTGGTATCCATTAAATATCCATGTAGTTTAAATATCCACACTTGAAGGTAGAGGGGCTTGAGAAGTATGTCCTTATTTTGGGGGGTTCAGCAGCCTCCAAGCTCCAGGATCCCTCACCATCCTCACGGCGGTGGTACTATCACAGGCTCTGGTATCTTCAGGATGTTTGTAATAAACTAGGCTACCCTAAAGTTTAGGGCTGGCAGTTGCTGTTTCCCTGGTAGTTTTTGTAAGAGGGATAGATGCCCACATTGGAGGAAACAGAGGAACGGTGCAGTTTCATGCTCAGAGGAGAAGGAGAATTTCATGTATGAGGGTCACATGTTCCCTGGCAGGAAGTTTCCTTGCACATCTTTGTTGTGATATCCAGGAATCATGCCAAGAAGCTCACAGGCTGCATTCTGCAAGGCAGAAAAGCAAACATCACAACAGTTTTAGGAAGCAGGAGAGGGGATTGCAGGCCATGGGAAAATGAGAAGAAAACAAACAGAAAACCACTCTGGTTGTGAAGAGAACAAGCAACATCTCCAAAAGATGTTAAATCACCTCTTATTTTACTGTTTTCATTACTATGAAAATGGTACAATACAGTAGGAAGTTGTGAGATGGACAGAAAGAATTTACAACACTTTCTCCCATAGGGGAAACACTCTTAAAAGTGGTTTTTGTTTTGTTTTGTTTTGTTTTGTTAATTTCACTATGTAGATGAAAACCTAATATTTAGATTGGTGGTGCTCACCTGTAATCCCAGCACTCAGAAGACTGAGGTAGCAGGATGCAGGTCCAAGGACAGCCTGAGTTCTATGCTGAGAATCTACGCCAAGAAGAAAGTTAAACAGAGCGAAGCAAAAATACTACTCAAAAGCAACAAACGTGTAGCGAAGTCACCTGGTGCGCTTGTGTGCCACAGCTCCCACCGAACTCAGCAGGCCTGACAGGACATGCGTTAGGCTCAGCCAAGAATCTACTTTGAGAGAAACTGTCTGATTTTTTTTTCAGTGCCACCAATGTATGCCAACCTGTGTATACTAACGTCTCCTTGATTGAAGCCTTTCCACTTGGATCACTTTCTCTTTGGCTTGCTGATGGGAATAGAACTCTCCACAGACACCTCTGTGGTTTCAGAAGCAAGATGCTATCAGACTCTAAGAGGCCAACTCCAAGCCCTGTCTTTCCCTACTGCACAGCAATTCTTCACTGATGGACTTGACTGGTAGGTTTGGCTTGGACACTGGTGGGTTTTTTCACCCATCAATGGCTGAATACTCAGCCACTTTTTCTTAGACCTTTGACCAGTTATGCATCTCTGAATTTGTCACTGTCCACCACAAAAAGATGCCTCTCTTGAAGCCAGAGAGATGGCTCAGTATTTAAGAGCACTCTGGTCTTGGACTTGGACTAGGACTTGGTTAGCTGGGTTCACACTGTAGTCCTTTCAAATTTTGCAGAGTGTTTGTCTAGTAGGCAGAGCTGAGCATATTCTGAGGCTGAGTTTGGGCTTGAAAGAACATCTTAATTAATGTGGCAAAACATTGAATTGAGGAATCTAGGGAACATGAGTCACATTGGTTTTCTACTCTCCTCATTGTGGTTGAGACTGTACAATCTGGGGGTTCACACACTTAAGCCCACACACATGCCAACACATATGGGCGGGCACACACCTCACACATACACATGCAAGAGAAAAATGAAAAGGAGATTATTTTAGCAAACTATTTCGGGGGACATCCACACAGTGGCCTATTGACAGACTTAGCGGGGAGGGGGGACTTCTAATTTAGCTTTAGACAAATTACACCAATGAGCCCAATCTACTCTGCAACTCTCCCACCCTGCCTTACAGCTCTGTTGGAACACAATACTGCTAATCCCTTTATTCAGGGGCCTTTTGAGGAGCCTGGCTGATCCAATCCCTCTTGACAAAGGTGATCTTGGAGACAGTCCTCCCCTATAACTCTCCCTTCTCTCATCTCATCTTGAGATGGAAGCACTATGGGAATCAAAGGGTGCATTTGGGTCTATAGAGACGAGCCACTTACTTCATACTGCAATGACAGCTTCTACAGACTCCACCAGACACAGCTCTGCCACCTAGACACTAAGAACAACTTTTCCATACAGATCTCCTTCTGGGTCATGGGAGTGGCATTCTCAAACCAGTAATGGTGGAGAGGTAGAGGAGAGTAGGTGAGTTTGGTGGCTGTAGCTTATCCCTTGAGCCTGTTGTGTAACTTTATAGGATATCGAGTACAGTCACCTTGTACGTGTGTACAGTTACGTATGGAAGGAGCTGTGTGCTGCTGCTCCTCTGGCAGGTCTGTTAGCATGCCTTGCTGATCTGATGCCCATTTCCTCTTTATGTAGAGACTCAGTGAGAAAAAGTGTTGGGGCCATGTTTTTTTTTTTTTAATCTGTGGAGTGCATGTGTGCACGTGTGTGTGTGTGTGTGTGTGTGTGTGTGTGTGTGTATGAGCACACCGTTAAGTGTATTCTATGGCTCGCATGTGGCAGTCAGAGATTCATCTTCTACCTTGTTTGAAGCATCTTCTTTTGTTTGCTTCATACCATGCCAAGCTGCCTGGTAGGTGAGCTTCTGGGGGACTCTCCTTTCTCTGACTCCCATCTTATTATAAGAGTCCCTGAATTAAATGCATGCTACCTCAGCTGGCTTTACTTGGGATTTGAGGATATGGAGGCAGGTCTTCACACTTGCATAGCAAATTTGTTACCCACTGAACCATCTCCCTAGCCCTGGAATCCTGTTCTGAGGTTGACTCTCTTAACCTCAGTCTTCTGAGTTGGGACAAAGAGGACATCCTCCACACCTTCTCAGTCACCAGCTCTTCCCGAGTTTGTCAGATACATGGCCTTCTGTGGGCGTGCTGTTCCCTCTGCCCAGACTTGCCAGCATCTCCCTCCATCTTCAGTCAGCCAACCCCCATTCCTCCTTCCGGACCCAATGTCTTTTCTGCACTGAATCTTTCCCAGACAGACGCTCTCCTCTTGCTTCGACCTGAGAATATTTTCCTACCCTTTCATAGCCTCCCTCAGATGGCGGATTTACATTTTTATGTCTCGCTTCCCCAGACAGTGGGCGAAGACAGTCCCTCTCATTCTTCTGTCCTTGGTTCCCAGTGCAGTATCTGGCACACAAGCCACAAGCAAGCACTGGGGGAAGTAGAACCACACAATGTAGAGGGGCAGAGTCTGCCCTGGGAAGTGCCTTCACCCCGCGCAAGCCTCGCTTCCTCTGCTGTGCTGTGGGAACCATAGCAGTTCTGGGTCGGGGGTTAATGTGAGGATTAGGTGAGTGGATTCTTACAGAGTTTAGCCCAGGGACTACTTCAGAGTAAACTCAGTGTTAGATGCTCCTTTCCACAATACCTCCACTTCTTTCTTAAAGTCATGTTTTAATTTATTTCCTTTGCAAGGAGGCACATGTCAGGGCACATGAGGGTATCAGAGGACAGCCTGCAGGAGTCAGTTTTCTTTTCCCACCATATGCATCCCTAGGGCTCAAACTCAGATTATCAGGCTTGGCAGCAGATGCCTTTATCCCCCGAGCCATCTTGTAGGACAATACCCCATTTCTCTAATATACGACAGTAAATGATTAAACCCACAATGCCTCGATGATGAGTGGATGGGTAAGTGTTTCTTGTGGCCCTCACGTTTCTCTGTTGATACCACTGCTGTAAAACACAGCACCCCTTAAATGGGAAAGTTGTACCTGGCTAGGAGTGAATCTGATTTTTCCTCTCTCATTTTCTGAAAGGCCTTCTCCCTACTTGGGTCAAGTTGAGAGTGTCTGAACTTACTTTTTGTTCAATCAGGTCAAGCAGTCCTGTGCAGGGAGGAATCACACCAAAGGCCAAGGAACGGACTCGAGTATCGCAACTCATTAATATCACTAGCATCCTAACAAATGGGAGGCCGGTGAGCCAGACCGTGCAGCCACTTGGTCACAAGGCGGGGGTCTGCCCCGGGGCCCTGCGCACATTGAGTGGACGGGCACAAGTGCCATCCATATTTCTCTGTGTAGCTCTGGCCCCAACCTCTCACGTCAGCCTGCTGAGCCGGCTTGGCCCAGCTTCCTGAGCTTCACACAGAAGATTTATTCTTCAAGACTGACCTACATGGACGTATGTATCTAAATTCACAAACGCTCGAGTTTGATGGCAAGCAACAAAAGGTCAGAGGAAAAACAGGCAAGGCATTTAAATCAAAATGATGAAACTGGGTAATTTCATTAGCAACAGTTGTATTTACTGGAAGTCACAGATGGTGCAGTTTAGCTCATAGCCAAGTTTTTAGGACAAAATAAGAATGAAGAAAGAAATATTTCAAGGGAGAGGTGGTTAAAAATTAAATAGGCACCAGATGGCTCAAGATTGTCTTTCCTATAAATTTGGTGAACGAAGGCAGGCTGAATTCAAAGGCTTTCTGAATGGGACTGGAGTTTGAAAAAAGGACTTTGAGACTACATAAATAAGGCCTTTTAAAGTCAGAGGTATTAAGTCTGGAATGATATTGAGTGAAGGTGACAATTACACAAACCACATTTAATCTAATTTAGTTGTTTGTTATCCATTAATTTCCTGTCTTTAACATTTATTAAGAGCCTACTGTGCGCCAAAGCCTATTTTGTGTATGTGTAGGTCTGTTTTTTGCATGGTGTGTGTATGTATGTATGCATATACAGGTGGAGATCAAAGATCAATATTGGGTGTCTTCAATTATTTCTCCACCTTTCTGTTTTTTAATTAACTATCGTTGTGTGTGTGGATATGGTGAGTGTATGTGCATGAGTACCTGTGTGTTTACATATGAAACAGTGTACATGTAGAGTTCAAAAGGCAGCTTTCCCGAGTCAATTCCTTCCTTCCACTGTTATGTGAGGCTCTGGGACTGAATTCAGGGGTCACATTTGAGCACCAAGTGCTTTTCTAGCCATGTCATCTCCCCAATCCATCTATTCTTGATTCTTACTCACTAAAGCTGTAACATGTTGACTTGGTAAAGTGACCTTCCCAGAAACCCTAGGGATCCTCCTATCTCTCTCTCCTCTGTGCTGGGATTGTAGCTGTTCTCCACCATGCCCAGCTTTTTTTTTTTTAACTTGGGTTCTAGGGCTCAAGGTCTGCTTAGGCAGTAAGTATTTTGCCAACAGAGCCCTCTCCCCAGTCCAAGAGCCCTTTTTAAAATGTCTTTGAGAGAGAAAACGGAAATTTAAACTTTTTTCTCTGGAATGTTAGGAAGTTTCTTGCTCAAATGGAGACAAAGAGAGAGGGAGATGAAGAGAGAGTGAGAGAGAGGGAGAGGGAGAGAGAGAATGTAGCTTTGAAACACTATAAGTGCGAAGACATCCTTGTTACTCCCCTGGACCATGTGGTAAGAACTGCTCTGCCAATCTCTCATATTTTAGAGATTAAAATCTAAACCTCTTTCCATGTAGAAAGCCCTTTGAGAGCCAGCTTTGTGGACCCTTCTGGACCTAAAGTTCTCCAAGCTGATGTGTGTTACATTGCTGAGGGACCTGAGCTCTAGCAAGCAGCACAGCAGCTTCTGCAGAACATGATGATTGGAGAGCAAACCCTTCAGGCTCCCTCTTACCTCTCATCTTACCTCCCCCTGAACCCTTTGGAAACTATTTGCTACTCTCTCCCCTATACATGGAATCAATCTGTCTGCTTCTGTTGCTTTTACCCCATGTTCAGCCCTGGCTCCAGCGTTACTTCTATAACCCCTTTCCTCCAAAGGATCTGGACCCTTTAGAGCCATGTCCCAACCTCAGTCTGCAGTATGGGTTTTGAGTAGAGAATAAGGAGACATGGCCTGGGTTTAACCACAGGAGGGTTTGGTTACTGCTAGTGGGGATGTGGTTTCTGTCAGGGTGTTCCTCCTGTTATATAAGTGATGTGTTACCTAAGACAATGGAAGGTGCCTGAGAGCAAGTGCTGGCCATTGAAAGCAGGACTAGGTGTCAGCTTCTTTCTAGAGGGTTCAGTTTTGTCTATGCAGTTAAAACAGGGAGGTCAAGCAGGAAGTGACAGGCACACTTCCAGAACATCTGTAGTCAACAGCCATTGAGGAAGGGTATCTTGGGAAGGGATGTGCAAGCTAGTTTCTCTTCATTCCCTGAAAGCCTTCAGAATGGTGTGTGTGTTTGTGTGTGTGTGTGTGTGTGTGTGTGTGTGTGTGTGTGTGTGTATTTATAAGGAACAAACTCAGGGTCCTAGAGGACAAGTAGAAGCCAGATCTTGAAAGTTTGAGCAGAGACCTTTGCACTTTAGATTGTCTACAGCAGGGAGGATGGGTTTCAGGCTGACTTGGGCCAGATATTAGAGGGGCTGGGTCAACACCTTGAACTGTCATTTAAAAACCCAGGAAGAACAGTGGTTAGAGAGAAGCCACATTCTAGGACACAGGAGCTAAGACCAAGCTGCCCTAACACTATCTAAGCTTCATTTTGCCCAAGGTGATAACCAACAATTAGGCATCTACAAGAATAAACCTTGGCATTTATCTGAGGAAGCTGTTCATCTGGGTAGCTTTTTCCTGACACAGGATTCTGAGAACATGTATATTTAAAGGTTTTTATATTCTTTGCCTACTTATTGTGGGAATCCACTGAGAATACAATTCTCCATTGTTAAACATTTTCAAATTAGGCCAGTATCACACTGTGAGAGCTTTGATCATCAGGGTCCCCAAAACTGATAGTCAGACATGATCCCATCACTTCTAGTGTTGTTGGCTGGTGTAGTGAGAGGCCATCTGCTCATCTTTGCCCCGTTATCATGTTTTCTCAGCAGCTCTGATTTTGTTTCATGTTATCCTAGTTTGACTCTGTCTTTTGGGAAAAAAATATTATGAATACTAATCTATGGATTTTAGCAATCTGCTTTGTTTGGTAATATATTAAATTTTGTTTATTTTGAGCATTTTATACATGAATGCTGTATTTATATCTTTTTACCCTTCCCTCTCCTACTCTAACTCCTCCCACTCATTCCCTGTCAAGTTTCTGATGTCTTCTATGATTCACCTATAATTCTTATTAACACACACACACACACACACACACACACACACACACACACACAAATCCTACTAAGCCCATTTAGTGTTGTTCTTGTACAATGTATTTGGGGCTGACCATTTGGGAACTGGATACCCTATCAGGTGGGTGGTTCCTGAGAAGACTGCTTCTCCATCTCAGCAGCCAATGAGTGCTTGTTGCTTTTCATCTCGGGGTGGGAGAGCCTCATCCTTCAGCTTGCACAGTCTTTCTGCCTCCCCTCTCTTGGTGATCCCAAGCCTTGGTATGGTGGTTACACTGCAGATGTACATCTGGGCACTTCATGGTCACTTATTCTCTGCATTTGGATTGACTGTGGGTCAACCTTAATTGATAATTTCATTCTAGATATACATAATGTTTCTATTACTTTGGCCTGTCAGTTTGAAGTCTTTCTGCTACTGATTTTGTTCATCTTCAATTCAGTCACCTACTTCCAAGACCAGTCATAGACTTCATTAACACTGAGTGCTGAAACACATCCTCTCAATCCCATACTTCATCTCCCTGGCCAGGACCTTCTTTCATTTCTCACATCAGTACCCACAAACCTTAGCCAGCAGTGTGATCTCTCTACACAGCACCTTCCTTTCATTATCCAGAAACTTCTTTTCTAACCCTACTTTACTCCTTTGTAATTTCATCATTCTGGCTTAATTGCCCACAACCCTGATTAAACACAACACACTCTGTCTACTCCATTTTTGCCAGTGCAGGTAGTTGGAACAGAAACAAAGTTGAAGGTTTCTAAGTCTCCTTTCAGTCAGTTTCCCTCTTACTCTCTGAGACAGCTCCTTCTGAGACCTTGCTACTTGGTGGGGGAAAACCCGCATAGTGAGAAACAGCACCATCACGTGCTTACCTCCTCTGCTCTCCAGTCTCAACATACACACTGCTGTCTCCATCCCTGCTTAGCTCCTGATGGTGACACCCGCTTCCCCTCCTAGAGCACCACATGCATCTCTCCCCACTGGTTCATTTCTCCTGGGGACAGTACTTAAACCCAGTTCAGCATTCTAGCCCAGCAATATATAAAGCAACAGGGTATGGTATCGAGTGCCTGTGGTTCCAGCCCTTGGGAGTTGGAGGCAGGAGGATCAGAAGTTCAAAGTCATCTTTGGTTACTTAGTGAGTTCAGTGCCAATCCAGGTAACATGAAACCCTGCCTAAAAAGCTGAACCCTGAGAAAGTTTTGCCAGGGTCTTCCCTTCAGCTGGTGCTGTCCTTTCAGCACTGCCCCAGCATTCTTCCGAAAGTCATTCAGTTCTGTCTTTTGCTGCTGCCTGTTAGGACTCTGAAACTAACTCTCTCTCTCTCTCTCTCTCTCTCTCTCTCTCTGTCTCTCTCTCTGTCTCTCTCTGTCTCTCTCTGTCTCTCTCTGTCTCTGTCTCTCTCTGTCTCTCTCTGTCTCTCTCTCTCTCTCTCTCTCTCTCTCTCTCTCTCTCTCTGATAGCCTTAGGGTGTTAGTCTAGGCAGTATTCTGTATGCTGCCCTTTCCTTCATCTCAAATGACACTATCTTTCAGTGGAGCTATGGGTGATCTTGGTTTTTCTTTCTTTTACTTATTCGTTCTTTCTAAATTCTCTGTGATGAATATGCAATGGTTTGGATAAAATGGGAAACAATAAACTCACTTAAAAAGAAACACCATATTTTATGAATAATTTACAATCAATTGCATCTTTATAGCAAAAACTGGCAGTGGGTTGGAGCGGAGTTGGCAGTGGCCAGTTCTGCTCCTGACTTGCTCTCGAGCAGCCACTTAAATTTCAGATTTTTTTTTTTTAGTTGTGAAGGAAAGAATCTGCCATTTCCCCACCCTTTCTTCCTATAATATTATGAGCATCTTAAAAGAAAATGGAGGTGTCAGTCTTTGGGGATGATACAAATGTAAGCCCCTGATAATGCCCAGTGGAAATGTTTAGTGTAAGTTACCTGCCTAACATCCTTTCTGTACTAATCAAGAGATGGAATTCCTGAGATGTGGCAGGTTTCAAAGCCACATCAAGGAAAAACACTCACAAGATCACCCTTGGCATGCTGCTTATGCAAGTTCTTTTTCTATGTCCAGTTTCTTATTTTATTTTTTTAATCGAACATTATATGTACGTATGCATGAATGTAGGTACACTCTGAGGCCAGAGGCATCAGATCCCATGGAGCTGGAGTTACTGGTGATTGTGAGCCACTTAATGTAGATGCTGAAATCTGAACGTGGGTCGGAAGAACAATGCATGATCTTAGCTGAGCCCCTGTATCTGGTTTCTTTATTTATCTCCTTCTCAAAATATCCAGTAAGATGGACTCTTTGTCCCTACATAGGAGATGGTTGTTACATAGGATGGACATGAAGAAGGCATCTTGAGCTCCAGGGTCTATGGAAGTGTGGGCTGAGACCACTAAAAGGTGCTGGCTTTTTCTATCTGTTTGAGAAGACCCCTTAGCCGGTGAGACCTCCAAGAAGTCGGGTTAACGTTGCTTTACTGTTAAAGCTGCAGTTTGGAATCTTCTATGCTGACTCCTGCTTGGAATGTGGAAGCTCTGACTTATATGCCTCTGAGCTTAGAGTGTTTATGCTCAGTGGCTTTCTCTGTATTTTTCTTTTGGTTCTTCCACTGGTGTGGTTTGGGTTTTATTCAATAGCGAAGGGAAACCTCACTTCAAAGGGAATAAATTGAGTTTATCCCTAGCCAGGACTCATTCTCCATATTGATTACCTGCTGGGCAGAAAGACTTCTCTTTCTTTCAAAACTTGTCCTTAAACCCAGTTCTGGGTCTCCTTTTAGTCTAAGTTTTTTTGTTTGTTTGTTTGTTTGTTTGTTTTTGTTTGTTTTTGGAAAAGTCTTCATCTCCATTGGGCTGGGTAATTTTGAAGACACTGAGTTGGCAAAAATGTTTTTCCTGCCCAATTGTCTGTGGCTTGGCTTATAGTACGTTTCTCATCTGTCAGCAGAATGCTTACTCTTGCTTTCTTCAAATCACCCTTCCCATCTTTCTCATTTGATACATGTCTCCTTTGTGCTAATGAAAGCCATGTTAGACAGTGCTTATTTCAGGCACTTAGGAGAGCAATCCTCTCTAAGGAACCTACCGGTCTAGTTCCTTGAAACTCTTTGCCCTGTGGAATAGCATTGAGAAATGAGTGGGTGCTTAGGAAGCTAAGAAGCCATTGAACTGGGATTAGAAGCCACCCCTGTGATTCCAGTGGAGAGCTTTTTTCACTACTTCGTTTCCTGAGGCGTTCTTCCCCAATGTTTTCTTCAACAACTTCTCTCCCTCGCCCCTTTAAAATGCAACAGTTGCCTCAGTCACCTGCCCTCCATCTTTCTCTGCTGAGGAACACACATATTTTAAGGTTTGCCCTCAAGCATGCTGGGAAACTAGCCAAATCTATCCAGACAGAGACACCTGGACCTGCTTTATGCCAAACAGAGGAATTTCCTGGGGAGGAGTACTCCCCACCCCCAAGGCTTAGAAATGACATGTTGGTTTTCTTGATAATTGGATTGTTAGAGTTTTCAGGGAAAGAGTGTGAATCCAGAGAAGTACAATCTAAATGTAAATGAATGTTTACACGGGTATTTGGAGGGACTCTGGGGTCGGAATACTGATGTGGTAATGCTTAATAACACCCATGGAGCTGACGTTGGAGGTCCAGAGGTGGATATTCGCTCTTCTCTGACTGTTTCTATTGGTTGGGAGAAATGCATCTTCTCGGGCTGAAGGGCCTCGCTGAGCTTGCTGGAGCCTTGTTGTTCATCAGATGGTGAAACAACTGGAATGGAAAAACAGTTACAAACCTAAAATGGGAACTGTAGAATAATATACTTTCTGATTCCTAGTCATAACTGTGGGTTCTCCCCCAAGCTTGGACTTGCAGTTATAGCATCTTCTTGCCCAAGCACCCCCATTCTCAAGTGACCTTGACTCTTTAGGCAAGGAGCATGTCTGATACTATTGTTACCCAGAGTCAACAGTAGAGGCTCAAACTGGTTTTTGTTTGTTTGTTTTTGTTGTTGTTTTAAATTCCCACAAAAAAATGAACAGCATTCTGTCACCCCCCCCACACACACAGGTAATGAATGTGGATGGGCAAGATGAATGATTTTAAGATTACCGTGTTGAGACAGATCATAAGTTATCTTAATCTACTCCTGCTGCTAAAACAGAATACTGCCAGCAGAGACATTTGTAAGCAGTAAAGATTTCATTCTCACGATTGTGGAATTGATGAAGTCAGAGCTCTAGTTGTCAGTGAGTTCTGTGTCTCGGGAGGATGTTCTCGATTCCAACATGGATCCTGGTCTCTGTATCTTGCAGAGAGAGTGGTTGCTACATCCTTACATGTAGAATGGGAAGAGGGACCAAAAGGGGAAAGGCTTTTATAAAAAAGGCATGAACAAGTTGCTTTTATAGAGTTTTATTTGGTTCACAAGAGAAGAATTCACATGACCTAATCTTGCTGTAATCGACTCTTAACACCTTGCACTGGGGATTAAATTGTTGTGTGGCCTTTAGATTGTATGCAAACACTCAGACCACTGTAGATTTAAAACTGTATTGGCCCCCATCTTGCCCCATTAGACTAAAGGATGTCTGAATGTAATAGAAAGGTTTTCTTCTTAGCCGGGGACTGAGTATAAGACTAAGAATACATCATACAGGATAATAATAGGGTTCAATGAAGCACGAAGGCCTGGATTCTATTCCCTAGTACCCACATGAGAGAGCTAAACATAGTGATGGGTGCCTATAACCCCAGCACTTGGGAGTGCTAGGGAAGTGGAGCCCAGAGACAGTGTGATTCCTGGGGCCTGCTGGCTCCTGGTCTAGCTGAATCAGAAAGATCAAGGTTCAGTGATCGACCATGTCCCAAAAACAAGTGGAAAGGAACTGAGGAAGACACCTGACTTTGAGCATTAGCCTTCACATATATGTACACAAGCATGCGTGTATGCACACAAGTGTGCACAGGGGCATGAAAGCACCGAATCCATTGAGGAAAAAGATTCCTCAGTCCTTTGCTATGTGACAGACTGACCATAGGCCAAGGGTGACTTGTGAGGATAAGCTGTATGGGAGATGACTGTTCAGAAGGAGGAGCGGGTAGATTGGGATGTTTATAATGTCAAGTTCTAAGAGGATTGAAATAGATGGGGGTCGGAGGGAGACTAAGATAGAGAGGAGAGACTTGGCAGACGATGCTTGTCTACATAAATGAGGAAGAAGAGCATAGTGAGCTGCTGATGTTCACACTTCATCCTTGGTCCTTCACCTCCTCCTGCAAGGACCAACAGAATCTGATACATTATGGTTTCTTAATAAGAGTGTGAACAAATGGGTGACTTTGGAATTACTAAATAACAGCTAATTCCTGTGATCTGTCAAAAAAAATAAATAGAGCTGTATCTTTTAAAAAAAAATAATTGTTTTTCACATTCATTTTGTGTGCATGTGTGTTAGGGCGGTGCACATCTGCACAGATTGTACATGGTTGTCAGAGGACAACTCGCTGGAGTCCGGTCCTCTACTTGCACCATCTTTGCCCCAGGATGAACTAAGATCCTCGGGCCTTTAGCTCAGAAGATATCTTTACATAGAAAAACACCAGCCACCCGGTAAGCCAGAGAGAGATATTAGCACTCCAATGAACTAAAACCCAACAGGAACATTTGCAGTTGAAGACTTGACCTTGGATGACACAGGTACCTGATCCAAGCACTAATTGCCCTATCTGTCTCTAAGGTGGGAATGACACATTTTCCCACAGCAGCGCTGTGATCAAGAGAGAAAACTGTGTGTTCAAATAGATGTAGCCCATGGAGGCTGCAAGATGTCAGTGCTCATTACTGTGTTGTTCTGAGGAAGGAGTTGGGTGCTGACCAACTGTGCCGATCTTGCAGAGTCAGCCAGGTCAATGAAGTGTTCTGAGTCTATATCAGCTGGTCCCATGGAGTGATCAGAGCCACACAGCTCCTAAATTGTCACCCTTCCACACCTACCCCACTCTGGTACTTCTTGCATATTTCTACAGCTCTTCCTGAAACTAGTTTGTTTTCATACCTACTATGCCCAAGTGGTACATTCTATCATTTAAGCCCACTTTGGCCCTAGGACCCTATTAAAAAACAAGCCCTCAGAGAGATGGAGATCTCAAAAGCCAGGCGTGGTTGGAGTGGCAGTAGGTATTGGCAGGCATAGTGAGGAAGGTGGATTCAAAATGAGAAGTATTGGCTCAGAATCCCAAGACAAAGTTCTCAGCACAAAAGAGATTTATTTGCCCCATAGAGACGAAGGATAGGGAGTAAGAGACAATAGCAGGAGATAGAGGATGAGAGAGAAGGGGTGTTTTTCTTGGAGGATAAAGAACTGCCTCTGGATAGAAAGGAGACAGACTTGGTTCATAGACAAATGACAGTTTATGAAGGTAAAATGGGAAATCCCATGTTAGGATGAGGTTGAATTTTAATTGGGCATGCTAATCAGGTGAGCCAAAGGGGGCTTTTGATCACTGGACTTTAATACTTTGATAGCTGCACCTTGGTAGTCAGCCTCAGGAAGAGGAAGTGGCCAAATAAGGTAATAGACCTTGGTCGCTAGCTTTAGAAATGTAATTTAATTTTTGTCAGGGGAATGGGAGAGAAGGGCAAGATCTGACTGAGCCACCCCCTGAAGTGGGTTAGTGTCCCTTCAGGATTAATCAGAATTCTCTAGAGGAGCAGAACAGATAGAATGGAGAGATGTTATAAAAGAGACCTGTTCATTTGGCTTACACAGCAGGGACTGGGGAGTTCTGCAATGGCCATCTGCCCGCAGAGGAGGCTGTGAACCCAGTAGCTTCTCAGCCATGGGGCTGGACACCTCAGCAGTTTCAATATGGTGCCCCAGACCTGGAGTGTTCCTGGTGAGCTGCTGGTCTTCAGTCTGTGTTGGGAGGCTGACAAAGCTGGGTTCTGATGTCAGTCAAGGATAGACCCACCCAAAAGCAGAACAGGAAGGCCAGCAAGGAAGAAGATAGCACAGTGGAGCTCTATGAGGAAACACATAACACAGCACAGGTTACTCCTGACATCCTAACTGCACGTGCTCACTGTAGAAATTGTTAAAAATAATGTGCAAAGTCTTAATGAAAGTCATAGAATCTCACCAATTCAGACAAACATTCCTATTCTTAGTCCTAGTTCCTTCCCATCTTTCTTCTAGATAGCTGTCTTGGATTACAATTCTCATAAATTTGTGTTGTAACAATTTACTAGTAATTGTAAGGCATGGCTACAATGTATCCATTGTACTGTGTACATTATGTTCAGCCTTGAATGTACCTTTAAACACTCTTACAATTAAAGTTCTTATTGGCTGCCTAGTATTCCTTCCTGTGAGCACAATCAATTTTCTGTATTTAAATTCATAACTCTTTTTTGATCAAGTAGTTTGTGGAGGAATTTACAGTACTACTGCCATACACAAGTCATAGAAAAAGTGCTAACTCTGTTTCAGGGGGTTGACTCATTCTGTAGATTAATTCAGTGAAAATACTTGGTCTGAGAGGGGTGAGGTCATATGGAAGAAATCATTATCTCTGAGCAATACGTCATATATATTTTTTCTCTGAATATATGTATATACACATATATTTATACATATATATGTATACATACTTTTGTATGCTAAGAGGAACTTTGTGGAGCTTGAATTAGTAAAAGGCTTGGAAGATAAGAGCATGAGACAGGCTATGTAAGACAATACTCATTACTTGGCTGAAGTGCTCACTGCTGGACCAAGGTACTCACTTCTGGGCTGGGATATGTACCGCTGGGCTAAGGGACTCACTGCTGGGCCAGGGTACTAACTGCTAGACCAAGGTTCTTACTGCTAGGCTAGGGTACTAATTGTTGGGCCAGGATACTCACTGCTGGGCCAGAATAATCACTACTGTCAAGGTGGTGAATGATTAGTGGGTCTACAGATACAGAACCTCAGCGATGGAAGCCCGTGTTCTAGACCCACCTTATACATGATAACATGCCATTGTGGCCACAAAACACCAAGACCAAGGCAACATATAGAATTATTTGGTTTACAGTTACCGAGGAATAAGAGCCTGCCACAGCAGGGAGGCATGGCAGCAAGCAGCAGGCAGAGCACCTAGAGCATGAAGCTGGGTGCTCATTCATTGGACTGTAAGCAAGAAGGAGAGGGGGTGATGTGAGGCTTTGAAAACTTAAGACCTCCCACCCCCAGTGACTTACGTCCTCCAGCAAGGCCACACTTCCTAGACCTCAAACATTACCACCAACTGAGGACCAAGAGTTCAAATATATGAGCCTATAGGGGAACATTCTTATTCAAAGCACCACAGTGAGGCTTGTGATAGCATACCTTGTGTTTATCTTCAATGGAACTTGGGATGGCTCTCAGTTACATCTCATACATGCTGAAGGTTTTCTATGTATGTAACATTCTGAACTACTATAGGAGAGACACCATCACCTTATAGAGGGGAGACAGTATATCATAATGGTTAAATAGTCAACAAACGGATTGAACTATTTGCTAGCTCTTATGAAACTTTCCCTGGGGAGATATGAACAAATGTCTACTCATCACACATAGGGCATCAATGGCAAATGAGTAAAGCAATCCCATCAATCCTTGCCTAATAAACACTGAGATTACTAGGGTTCTATTCAGGAATGTGCTTTAGGGGTACTTCATCTCCAAAACCTGCCCTAGGTGGCTGGCTACTCATAAAAGCAATGCAAGACTTGTAGCCTCCATGCAGCTCTTGCAGCCTCAAAGCAGGACTTGTAGACAGTGCCTTACAGGCAGCTCTGCTGATTGGAGAGTTTCTTTTCTATTCACCTCTTAAAATTTATATAAACTTAGAGAACAGCCTTGTCAACCAGGTTCCAGGAACTTTCTGTATCTTGTAAGTTTTGGTAACTTCCTGAGTCTTACCAAACCTCCTTCCGGGAAAGATTATTTTAACTGAGAAGAGAGCTATATGGTAACTGCTGTGCACTTTCTGGCATTCTCTTTTTCATTCTCTCAGAGTAGAGGATTAGTGAGACAGGTATAGCACTAACATAGTGACTAATGTACAGTGTGCATACCACTGAAGGGACACTCAGTATCCAAAGCTCCCAGTGACTTACTTAGAAATCTGTTTTTATCTTCCTTTTATGGAAGTTGAAATAGAAGCATAGAGATACTAGGTGTCTTGTCTGAAGTGTCAGAAAGGACTGCAGGGGGTGTATTCTGTTCTATTATGTCCAAGGGGGTCTTTACTCTCAGCAAAGGAGAGCCAGTAAGACAGAGTGGGACACACTAACTCATTCACACTCTCCTACTCTTATTTGCATGTTGTGTATGCCATGGCATAAATGTGGAGGTCAAATGACAACATTGTGACAATGATTCTTTCCTTCTGTCTTTAGGAAAGTGTTCCAAGTATTCAGCCCAGGTCACCAGGCTTGCACAGCAAAGCACTACCCACTCCCTTCTGCCTCCCACTTAGTTGGGGGCTCAGGTCTTAGAAGATGAAAACTGAGTCTGAAATGAAAAAGGACACTAGAAATGTTTGTTTACCCACATTCCAGGAATGGTGGAAAACTCTTTATAACTGCCAGAAGCTGGAGAAGCCAGCTGTTGTCTTCTGGTTCAGAAAGGGGGAAGGGTGGGAGAATGAGCTATTTTGGCTGCACCAGGGGATGCTGGCTGAAGTAGCAAAGATGCCGTGTGTACAAATGGTTCAAATCCGGTGAAAGAAAACATTGTATCCTGGTGTCCTGGAGAGACTCTGACTGGGGCATTGGCCTGGGAAGAAGGCTTTAGAAGGAACTTGGCTTTCTTTCAGTCTTTTACTTCTGCTCTGGCCAAGTTGAAGTATTTATTTAAAACTTTTTATTACATTTAAATTTATTTTATTTTGCTTGTGTGTGTATAACTGTGTGGCCATGCATGACATAGTGCATGTGTGCAGGTCAGAGGACAATTGGCAGGAGTCTGTTCTTCCACCATGTGGGTCCCAGGTGTAGAATGCTGGTTGGCAGGGTTGCCAGCAGGTATCTGTGTACAAACCAGTGATCCAGACCCACCTCTCTCCAGTGTCACCCCTTTCCCTTCTTCAGTGAGATGACTTCAGTGTGCTTGGTATCTGTATAGTTTTTTGCTTCTCAATTCATAGCGATGTGATCACATTGACATTCAAAATAATTTTGGTTGATTGTTGTTTGTTTTTTTTTTAAACAAATTTATTTAATGTTTTATTTATGTGGCTGTGTAGCTACATCTCTGTATATGTGTGTATGTGGGCAGTGCCTGAAGAGGTCAGAAGAGGGGATTAGACTTCCTGTAGCTGGAGTTACCTGTGGCTGGGAGCTGTCCAATGTGGTTACTGGGATGCAAACTTGGCTCCACTGCAAGAGCGGCCAGCACTCCTAATCAGTACACCATCTTTTCAGCTCTGGTTTGTTATTTTTTAAAGGGGAAAGACAACTGGATGAGATCAGAAGAAAAAGACAAAGAATAGAATTGTTGAACCACAAGATATGTGTATTGTATTTCCGTTAGCACTATGTGAGGGGTATCACTTCGTATTTGCCCCAAAATTGGCAATATTTAATTTATCTGATATATTGAGGTTTTAAATTTGTTCTAAACTCATACACTGTCTCTCTTATGAATTGCTTATGCCTATAATTTGTTTCTTTTCCTATGATATATTTATTTTTATATTAATGATATCAGGAATATTCACTACTAAGTATCTTCTCTGGTTAGTTGTTTGTTGTGCTGTCTATTGTTATTCAAAAGTTTTAACTTACATATAATTAATTTTAACACATTGTTTTTTCCTATATGCTTGGGAGTTGTCTCATTTAAGGTATTATGAGGGTATATTACCCCATCTTTCTAAAGATACCTCTTGTACATTTTATTATGGTATGTCTAAAAGCTGTTGCACAGGTCTTCTATGTGTTATTCATTTTGTGTTCAGTATGGACTAATGACGCAGCTATACAGTTTTATATATTGACTGTTAACTATCAACTAGTTTATTCGAAGGTTCTCATCTCACTTAGATGTTATAACCCTTTTCTTGATCAACTTGGATACATGTGTGTATATGTGTGTTTGTGTGTGTGTGTGTACATGTACACACATCTGTATATCATCTACCAACCATCTACTATCTATCTATCTATCTATCTATCTATCTATCTATCTATCTTCCATCTATTGATCTATAACCTATATCTATCTATCATTTACATTTCCATTTTGTCTATAATTTTTCATGTCATTTAGAATCTTGTATTTATATAAATTATTTTTCTTAATTTCCCCTTATGTAGGTATAAATCACACCCTTTTTAAAAATTGGGCAGACTTATTTGAAGTCTGTCTCAAGTCCAGCTTTTAGTCTTGTGAGTCTTTAATATATTTCCCATTATTTTTTTATTCGTATCTTATTTATTTGTTTCTACTATCTTTGTTCTTTAATCTGTTTTCTCTTCGCTCTTAAAATGAATACTTAACTCAATTATTTTCAATATTTAATAGGTGAATGTAAGACTATAAATTTTCTCTAATCCTTGCTTTCGTCGGATCTCATAAATTTGATATACAATGCCTTCAGAGTGGTCTGCTTTCAAGAATTCCAGCTCTCCACTGTGGGTTGTCCTTAACTCATTGTTTACCCAAGTGTGACTTTTTCTTTCCAAATTCATGTTTTTTATCTCGCTCGGTTTCCTCTTCTCTATAATTAGTTTGGAGTCAACTTCTTACGGTGTGTTATCAGACTGTATTTTCTCTGCTTGCTGAATTGTATGTCCCATCAATAGACCTAGATCAATGTTAGTGCTCTTCAGAGATGTTCTTTTCCCCCTTATCTTTGTCTTGGTTGATTATTTACTAACAAACATGTGAAAAAGGTGTTGCTAGCAGGGCTGGCAAGGTGTTTCAGTGGGTAAGAAAAGAATGCTTGCTGCATATGCATGAGGACCAAAGTTGGGATCTCAGCACCCATATAAAAAGCTATGTGTGCACCTGCCACCCAAGTGCTGTGCTGAGTGGAGACATAAGGATCTGGGGCTTGCTGGCTACCAGTGAGAGAGTCAAGGGAATGAGATGACAGAGCAGGAGTCTCTATGTGTGCATGTATCTCCCATTCTTCCTTTTATCAGTGAACTGATAATTACTGCAATTCTGTCACGTTTTTATTTCATATGGAAACTTTGTCCCACACACAGACCTTGGGTGGTGTGAACCTCCTTGGTGTGCATTTGCTTTGGGCCTGATGGATCTTTCCTCTTTGTGTCAGATTGGATGTATACGTCACAGCTACTGCTGGATTGGGGACATTTAATCACATCTAGAGAATGACCTCTGAGCAATCATGACTGATGTCACTCCTGGGTGTCCCTTCCACCTCTCCCTCCTCCTGCCTTGGTGATCTTTCAGGGCTTAGGCATGGAATGTTGTAGCTAGGATGTGGAGGCCGCCCTACCTAGACCTTACAGAATCAGGGAATAAGCATACATTCTCTCAGCCCCTGTTAGGGACAGCTGCTGCTGACATCATTCTGACTGACTCCTGCTATTTTTCTTTTCCCTGTAAATCCTGGTTCCCCATCTTGTCACTAGTTCCTCCTGTTTGTTCAGGCTCTGCCTACAGACTCTTATTCCCCATCTTTGTACAACCTGGCATTTAAAAACGTTCTTCTTTGAAACAGGCTGCCACTGGGTCCAAACTTCCTATGGGTATTTTTGTTTATGGTCCAGAGAATGCAAGTTATTTTGATTGCTGACCTACCTGGTTTTGTTTCTGTCATTTTGGTTACATTTTAACAACTTATTTTTGTCTTCTCTTTTCTCCTTCCTGTCTTAATTTCTGATGGATTGCTTTGTTTTTCTGTATTTCCTTTGCTCTTATTTATTTTTTTTTGTGGTACTCCTAAAATTTTAATATGCCAATTAAATGTGTTTTTATTACTGGATTTCCATTTTGTAATAATTTCAGGCTTATTAAAGGTTGTAAATACTAGTAAAAATTCCAGAGTATACTTCTTCCTCAGCCCCTGATGTGAACATTTTACATAATACAGTAAAATGACCCAAAACTAAGACATTACTACTGTTACAGTTCTGCAAGCTTATCTCCAGACCTTGTGCACATTTTACAACCATCCCCCTAATGTCCCTAGCCTGGACCGGGGACATCATTCTTGACCTTTAAGCTGCCAGGTCTACTTAGTCCCTGTTAATCTGGGGCATCTCTTCACTCTTCCTTTGCCTTTCATGACCTTGGCATTTAGAAGAACATTTGCCCACGAAGTTTCAAGAACGATGTTCACTTTGAGCGGGTCTCCTATCCCTTCCTGATGACATTCAAGTTACGCATTTTGGCCAGAAAACCATAGGACTGGGAGATAGCTAAGCTGGTAAAGTGCTTGCCTCGCAAGCAGTAAGGCCTGAGTTCAGTTCCCAAACCTATATCTAAAACTATCAAAAGCTAAGTATGTATGCTTGTCATTCTCGAGCTAATGAAGCAGAGCTAACGAAGAAAGGCAGATTCCTGGAGCTCACTGAACAGCAAGCCTAGCCTACTAAGTGAGCTCCAGGCCAGCAAAAGGCTTTGCTGCAATAAAACTTTAAAAAGAGAAAGGTGATTGTACTAAAAAATGACACCCGAAGTTTGTCCTCTGGCCTTCACACTCACGGGCTCACAGGAACACACATACGCATCTGTCTACACACATACACTCACATGCACACACACACACACATGCACATACACACATGCACACACATCTGTTTGCATACCCACATATATATACATACACATATGCACATACAAATGCCTCCCCACATGCATAACACACATTCATGCATACACATATAATGCTTATACATTCACATACACACGTGTATGTACATACCTGCACATACACATGCACTCACATATACACCCAAAAGGAAAAGAAAGCCCATAAACATGACATGGGGTGCTTCTTAGTGTTGCATAGCATTGGTCTTATTACTGGGGGTGTTAGCATCTGTTACTTGGTTGTTGCGATGCAGGTCACATTTTCCCCACTACAAAGTGGCCGTTTATTTCCCTTTTTCAGTTGAGTTCTCTCTGGGATGCACAGGCAGCCTCGTTTTCACCAGTGTGCTCTTGAGTTCCCTCCAGCATCCACTGATGACTATGCCCCATGACACTTCCTGGTGTGGTATTTGTCAAACGTGTAGTTCTCTATTTCTCATTTATATTTATTAATTGACATATGCTATGAGGAGACAATCCTTTTCTACATTTACCAACTTCGGTGTAATTTTTATCCTATGTGCTTGGTTTTCCTTTGGCACAGAGCCGCTGTAATGACATACGGTATTTACTGAAAAAGTCGCTAATTTGGACATGGTTGCCACCCACAGTGTCCTTTGCACACATGCACGTGATGTTGTGAGGACTTCCTTTTTTCTTTTTTTGCAGCTATGCAAGGTGTTCCAGGATCCCCCTCTGCCATTTCTGCTTACCTGTCATTTATCCAAGAAATTCTAGTTCATTTTACAGGAGACTAGATCTCCAGACCAAGACATGGCTGCTGAGGCTCACTTCTTCTGAATGTCCAGCAGCCAGCGCTGAGACTGGAGCTTAGCTGAGGTCACATGACCCTTTCCTCTTTCTTATTGCTGTGTAGGCTCTCTGAACCTGAGCACATCAGAGCTCACCCATGACCCTCTTGTGTGTCAGTATTTCAGTTTCTAATTTTATTTATTTACTTATTTATTTTATGTAGGTGTGTCAGACTCTGCATCTCTATCCATGCAGAGGCCAGATGAGGTTGGCAAGCATCCTGCTCTGTTTAATCTCAGCTTTTACTCCAGTAAGACAGGGTCACTCTAACCCTGGAGCTGAGACAGGATCTCCCTCGGAACCTGGAGCTATGTTGGCAACCTGCAGCAAACTCTATGATCTTCCTATCTCTGCCCCTTACAGACCTGGGATTACAAGCATGTGCCACCACAGGTGGCTTTCCGCCTGGCAGGGGGGCTTTGAACTCAGGTCTTCATGCTTGCACAGCGAGTGTTCTTACCTGCTGAGCCACCTTCCCAGCTTGTTTCTAGTATTTTGCAGTTAGGAACACTGCTGCTATCAATAGCTTCATGCATGTGAGGGTTGTGGTTTTTTTTTTTTTTTCCCTTCCCAGAGGTGCATCTCAGAGCAAATTCCTACAGTTTGAAATGACACCTCTGAAGACGAACCTAAGTGCAGATTGTTAACTGTTGGCTTCTTCTAAGGCATTGCACCTGCTTCATGTTTCACTAACACTTTGTCCATAGAACAAGCAGTTTTCATTTGCTCTAATCTGAGGCATGAGAAGCGATACCTCATTTAAATATGGATTTCTTATCTTAAGAATGCGTTTAATATCTTCCGTGTTTAAAGGCTTGTAAATTACCTATTCTATTTCTTTAAATGTTATTACATTGATTTTATTTTTTACATCTTACATTTTATTCACACTTAGTGCATATGTGTGTGCATGTGTGTGCATGTGTGTGTTTACCACATGTGTGTTGGGAGGACACCTTGCAGGAATACTCTCTTTCTTCCATGTGGGTCCTAGGGATTAAGTTGAGGAGTCAGGCTTGGCAGCAAGTTTCTTTACTCCCTGAGCCATCTTGTCAGTCCAAACAGCCTATTCTCATTTTTCCATTTTTTTCAGCTGTAGTTTTAGGAGTTTCTTATTTAATATCATTATCATCATCATCATCACCACCACCATCATCATCATTATTATTGGTATATGTGTGATATTAGCACTTTATATTATCTAGTAGAAATAGTCTCTCTATTTTGTCAGTTGTCTTTTGACATTGCTTCTATTTTGCTTTCCTACAAACCCCCAAATTTTAGCAATTAGTGGTTCCCCATGCACTCAAGTTAGAGAAAAACTCACCTGTATTTTCCTTTTGTTCATAGAGGGGCCTGTTATTCTGTTTGGCTCCATGATTTGAGTGGAATTTCCCTTCATCTATAGTATCAGGCAGAGACTTATTTTTGTCTATTTCAGACAGGCTGTCCTGTTCACTGAGTACCATTTATCTGGCAGTCTGTCACTGATTCAGTTGCCTTGGGTACATGCATTCAGACTCTG
Source organism: Rhabdomys pumilio (assembly GCA_030674055.1). Classification (NCBI taxonomy): domain Eukaryota; kingdom Metazoa; phylum Chordata; class Mammalia; order Rodentia; family Muridae; genus Rhabdomys; species Rhabdomys pumilio. The sequence continues at coordinate 89,183,224 of JANHMN010000006.1, forward strand.
GGTGTGGCTGTTAGGATCTGCTCCTGATTTTCTACTCTCTGAGCAGTTTACCCACTCGGGAGCCAACACCATACCATTTTAATCTTCACGGCTTTACATTGTGGTTTATTATTCGGTAGAATTATTCTACCTTCACACTTTTGTTTTTCTATATTTTTTATATTTTCCTATTTATTCTTCTATAAGTCTTCTTTCCATCTATAAACTTCAGAATCTGTGTCTAGCTCCTTATACATGCTTGTTTCATTGAGCTCCAGTCATGATGGCCCATACTTTAATCCAAACAATCAGGAGGCAGAGACAGGTGGATTTTTCTAAGGAGTTCAAGGCTAGCCTGGTCTATATAGTGAGTTCTAAGACAGCATAACATAGTTAGATTCTGTCTGAGGAAAAGGAAGAGGGACAGAGAGAAAGAGAGAATTTAACATCTTAGTGGATAAACCATTATTTGAACCAGGAATCTAAAGTTTACACTGTGGAATAGATTGTATTGAGTTTATATTAAATTGACCCAGCTAATGAAGGGTTAATGGGTGACTTTTGTTGGCAAGGATCCTATCAAGAATGGTTTCTTCTCACTTTAGTTTACCTTTGTGTCTTCATGGGTGCTTAAATTTCACTTAGCTCCTTCACAATTCCATGAGTTTCATCTCTCCTGTGGACATCCATTCCCTCAGCAACCCCTCTGACTGGCTATTGTGTGTGTAAAAGCTGTGCTCCTGTAATAACACGCAATTTGGATTTTGCAAACCCTAAGCTTCACTTACAATGTTTTCCCTCGAACAATGACAACATAGACTCTGGTTTTTCCTTTCGCATCAAACACATTTTCCCAGTGCTTAAGTTTCTCTGTATTATCTTTTACTCATTAGTTTTTTATCATTATTTTGTCAGTGCACATGTAGATTTATCTAGAAGCTTGGCATACCTTTGCTTACCATTGCTTTTTAAAAATAGTATTTTTCTACTTCAAACATTCCATACACTGTGTGTGACTATCAATAATATCTACCCATCATGACCTCGCTCAAACTCTTCCTGTTGTCCTCACCTATCCCTATCCCCGCTAGCCCAGCTTCAAGTCCTTTTTTGAATTTTTATTGTTTTGGTTGTTATTAATAACCCCCTGAATCCAGTTAGTGCTACCCATATGCACGTGCATGTGTGGCCACTGACTGGGTATGAGCAACCTAACAGCCACTGCAAACCCAAAAGGGAGACGTTCTTCCTCCTTGGCAGCCATAACAATGGCTCTTCTGATAGGCTTGGGCTATGGCGTCCCTCCTCCATCCACACTGGAATTTCAGCAGGTTTGATCTTGCCTTTACTTGGGAAGACTACTTTCTCCTTTCTTCCTACTCTGCTGTGTACCTGCCTGTCTCCTCTGGCATCTGGCACTCGATTAGTGGCCCTTTCAGAAAGGGTTGTGTCTGGTGAGCTCTCTCAGTCTGTCTCAGGTCTGTCTCATGCCTGCTTCTGAAGACAGTTTAGTTTGTTTGTATACTTCTCTGCCTCCTGGCATCCCTGGGGGATCTGAGCTAGCCCAATGCTTGTTGCTTGTTGATTTCTCCTATTGTCTCTCTGTTCATTTTAAAGCTGTCATTTTTTAAAAATATGCTTCTGTTTTATTATGTTTGTGGAAAGGACTTCTTTTTAATTCCTTTCAGAACTCTGTGTTTCTGAAAGGTAAGGACTATTCTCTTAAACCACCAAACCTTCCTAAACGTGTTTAAGATTATCTTTCCTCATGCTTCTTGTTTCTGGAAAGTCCTGTGTACGTGTCAGACTTTATGCTCATTCTGATTTGTGTCTCTGCAGTTTCTACACATCTATTTGTTTGCATTTAAATTACATTGTTAATTCATTTCACGGGCATGTTGAAGTTGGAAGACAACTTATGGAATTCAGTTCTCTCTACCTTACGGGTCCTGGGCATTGAACTCAGATCATTACATTTGGTAGCAAGAGTCTTTACCCACCTAGCCACCTTGGTAGCCCCATTTGTTTATATTCATTGTCCCCTTTATCTCTCAGTGGTTTCATTTAGTTTCCTGTTCAAAACTCTGACTTTTTTTTTTACTGGCTCCTTATTTATTTTATAAATTTCACATTTGCCTCCTTTTTAAATCTTTTCTTTTGCATGCTTCCTTATTTTGCCCTATAATTTAGATTCCTATTTTTACCTTTTAAAATTAATTAATAAATTAATAAGTAATTTACATCCTGACCACAGTTTCCCCTTCTTCCTCTCCTCCCAGTCCTTCTCCCATGTCTCCCCTTCCATTTCTTGTCAGAAAAGGTGAGTCTTCCCGTGGATATCAAACAGCTCTGGCATATCAAGTTGCAGTAAGGCTAGGTCGCTCCTTTCCTATTAAGGCTAAACAAGATAGCTCAGTAGGAGGAAAGTGTCCCAAAGGCAGTCAACAGAGTCACAGACAGCCCCTGCTCCTGCTGTTAGGAGTCCCACATGAAGACCCAGCTACAGGACTGTAGCATATATGGAGAGGGCCTAAGCCCAGGGTAGATCAGGGATTCCTTTGGGAAAAAGAGTATTCAACTACTGAGGTACAATAGCGAAAGATTCAGAGGAGAAAAAGCAATAATAATAAATTATGGATTTGAAAAGCTGACAAATACACATCACACAAAATCTAGACTAATAATAACATACTTTTAATAATTAACTGCTGGCATGTTTTTCTAGATAACTGCTTCATGGAATGTTTATAATATTATTTTTTTTTTCTAAAAAGAAAGTAGCTTAGTCTTTTCTATGACATAGTTGATTAGAATTTAATTTTTATTCTTTGTGGTTTAGGAAAATTAATTGTAGGCTCACTGGAAACTGCCTTTTAGATTTCTCCTCTGGGTGCTCCAGTTAATCTGCACTGTCACCCTGAATAGATTTTGAGTTACCCAGGAGACATGTCAGGGTGTGTGTATTATTGACACAGTGGGGTCTACTGAGCAGTAAGACATCCTACACCCCAAGGGCTGGGGTCCCAGGCTGAACAAAAGAAATAAAGGGAACATAAACACTGAAATTTGTCTTTCTTCTCTTCCTGGCTGTGTGTGCCATGTGACCAGCGCCCCTCAGACTCCCACAGCAATGCCGTTTCTACCACAAAGGACCTGATTCCTCTGAATCGTGACCCAAAGTAAACCTCTCCTCCCTTAAATGGTCTTTATCAGTCTCCTCGTCGCAAAAAAAAAAAAAAAAATGAGAAAAGTCGCTAACAGAATTAAAAGTCTAAAAATAAGAATTAAATTTAAAAGAATTTTCTCCATGTAAACCTCTAGCTTGAGACATCTGTTTTTTCTCCTCTATACAATTATTGTTGACCAAAGTATAGGTGGAGCGTGATCTTAGGCTTAGGATCCTCACACCACTCCATGGAAATGACTATGACCCACATGACCAAGTTTCAGTAGATCTAAGATGAATGCATCTCTAGTTTTTACCTATTGTGGGTCCCCACTGCTAGTCTAAAAATAGGAGAGTAACAGGAATGAAGGCAGACTAAGAAGTCTGCTTGATCATGTGAGAGTGAACGTCTCATAGATTTTTACAAAACACAGATATGGCACGCACTGCTGACGTCCTCAGGGTTGTGGGGTGATCCCATGGCTGTGAGAGGCCGGAAGCTGGTGTGTGGGTTTACAGCTTGTCTACCCTGCGTTGGACCTCAGGATCAGCGTAAGGGCTCACTCAAATGCTTTCTACTATTTCTAGGCACAACAGTTACACCGGTTGACAGTTCCCCATTCCTTTTTCTTCCCTTTTTTCTTTTGTAACTTGTGTTATCTGTAAGCTTGGATTAGGGAGTCAATGTTTGCTGCCTGTGCCCTGAACTACTCACTGCCGGACCCTACCTGCCTTTGGGGGTTGGAGGTGAGGTAGTCAAAGACCCACCCTGGAACAGGTGAGAAACGCCTTAGCAAGCTCTCTGAACACTGCTGCATGTTCCCTTAATACCCTCCACCCGCGCCCCATTGGTCCCAAGAAAGCATCTCTTCTAAACAGCAGTTTCTGATTGGCTGGCATTGTCTGCACCAGAAATCCTTGGTCTCTCAGGTCCTCAGGAGATGCTTTTGTGGCTGTCTCCCCATCCCCACTGCCCCCCCCCCACCCCCGCCACGCTTAAGTAGAGGAGGACCGCTGTTCCTGTTACAAGTATATATGGGATTCAGCTTTTTGAGGGAGTCCCTTGGGCCTATCAGCCACTGATTGCATTTGACGGAGTACTTGAGTGGCAACCTATGTTTATGTTAGTGTCTCAGCAAATGCACAGCTTATAACTGAGCAATATTTTTAAAAGTTTGCTTTTATTTTTAATTATGTGTAGGTATACATGTTGTTGTATGTAGGTATGTGTGTTGGTGTGTTTAGTTTTGTGTGTTGATGTGCGTATAGGTATGCCCGTGTGAATGCTCTTGGGGGGTTAGAGGCAGCTGATCCCCTAGAATAAGGGTTATAGACAGTTGTTAACTACACATGGGTGCTGGGAATCAAACTCAGGCTCTCTGGAAGAACATCAAGAGCTCTCAGCTACTGAGATATCCCTCCTTCCCATCCCTGTAAATTATAAGTTTTGGCTTGACATGTGACCCGGTACAAGCTGGAGCTTCCTGGTTCTTACTCTTCATGCCCATGTGAAGTGCTAGGTGATCTTTCTGCCTCTCTGGAGTGAGTGACACTCTCCTAGGGTAGGCTCAGAGGTGACAAGACTCTGACTGGGTCAGTACTTTTAATTTCAAGAGCCTGAAGCCCTTTGTTCACTCTCTTCTCCTATCACAAACCAGAAATCTCTCCCAGCTTGCAGGATGTTGGTCTTAGTTTCAGTTCTAGTTCATGCTACTGATGTCGAGATTTCTCTTGAATCATGTCACCTGTGCTGACCTCCACTTCTCCAGGCAGCCAGGTGTTCTTTGCTTGATTTTATCTGACATGTCCCCATATCTGGAGTTCAATAAATATAGATAACGACGCCACAGCTCATTTATTTATTCTGAGCCACATTTATGGAGGCTATCTGTAGGTTTTATGCTATTCTATAGTTCTCACCATGAATCAGGATATAATTCAATCTCTCTGTCGTGTGGAGTTGGCTTTCTAGTAAATTCCAACCATCCTATTTGTGCTGAAGGGGCAAGGTGCCTGACTCTTTTCTTTTCACTTATCTATCATTACAAACGTAAACTCAGAAACTATGGATGCTGTAGGGTTCTCTGAGGATATTTACAGCCAACTCTAGGTCTTCTCTGTGGTTTTCATACTCACAGATCCATTTTCTCACAGAGCATTTTGGTTTTACAATACAGCTCCTTAATTATTTGAACATAGTTTTTTTCTTATTTATTTTCCTCTCTTTTTAAAAAAAGATTTAATTTTGTTATTTGTGTTGTGTGTGTGTCTGTGTGAGTGATTGACACATGTGTAGGTACCTGTGGAGAACAGAAGAGGGCTTCAGATCCTGTATTACTGGAGTCACAGGCAGTTGGGAGCTGTTGAGCATGAATGCTAGGAACTGGACTAAGGTCCTCTGCAAGAGCAGGTGCTCTTAACTGCTGAGCCAGCTCTCCAGCTCCCCCTCAATTTTCCCTTTATTTGAAAAAGATGTATTATTATTACTGTTGTTGTTGTTGGTGGTGGTGGTGGTGGTGTGTGTGTGTGTGTAGCGTGTGTGTGTGTATAGTGCCTGTGGAAACCATAAGGGGACATCAGATCCACTAGAGCTGGAATTACAGGTGCTGCCAAGTGTGGATGTTGGAACCTGAACTGAAAACCCCTGAAAGAGCTGGAGTACTCTTAGCTGCTGGGCCATCTCTGCAGCTCTTCACTTTTCTTTCAATGCTTAAAAAAAAAAATAGACCCTTGAGATATTTGACAAAGTATGCAGTCATCTGATCACCTGCATCACTGAGGTACCAGTTTTTTCACTTCAACTATTCTTCCATCCCCACTCGGCAGATGGCACTAACTCCCCCTGCTCCTCATATCCACCGACTTGTTCTTCTTCATTTCAGTTTTATCTTCTTAAGAATGCCACATCCTATTTCGCCTGGCTTCTATTCCTTAGCACAATCAATTTGAGAGCCATCTCCATGGTGCTGTATGTCACTGATTTGTTCTCTCCAGTTTGGAGAAAGGCTCCTAACTAGTAATTGATATTTGCAAAGCAAATAAGACCAATAAGAACTGATATGGTACTTCTTGATGGTAAGATATCAAACCTTTATATCTGATATATACTGCTTACAGAAACAATTGTCAGACATCTGACTTTTTAAAAAAAATCTTAAAATAATAGTAAATATGAAGCTTGAAGTTCAGGAAATTCTAAAATCCCTGGCCAAGCCAAGGGGATGCTGTAACGTTTTTAGGAAACACAGAGTACCTCTGTTAAGTGTTAAGAGTTGTCTAACTTTGTTTTAGAATAACCAAAGGTCTCGGGTGCTCTACAAATACTTGTATGTGTGAGGGATGGCAAGATGAAGCCTCGTTGGATTTTAGGGCCCTCCTGAAACATGGAGACTCATGCATTGTTCCCTTGCCTGAAAGATCACCTGCCTTTGATCCCAAATGTCTCAGCTGTTGTGTACGGTCTTCTCTGATGTGGGAGTGGGGAGGACTTCTGTGTGTGTTCAACCTCACAGGCTGGTGAGGCAGGCACAAGAGAAGAGCCAGCCAGTACACCACAGTCATGCAGCATCTCTCCAGAAGCCAGTGAGGGGTCCGCCTGCCAGCTGCACACCTGCTCCAGCTTGCCTGATCACGTGGCCCATTAAGCAGCAAGCTCCCTTACATGAGGTGCTACACACCTGTTTTCTTTAGTCAGGCAAGAGCATATGTCTATGCCATGAGCCAAATCTTTCCTTCAGAAAGGCACATAGTCTCAGTCTTGGGTGACTGGAGGCAACAGCACGTCAGAGCTCTGCTGTGCCCCTGTGGCTGGCAAAGAGGATCTGTCCCCACACCTGTGTGCTTTCACAAGCTGAAAGAATATGAAGTATGTAATAAATACTATCATTGCTTTGAAGTAACCTATTGCCATCTTGGAAGCAGAGCTCCATGGCTAGGGTTTTCATTATCTTTGATGAGGGAGTGGAGCATCCTGATTCTTTAGTCAAAAGGTGCAGGTGTGTAGTGTCTCAGTGTGGCAGAGACCCACTCAGATCACCTATGAGGTTTCTGTGACTTGGTTGGCCATCTTTGCTTCTTTGTGTTACTCCTGCTCTATCCCATGAGGCAACTGGCATTGACATCATGGATTATGCTTCTCTTGGACATTCCCGGATATCTCAGGGGCAACAGTATAAGTGAGACAGGCTCTAACTCCAAGCCTTCATAGAGACCTACTGAGCACAAGGAGTAGGCATGGAAGGAGTCTTTGCTGCATCCAGTATTCTCCATAGATACCAGCCTTTTTAAAACTCCTATGGGAAAATATCTATACGAGAATGAGTTTCCCCCTCTTTGTCTTCATTTTTTGCTTATCTTTATGTTTATTTATCATAGTGTATATAAATATATGCATACATGTAGTTATTATTGTTATTAGGGAAAAAATCTGTTTCCTGTTGCCTCCTGTGGCTATATTTTTTCTACTGATTCCAAGGACACATACTTCTGGCATCGTTTTTGAGTGACTAGAGACAGACAAGAATGACTGAATGCTCCCTCCCTCCTGACTGCCTGGAATGTGTGGTAGGCTTTCACATAGCTGAGCTGTCTTTGCTTACTTTTTGAGCACTATTGGTTTTCTTTCCAAAATGTGTTCTTTGGAAATTTCTTAACACACACAATGTATCTTAATTATTCCCACCCAGAATTCCGTCTAGCTTCCCCTGACTCTTCCCTCAAACATCTCCTTCCCTACTTTGTACCCTCAAAAATTATTATTATAACCCACTGAGTCCCATTAGTGAGGCCCAGATGTTTATAGGTGTGGGGCCACCCACCGGTGGCCACAGCCCCCATAAAGTAACCTATCCTTTCCAGTCAGTCATCAATTTCCAACAGCGCCTCAGCTCAGAATGCAGCCTTGGGAGTCCCTCCTCATCCATGGCTTTTAACTTGCTTGATCTTGTGGAGGTACCCAACCTCCACAGCTGGGGTGAGTTCATGCATGTGATTGTGTGCCATATTGGAGGACAGCATCTCACAGCACTCCTCCCACTCTCTGGATTTTATATTCTTTCCATTCCCCTTCCTTTGATGCTCCTGAGCTTCGGACAGAAGGCGGATGTTCTTATCCCATCCATGTCAAACACCCAGTTACTGTTCAGTTGCTTATTCCCAGCATGTGGAACGGCTCTGAGTTTCTCCATGACCCACCACCCACACCTACCATAAGGAGAACTTTTGCTGACCTAAGTTGAGAGAAGCACAGACCTATGATATAAATGTAAATATTTGGAAGGCACTGTGGACATTATTTGTGGACTTTGACATTCTTAGGAAGATATTAGGCCAGAATTCATAAATTTACAAAGTAGGACTCTGTACTCTTTATAGACATCATATAAGTAGCTATATGTACATATGCCACATGTCCTAGAGTTTACCTAACCTTCTAATGTTTTGTGATATTTAGCTGAAGGTTCTTTTCTATAATGCTTATAGATCGGTAAAATTGGAAGTTCCCTCCTATGTAATCAGGGGGTGATGGTGTTTGCTAACTTTTATGTGACGTATCAAACACCTTAGAGAGGGGCTAGGGAGGGTGTTCAGATAATAAAATCCTAGCATTGTAAGCACAAGGACATAAGTTTGGTCCCCAGGACCCATGTAAGAAAAAAGACTTATGTGGTTGCATGCACTTCTAATCCCAGCAGCAGTGCTACAGAGACTGGACTCTGGCTTGCTGGTCAGCCTAGCCTAATTGGTGAGTTCCAGACCAATGAGAGAGACTGTCCAAAAAAAAAACCAAACACACACACAAGGTAGGGGGGCTCCTGAGGAATAAGATTTGAGAGACAATACCTGAAATTGTCCTCCCCATACTGCCACACAAGAACTAAGACACTTGAAAGACACAATCAGGAGAAAGTCAGCTCATATTTTCATTTGGAAATTGTAATGATGGGCAAATAGCCTTCAAAATACCAATGGAGGGCTGTAGAGATGGCTCAGTACATAAAGGCACTTTTTGCCAAGCTTGACAACCTGAGTTCAATCCCTGGGACCCACTTGGTGGAAAGAGAGAACCCAATGCCTCAAGTCGTCAGACCCCTAAACATGATCCATAACTCATACATATCATTCTTATAAATATAAACAAAACCAACTCCCCCAAAACCCCCACAAGTCGTATTCAGTGATTAAAATGTCTAATATAGTTTAAATACAAATTATCTTTTAAACTCTCTAGGCTCATTAAAGGTCACACTTAAGGTTGCTCTTCAGACATGGGTTTGGTAATGCCTGGCCTGCAGTGTGGTGTTCACATTCATTAAACCAGAGAGCAGAAATGTGTCCACATGGTGTAGGCATTAAACCCCTAAACTGCCATTTTGTAGCAGTAAGAAGTGAATTGCAGTAGAAACTCAGACCGGAGGCAGCTTTGAGTCCGAATGCTGACACTGGTTGTGAAACTGATATTTTATTTAGATGTCCTTGTCATGTAGAGCTATTGGAAAACATGTTTATAGCCTTCATGGCACAGAAATACAAGCCACTGTGTACGTTTTGGCAGGTAGTGCCCGATTTAGTTGTAATAATTCACAGCACCGCTTCGGGGCTTCCATGTTGCTCCAGGCAAAAACCTGTATTAAAAATTATAGCACACAAAGCTGAATTTGACCTACCAGTTGATGCATAATAAACTGACTTAATTCTGAATATTAACTACACACTGTGGCCTAAAGGTTTTATGCTCTCCAAATGTAACAATAAATTATACAAGACTCTTCCTCTTGGGTGAGCCTAAATGTAAATAAAGCCACAATCTTTATACTATGCCAAAAGACCAGTTACTATAGAGACCAGAGAGAATATATTAATCTTAAATAATATTACTGAATAAAATAACTTTATGCCAGTACGAAAGTACCTGAACTAATTAGAGAAACTTTAGGGAAAACTTTCAGCACTTTAATGAACCTCTCTCCCTTCTGCCACATTATTTTGAGTGGTAAATTGAAAGGTAGCACTATGTATCTTCAGCAATGAATATGGGTAAGATGGGTGGTGGTGTGTGCATGCATACATGCGTGCATGCGTGTGTGTGTGTGTGTGTGTGTGTGTGTGCATGTATGTGCACATGCATGGGTGTGCATATGCATGTGTGTTTGGGGGCAACAATGCGTGTTCGTGTGCATACATGTGAATGTCAGAGGTTGGCATAGACTGTCTCTTCCTCAATTTCACTCCATTTATTTTATTTTATTATGAAACAAGCTCTGCCACTGAACGCGGAGTTTGCCCACTGAGCTTTGTCTCCTCTGGACACCGCCTCTCCAGCCCTGGAGTTACAGACACGTGCCCCTGTGCTCAGCTCCCGAGGTGGGTTCTGGGGCACAGAGCTTAGGGCCTCATCCTGACATAACAAGCACTTTATCTGCTAAGTTTTATCCCCAGACCACACAAGCAAAGTTGTAAGAACTCTCCTTGCAGTTCTAAATAGGCATGAGTCCCAGTGAAGCCCTCAATGAATACTTGTGAGGAGAGGGCACGCCATGCCGCATAGTCTGATCAAAGAAGTCTTGAATTTTTTTTCTTTTATTGAAAACAGGTTTATTTTCCTATACAATATGTTTTGATTACGATTTCTCCTCCTTGTATTTCTTCCAGTTCCTCCCACCTCTCTTTCCGTCTGGGTCCACCACCTTTCTATCTCTCAGTAGAAAACAGACAGGCATCTAAAGAGGAGAGAGCAACATACTGTACTATCGTGTACTATACTATACTATACCGATAATATCAAAACAAATTGGAATAGACAAAACAAACAGAAGGAAAAGAGCCCAAGACAAGGAACAAGAAACAGATATAGACACAGAGACCTACTTGTTCACACACTTAGGAATTCCATAAATGCACAAAATTGGAAGAACCTGTAGAGAAAAAAATATGAATTAAAAAATTAAATAAAAAATAAAAAACATAAAAAATATATCTCCAGCTCAATATTTTGAGACACAGAACGTCCAAAGGCACTGCTGGGCATGTGTTCTGCTGACCATTTACCGCTGGACATGCAGCCTACCCTTCAGAGTAGTTTGTCTTCTCAGGGAGAGTCCTTGGAAGAAACTAAAATTTCGTTTTCAAGTGGTTATCCATTGGAGATAGGAATAGGGGCATGTGCCCATGTCCTTCAGCTCTAGGGCATCATCTGATGTAGAGTCTTGTAGTCACACATGCCCTGTGTATACTGCCTCAGTCTCTGTGCATTGGTCCAATAGCATTCAGAAGGCCTTGTTTCCCTGGATTCCTCCACCAGTTTTGAGTCTTCCACTCTTCTTTCATTTGTAGTCTCACATCTTTAGGTTGGTATTTGGATGACACATTTTGCTCTATTTTTTTCTGTCTTATGTGATTCTGAGCTTGGCTTCTCTGAATCTCTTACTTGTAGAAGGGAGGTCTGTTTGTGAATAGCAGAGATCACCATCTGTGGGGGATTTGGAATATTACTATCCCTGGCAAAGGTATCTTGGACTTATGAGGAAGGATGGTGTCATTTTGCTTTGTTTGTATTATGTGAGCCAGCTTCTCCCCTCCCTGGTCACAGCTGATGCAAGACAGACATTTCTCTTTTGAGAATTTGCACTGAGAGACTTAGAATCTAGGAGTGGGTACACGATTGTCCCTGAACCTACAAAGATCACATGCTTCTGGCAGTCTGTCTCCGTTTCTGTGAACTAGACCCCTGTCTTAGTCAGTGGTTTATTGCTGTGAAGAGACACCATGACCGAGGCGACTCTTAGAAAGGAAAGCATTTCATTGGGGGGGGGGGTGGCTTACAGTTTCAGAGGCTTAGTCCATTATCATTATGGTGTTATCATTATCATTATGTCAAGCAGGAGTGGTGCTGGAGACCTGTTTGGGAGCTACAGCTGATCTGCAAGCAGAGCTGGGAGAGGGGCGTGCACTTGGCTGGCAGATAGAGACAGAGACAAAGACAAAGAGACTGGGCCTGGTATGGGCTTTTGAAACTTCAGAAAACACTGCCCTAGTGACATATCTCCTCCAACAAGGCCACACCTTCTAATCCCTCTAGTCCTGTCAAAAAGTGTCACTCCCTGGTTATTAAGCATTCAAATATGTGAGCTCATGGGGGCCCTCTTACTCAGTTCACCTCCTTTCCTCCAATTATGTTGAGAAAGAAAAAAAAAAAAACAACAATAATTCAGGGAGCTGGAAAGAGCTTGGCCACTAAGAACACATACTGCCTTTTAAGAGTGCACAAGTTCAATTCCCAGCACCCATGTCGGGTAGCTCACAACTGCCTGTAACTCTAACTCCATCGAGATCTGACTTCTTTGACCTCTGCAGGTACCCACTCTCATGTGCACACACACCTATGTACAGACACACACGTATGAGTATCATTAAAAATAATACAAATAAACCTGTAAAAATTATAACATGGATGAAAGGTATCACTGCTTTGCACTTGAATGGAATTTCATATCCCACACAAGCATTTCATATACCAGACAAGGGAGCCTTTGTCATTCTTACTTCCGTTTTGTAAATGAGAGAAAATTTAGACTCAGATTATTTGAACAAGGCTCCCAAGACGGCATAAAACAGTGAAGCAGAGACCAGAACACACTCAAGGCTCACGAAGACCCTTCCTGTTTCTCTTTACTACTATTTGCAGAATGAGTGAAATTGAGCCTTTGTTCTGATTTTCCTTGAATTATACAGTATTCCAGCGGGGAAAGAGCCTGATGAGATGTCACATCGTTCTCTACAGCATCCCAGGGAAGCACAGATGAGGGTGGTGGGGTGCAGGGTTGTGCAGGTTTCCTTGATCTGCCTGGAATATTTAAAATTCAGTCATTAATCATAAGAGCTGCATCCTTGCTTCAAGTGATCAACCACTAATGATTGCAGCATTCGGAGTTTTAACATTTTCCATTAATTGTCCAAAAAAAAAAAAAAAAAAAAAAGACCCTGAAGAATGAATAACGCTGACTTCATTAAGGAGGAGTCAGTTTCTCTTCCGGTATTAGTTGCTCTGAGCCTCCCTTTTTCTTTCAAAGTCTTTCTCTCGTTTGTTTGTTTTTAATATGAGTCTTTTATCTTGTAAAAAAAAAGTTAACATTTATTTATCATATGCCACGGCATGTGTCAACTTCTATGGAGCTAATTTCACAGCTTTGTGGCTTATCAGGGCAAGGTGTCAGCCCCGTGTCCTTGCCTAACTTAATGGAAAGCATGGAATAATGCCATCTATTGAGTCCCTATTATAAATGAAGGACTTTGAGGGGCTTCAGAAGATCTCATATAACCTCTATCATAACACAATAAAATGATGTATGTACTTCCATCTCTATGGCTTTAATAACAGAGACAGCCAAAGATATTTGGGCATAGTTTGTAGAACATGGATGAACATTGATTTTACAAGGTGTCAGGGTCCCGTCAGGATGGTGGAGTCGTTTGGAGTCTTCCTTGGACAATGTTTCTGTACCGCCTCACTCCAGTTGAAGCTTTAGATCCAAGATGGGGGACTCTTGCCATTGGAAACCAGGTTTTAGCTGTGGTTGTTCTTCCAATTCACCATCACATTGAAAGGTCTGATGACCGGGCTGCTGACTTAGTTGGCTTCCTACTCCCTTTCTGCTCCGATCCCTTCAGTTCCTTCCTGGGGGCCAAGATCCTGACCTCAAGGTCATGGTTCCTAGCTATGACTGTGCTCCCATTGGGATATCCTGTGTGGAGAAGAATTACCTAGCAGATATGTGCCATGTTTCTGCTGACTTGACCAGCCTCCCCATGATGAGCTCAGCTTAAATCAAGCCCTAAGCTTTCCAGGCCTCTTGGTCAACTGACTAACACTATATATACAATCCTTAGGGACTGTGATAGAAGTTGACATGTGTGGGACATCACTATAAGTGAGCACATAATTAATAACTAAATATTCCTGAACACCTATGTTTCAAGGGACCATCTAGTATGTTGCTTTAGTATTAGTGGACTATCATAGCCATGGCCTCTGCCCTCCTAGAATATTCTATTTTCACCCTAGGGCAGGTTTATTCCCCTGTTCTAGAGGCTCTTTCATTGAGGTAGATAACACATATAAACAGTTTGGAATATTCAAATACTTTAGAGTATTTGAGATGGAATGTGAAAATTATCCCCCGAATTTCAGGTTAGAGGCTGTATTAGTTATTTTGTTACATTGTTGTAACCAAATTCCTGGCAAGAGGTAACTTAAAGGAGAAAAGATTGATTTTAGTTTACAATTTCATGAGATACAATCCCCCAGGGCTGAAAAGGCATAGCAGCAAGAGTAAGTGTAGCTGGTGACTTGGTATCTACAGCCAGGAAGCAGACGGTGAACAGGAAGTGGGGTTGGCTGTAAACTCTCAAGACTTGTTTCTAGTGACTCATTTCTTTCAGCAAGACTTCACCTCCTAAAGCTTCCATAACTCCCCTGAATGGTACCACCTCCTGCTGAGAAGTATTTCACATTCAAATGACCACTGGCTGTTCTATGTCACTCTGATTCATGTACTAGCTCATATCTTGGTTTGGTTAAATGATGAAATATTGAAGGTCCAGCTCCTATGTTGTCTATATCACCGACTGACACTTGTGCTACCCACAGGAACATGTGTACTGTTTGCAGATGTCATCTGTCCTGGGTGTTCCGGAATAATTTGTGAGAACAGCATATCTGTTAGTTCCACTTCAAAAGTGCCTTCCAAACTCCAGCCAAATATCTTAAATTTCCTTCAGTAGTCCAACATGGCTCCCATACTCCACACATTCTTCTAAACATGCTTTGATTCTATTTATAAATAGGCTGTACCGCCTCAAGGGTTAGTAAGCCTCTACCTGCTGTGCAAAGTGACAGATTTTCTTTCAATTTTTCCCAAATGGCTTCTTTCTGATGTGGAGGCTGCACTGCAGTCCCTATGTGTAGGGTTGGCTGAACAAGGCTATGCTCAACTTCTCTCTTCCCTTCATCATCCCCTTTAGAAGCTTGGATCGCATTGTTTCTGAGTCCTGATCTTTTCAGATAGAGAAAACTGTATCATTTAAAATTTTTTTACCACTACAGAGGCTCCTACCCCTGATCAAGCTGGCTTCCCTTCACAATGGCATGCTCTGCTTGTTAGATCTCCAGACAGGTGTCACTCAGGCAGCAAGGAGCCTCCCGGGCAGGACCCTCCACCCACACTCCTTGCCATCAATGCTGACATCTTGGGCCCCTTGCCTTCCTTAGCTCTTGTTCTTCACTCCAAGATTTCTTCACTAGGAGAAGGTCCACTGGGATTTCTAAGTATCTGACATCTCTCAGCAAGGGAAGCACATTTCTTCTGGGGTCACATCCTGTACTGTCATCCCAAGCTTCTGATTTTAGACTGATATTCTGAAAACATCCGATGAGGGAGATCGCCTGCAGAGACACAGCACACAGAGCCACAGAATCTCTTGATGCAGGCTTTATTTCAAGTGTAAGGGTCTGATTTATTAGAAGCTCCATGGGAGAAACCTACCCCTGGGACTCCTCCTACACTCATGACATCCAGATATGAAGAAAAACACGGATGGGATCAATCAGAACCTGCTTGCCAGCTGGCTTGAGGGAACTGGCAAGGAGCAGCCAGATGAGAACAACTCTGAATATTCTGCCTTGAATAAAATGTCCCGACTCCCTGGGGTTTGGACAAGAATGAATGCGATCTGTTCTGGCTGCTTCTGACAGTCAGTCCCCAGAGTGAATGGCAGCTGGTGCTTCCTTTCAATGGGAGCCTTTGTGGTGCCTGGTTGAGAAGCTCTGGAGTTTACTGTGTTCTTGTCTCCTTTGAAAGATTGCTTGTCAACACTGAAGGTTGGGTGAGCCTTGAAAAAGTAGTCTTAGAAAATGCTGACTCAAAGTTAGGTTTTCTGAGGCTGGAGAGATGGCCCGGTGTGTAGAGTGCTCTCTGTGAAAACAAGAGGACCTGAATTTGAGTCTCTAGCATCCAGGGGAAAAGCTGCAAACCTTGTTATCCATGGTGCTGAGAGACAGGCACAGGAGGATCCCAAGATTGGTTGGCCACCCTATGTAGCCAATTGGTTTGCTTCATGTTGAGTGAGAACCTATCTCGATAAATAAGGGAGATAGCAGTTGAAGAAGACCTTGATGTCATCCTCTGGACTCAAGATATGTGCAAGGGCACACATACACAGAGATGCTCCCATCACATACATACACATAAACATATACACTAAATCAATACAACTATTTTTTTTCCAAATGAAGATAGCGTCAGTGGCTGCTCTAATGAGGAGCCAAGGAGAAAGAACAATATTTTGGACATCTGTCTTTTGGGGAATATTCCCCCAAGTGATACTTTTTTTTTTTATGTTCAACTACATGAAGCCAGAGAAACCCAGGGTTTTATTCGGCTCATCTGTCCCCTTCACAGTCCACTATTGAGGGAAATCTGGGCGAGAACTCAAACAGGAGCAAAGATAGGAATGCTGCTGGTTGTCTTCATCTCTTGCCTTTCTTCGCTTGCCATCTTAGACAACCCTGGACTACCTGTCTAGGGTTGGCACTGCCCATATTGGCTGGGCCTTCCCACACCAATCATTAGTCAAGAAAATTCCCCATAGACTTTCCAACAGGCTAATGTGATGGAGGCAATTCCACAATAGCTTGTGTCAAGGTGACTCAAAGCTGACCAGCAACACACTGGCAGAGGGGAAGGACAGTAGCTAAATCAGCGCAGGTGTGGCTTTCAGATTATGTAACTCAGCTCCTTCTGCTTGGTTAGGTGATATCAAGTGGGTTAATGAACCACCCAAAGGTACTGTAAAAATTTTGCCCAAGAAACAGATATGATAATTTCTACAAAGGAGTCACAACATGCAGGTAATGGTATTTATTTTGAGTCACAGATGAAGGTGTTTCTTAAAAATAACCATGCAGTTCCCTTTTGTTTCATTTTTCATGGATTCAATGTAGTAAACGTGGGTGGAGCCAAGAAACAAGAGGTTCATGCAGGACACTGGGTTGTAACTGTTTAGGGAAGGTGGAGGGAGAGTTCAGATATCCTCCTGTGAAGGACCAGAGTGGAAACGAAGCAGGTTACCATTTGAAGAGGCATGCAGGATTCGTGGGAGGTCCAGAGGGAGCGTAGGCTGAATGCTGTCACCAACATTAGGATTGTGTGTGTTTGCATGGCTGCTACCAATACAGAAGTCAATTAAATTTATTTTTAAACTTTTGGCACGTCAAAGCATACTAAGGGAAAATGACAGAAAACAAAAGCCTAGCTAGGAATGTAGAGTCCCTCTGTTGTGTGAGACAAAGGTCTTACAGTGGGTGAAATGGAACCCAAGCATCTGGCCTTCCCACCATCCCTCCAGCCCTGTCGTCTTGATGATGGCCAATGGCCTCTTTTTATCTCCTCCTATGGCCCTCTTTTTCACTGTCACATGGTGACTTGGGACCCTTGGGTGATTCTGGGTGCTCTTTGCATCAGTACATGCTTCCTTGACATGTGTTCATTAGTTGCAGGCCCCACGGAGGCCAGAAGACTTCAGTTCCCTTAGAACTAGAGTTACATTGGTTGTGAGTCACCAGCTGTGGGTTCTAAGTTAAAACCAAGTCCTTTGTGAGACCAGCAAGCATTCTTCACTGCTGAGCCATCTTTCTAACAACACCTTACTTTTATTTATTTATTTTTTGAGCTAGCAAATCCTGTGAACATTCTCAGCTTTGGAGAAATCTGCTCATTTTAACTACTGAATCAATTATAACCTTCTTTCCTTTATCTTTACAGTTTGGTTTCCAAGTCTTTGATCTTGTTTTCTTATGACAATGATCTTGTAATATTTTCTACAAAAAAAAGAGAAAGAGTTCGTGTTTTTCCCATAGATGCTTAAAAATAGTTTGTCATGATGATTATTGTTTTGGAGTAGCCTCAACATCCAAAACTGTCAAGGAAATTTCATGAGACATGTCAGGATCTCTCTCTCTCTCTCTCTCTCTCTCTCTCTGTCTCTCTCTCACTCTGTCTCTCTCTCTCTCTCTGCCTCTCTTTCTGAAAAATTAGGAGAAATTCCAATTTAAGTTCTTTCCAGAAGTATAAATGTCACCCTTGACCCTCGACTTTTATTGTGGGTTCATTGACTCATCCTCAGTGCAACATAAAGGGATCAGTTCGGTATGGCTGCAGAAGTGATTCAGTCTAGAAAGAACTTGGTTGTGCTCTACAGAATACAACCCACCAATCTTAATCATCTATGTGCCTCAGCTTCCCCAAAGTTGCTTCCCCCCCAGGGCTAACACCTCTCTGATGCCTTTCTCTCAGGCAACATAGGATAAACTGGACTTATAAGTGTCTGGTAAACTGATCCAAGTCAGACTACACTCTGCAAGTGCTATAGCATCCTGTGACTATGTATATCCTTGGCATCCTAATTAATTTGCCTCTGTCCTTTGCATCTGGAACTTTCTGCACTGGCACATGATAGGTCAGCTGTGTGGCCAAGGGCTCTCATAGTCCTCTTCTACATTCTCACCTCCTCTTGCTCCTTTCCATCCCTCTTTTTCTACAGTTTCTAGTCCACCTAGTCTGTAGTTCAGCCCTCCTAGGTTTGCTCTGCCATGGTCACGATCCTCTATGGCTTAACATTGATTCTTTCTGCTCCTGTCGTGTTCCCAGTGAGATGCTCTTCAACCTGGGGCAAGGACACCTCGCACAAATAACTCTTGACAAATGGATTTGAAAACCCATCTGTTTCCTGTGGTTAACTAATTGGTGACTGACATTTTGACCCGGCCTGTTCACTAGAACCAGATGTTTTTCCAAGTTATTTTAAGGGTTGCTTTATAAATGGAATTTTGACTCCTTTTTCCAAAGATAAAGGAAAAGCCTGCTGGGGTATTGCTCTCTGCCTACAGATCATACAGAGGAGAGAAGTCTTTCATAGATGACTGATTCCTAAAACAGATGTGCCAAGTTCCTTGGGCTAAAAAATCTCTTTTGTTGGAAATGAATTGGGGCATTTTTTAAAATATGAGTTCTCAGAACACATTCTTGAGCTGTGCTAATAATGATCAATGTGATGGCAACTTGGTTTAAGATTTTGAGGGTTGTGAGAGCTAATAAAACTGCCCAGGGGAATATGACGTCGCTTGATACAGCAGAACTAATGAAGGACCGAGAGCACAAAAGCGTCTCTTGTCAGAGAGGACATGTTTGCATTTGGTCCCATCCACTGATGCCCTTGACAGAGGCAGAAATAGAATGTCATTTGTGGTCACCTGGCAGAAAGTGTCCTGGTGCCTTCAACTATTATTCCTACAATCCTGTTTCATTCTTTCCTGAAAATCCTCCTCTTCTCTCCTTTTGCCTTTGAGCTTTCCTCAGCACACTTCTCTCTTTACTGAACAATGAAAAGATACAAAAGCCACAGGAACAGGAGCTATGGTTAACCATGATGGGGAAGTCAGGGAGAGCCATGCTGTCTTCCTTATCTATCCAAATCATGGTACTAATTCCCCTTGGATTTCTGGGTTACTGAACCTGGGACTCACTGGTTCAGCTAGGCTAAGGCCCCAGCTAAGGATCCTCCTGCCTCAACTTTGCCAATGCTGGGATTATAGGAACATGCTGACAGATCTGGCTTTTTCCTGTGGGTGCTGGGTGGGAGAATGTACAACCACATTCTCATTGTGGTTTGAACACAGGTTGTCACACTTGCACGGTAAATACCACAGCTACTGAACCATTTCCCCATCTTTCCTTTTTTGATTTAATGGTAATGATAGCTAAACAAGCATAAAAATCCAAGCTAGGCCCCTGTTGGGCTTGTTTTGTAGCAGTTTTGTGGTTCTGGTTATTTGCTCATTGATCTCTAAAAAGATGAGGCTCAGAGATTTCAGCCTGTGGTGTTTAGTATCTTACATGACTCTCCACTTGATATTAGACGGGCATTGCAAGGATCTGGTGGGATAATATAATAACGAATACCCTGTGTACCGATTTGATAAGCCCTTAACAATATGGTGCCTGACAGCTTCTCACTTAAAGAGAAGACATCCCGTCAATCAGCATGAAGCATGCTAGAGTGTCTGCTTCCCTGAAGTTCCTTCTGCCTGCAAAGCAGCTTTCTTCTCTCTGACTCTAAGTGTCTTTAATAGAATATGCCAAGTGCAGCAATTGGAAGCATAATGTCCAGCGAGTTTCCTGCTCTCAGGAGCTTGTAATTCCCCCGATGCTGGCAGGACTCTGGTTTCCCTGGTCTGAATTCATGCTTGACTCTCTCCTCCATCATTCGCTCCCTAGACAATGTGGTGGGTAATGAAGAAGCAAGCCACAGTTAATGAGCAGGTGGGCTGAGCTTTGCATGGTACGAGGTGATTTCTGCTGATCCTACCCGATCCTCACAATGATGGAAGAAGGGTGGCAGATCCAAGGTACAACCACATTCCCATTGTAGAGGTCAGGAAATGGAATGCTATGGATTGCATTGTGCCCCATCTGAAATGCATAAGATAAAGTCTGTCACCCTCGGTGTGACTGTATTTGGAGACAGAACTTTTAAACAAGTGATGGAGGTTAAACGAGATCAAGAGGGCCAGCCCTAATCAAGTCTAACTAACATCCGAATAAGAAGGAATCACCCCTGGGGCATCAGTATGTAGGACAAAGACTACAGAGATCACAGCCGGGAAGGCCCACCTTGAAGCCAACACTACTGACAGTGTATGAGATACATCGGCCTTCCACCGTGATGAGGAGATGTCTGCTATTTAAGCTACCCATGTACAGCATTTGTTATGATAGTCAGAGCAAGCCAATACATTGAAGCTCCAGGAGATTAAATTGGTATCCCAGGAATGGCTACTGTTCTCCATTACTAAGACCCTGGGACAGAAATAAGGGCTCAGGAGACCTTTTCTCCCCAGCAACCTGTTGACAACTAGTGGGAAAGGTAGTCATTTAACAGGGGTATCTTGCTCTGTCTGAAGCAGCTAGGACTTTTCTACATCAACGCATCCTATAGTAATAACTACAGGCAGTGGTGAGCCCAGGGCATGTTCTGTCCTTCTCCATCCAATTGTTCCACTAATTCTGATTTTGCGTGGACTTCTGTGCAGTTAGAAGCACCCAGAGGCATTCACATTCTCACCCCTGTAGAGAGAATATCTTAAAAATTATACAACACACCCCTTCTCTGCTCCCCATCTTTCAAGCTTCCCCAAGGAAGATTCTTGGCCATACATAATATTACTAAAGAAACAGAGGAAGTGATGCTTGCCCTTAAGAGTGATTCATCACTGATGTTAGGCCTGGGGCTCCTGGTTTTTATCTATTTGTGATGTCATAAGGGCAGGTATGGGGACTATGCCCACGTTGTATGGGGAAGATGTTCTTTTTTATTGTGACTTTCTAGCTAGCTGACCCATTAATTCCCAGGGATTCTCTTGTCTCCATTTCCCACCTCACTGTAGGTGCACTGCCATTACAGATGTGTGCTACTATACCTGGCTTTATATGGGTTCTGGTGATTCGAACTAGGGTCCTTGGGCATATTCAGCAAGTGACTTATTCATGGATCTGTTTCAGAAACCCAGCTTGTGTACTTCTGAGGCACTCTGTCAAGGCAGAAAGATAGCCAGCTTTGGTGTTTTACCTGAAGACGGTGCTATTGACAGACATGAGCTCCCATTTGCTATACTGTCTGCTTTCCAAAGGAAATATAAAGATTATTTAAGTATGAAAAAGAAGTGATCATATTGACATGAGACTCAGCAACCTGAGGTGGGAATCCAGTGAACATCAATTCTTCCCGCTGCTAAGTGAGTGTGAACCCTACAGTACTTGTGGGTTCTCAGAAAATCTGGCCCTGCTATGCCTGCCCTAGGTTCAGGGAGTCTTTAAGGAGAAACCAAAGGGTTACTTTTCTATACCCTGATTGCACTGCAAGGTTCTCTTGGTTGACTTTCAATAATTGCAGAGTGACTAGGGGACCTTATACACTATATACACTCAATCAAATTAGTGTTAGGGACCTTACAATGTAGAAGGACAATTTTTTTTTAAATGTCTTTTCTGGTTGAGAAGCTGCATATAGATCTATACTCTCAGAGACATCCATAGCTTCAACTATTATGAGGGGGAGGCTTCTAATAGGAAAATAGAGCAATAACCAACTCATCAAAATCTGGGGTAATCCAAACATGGCGGAATGTGGTGCAGTGCACCCAGACCCTCCCCCACACCTGACGTTTGTTTTTCAGTCCTGTGTTTGGCTTTCTACCCCCTACCTAGATCCAGTTTTTGTTTGGTTTGTTTGTTTGTTTGTTTGTTTGAAGCAGAGTCCGGTGTATCTTAGGGTGTCTTAGACTGGGTCTGTAGCTGGAGATGACCTTGAACTTCTGATCGTCCTTCCTCTGCCTCCAAAGTCCTTAGGTTGTAGGGGTGCGCCACCACGTCTAGCTTTAAGTGATCTGGGAGACTGAACGCAACATGCATTCTAGGCAAGCATTCTACTACTCCTTGGTCTATGTCAGCATGGGCAAGATCTTTAGGTGCATTCTTCGCCATTAAGAGCAGCTAGTGGGGTGGATGCTGAAAAGGGGGACTGCCTTCTTCACTTGCTGGTCCAAACCCACTGCTTATAGGAATTGAGAGAATTCACTTGAGAGTTGAAGATCTCATCAGAAACCACAGCCTCAAAGCTTCCCTGGCCATCCACCCTCTCCCCATGCTGGGAAGGGCCTAGGCTTGTGCTCATTCAGAGTCAGATTCCCCCTTAGCATTCACTCTGCTCACCTGGGCAGCTCTCTGTCATTCCTTTCCAGGAATATCTCAAGGAAAACCTAAACTCAATTGGTGAGGCAATCAAGTCTCCTCCAAACTCCCTGCTTTATAATGAAGATAAACTCTGTTTCCATTTCTCCCTTCTTTGAAAAAGAAGTCACCTAGCCTTCAAAAATATTCAAAACCTTGAGATTCATTTTTCTATTCCTGGAACTTGTTTTGTCTTGGTCATGTTTAGAATAAGTATGAGGTAGTGAGATGTGTATACCAACCTCTCTACCCAGACCTGACTTCTTGCATCTTAGATGACCCTGATGCTAACTAAATCTTGTTTCTCTGTTTCTAGTGGGTTAAGTGCTTAAGGTGGGGGCTGGGAGGAAGCTGCAAGGAAATGGTCACTGTTCTACAAAAAGAAATGACAGGGTCACAGAGTCAGAGAGAATGGGGAGAAGTCTGGAGGAGCCAGAGGCAAGTTTTCATGCAGGAAGACAAGAGGATAAAGTCTGACCTTGCTCTAAGAGGTATCTCTCCTCCTGGCATTAGGTTATCATGAAGATCTTGGATTCTGTATCAGGAAATACTCGAGGAGGATTCGAGATGTCTGGCACATGTGAAGGACACCCAATGCATAAATAAGTTATTAGGAGATGATAGGAACAAATATTCAAATCAGGGACTTGGCTCTTATCAGCTGGGCTCTGGGCACATCAGAAAAGAAATTATCTTTTCATTTGAGATGCACAGTGTGTGTTCAGATCCGTGAATCTGGTTTTGGAGTCACGAATGGAGATGTGCTGAAGTTGACAGAGGTGACGGCTACTCACATATGGAAAACTGAATAATAACAACAATTCCATTTGTGAAGAAGGGCTGGAAATTATGTTTTCAATTCCAATGCAAGGCAGGGGCCTGAGATGAGCCAATTCAAATTGGGGCTTGCCTGGACTGACAATTTTCCTTTTTAAGTGACAAAAGAAATTGCAGTTGATGAAGCTGTCTCTAGGGGAATCTGGGAAAGATCCTCTCTGCGATATTTTTTAAGTGACATTTCACATGGCTGCTAGTAATTATGGCCAGCCATTTGATAAGTGCATCATTAACGGTGTTAACATTACCAAACACTACAATGCTCGAGCTATTCTGAGTGGTATAGCTATGAGTTCAAATTTCTGATATTCATAGAAAAATATTGCTTACCAAAAGCTTATGTTGATTTCTGTTTTGTAACTGGATGCTGTAAAGGATCTATGAATGTAAAGGCATAAATGGTTATTTCATGTTACTTTGTGAAATTACTATCAAGTCAAAGTGGATTTTATTTATTTATTTACCTACTTATCACTTATTTGTTTGTTTGTTTGTTTGTTTGTTTAAACAGAGTCTTACTATGGCATCATGGCTGTCCTAAAACTCTCTACATAGATCAGGCTGACCTAGATCTCACAGATATCCTCTGCCTCTGCCTCTGCCTCTGCCTCTGCCTCTGCCTCTGCCTCT